>CM067501.1:41424899-42024899 GCA_034509495.1 Acestrorhynchus altus
GTTGGTTGTTCTAGTACAGTTCTTGCTCAAGCTCTCTTTAAATAACCTTTATTTTTCAACAGTGATACCAGCAGCTTTTTAGCCCTGCATCCATTCTCCATTCTCCATTCTCCTTCAGGGTTGTGAATGAATATAATCATAAATGGGTCATTTTATGGAAAGATGCTACTCAAAAATCATAACATTAGCCAGCATAGATCCATTGCTTAGTGCTGTACTGGCCTCATCCCACATGGCCACTGCAGCATTAGAATGCTGGCTATGGGCCTTGTACTGATTATTATGACTCCATATTCTCACTAACAAATCTTCAGATATTTTCTGAGATTCACTGGCAAGCTGACATTATTATTCATTAAGTCTTAAATAATTAAAAGCAATGAGCAATCAGATAAATGTTCTTTCTTTTCTCTTTAGTAATTTCACTGGAGATGCTCTTTAAGTGAGGAGGCATAAATTCCTGTTGTAAATGACTGTAATAAGGCTCTGTAAAATGCTCTTATTACAGCATCAAGCCCTGCTCAGTGTTTCCCTGCCTCTCTCTTCTCCCTCTTGCTTCCCCACATCCAAATTCCCCTCCTTTACCCACTTTTTCAATAACAACGTCTTTGCGTTTTCAGTCAACCTCCATCTATCACATGTCTGTGGTTTTCCAGAACCACATAAAGCTGATCAAAATGCCAAGAAAGCATCTGTGCTGTTCAGCACAACTTCTGCTTTTGCAAAATGTTCACTTTAAATTATTTGTGTTCTATGAGTGACTTCTCACATCTTCAACACCGATTTCTGTTATGTCTGTTATACCCTGTCATAATTCATGCTTTTATTTTATATTCTAATATCTGCAGAAAGTGCCATAAACATGCTGGTTATTGTTTTGCAAAGTCATGCCCCACGTGGATCCGTGACAGTCATTCATCTTTAAATGCCACACTCGTCTATGTTTGCACACCTCCATGTGCACTGAGTGCAAAAGAGCCCACATCCTCTACAAAACAGCCCCCCACATACATGCAAAAATCTCATGATTAGCACGATGTGTGATGGGTTTCCTGAACATATCAAACTAAATATCTGATGACCCTCAGAAACAGGAAGTGTCTTATTGGAATTCTCTTGCTGTGTCATTCTGTGGTTCCTCGCCCAAAAACAAAACAAAAATCTGTGGACCAAAAGTGCCTGACTCACTCAATGCAGACTCAGTAACTGGGGAAGCTGCTATAATTTATGTCGGTCAAAACCTAATCGGGAGATCAATACAAGAGGACCTCCATCACATTCATCAGCTTAAAAGTATGGATCAGTGTTGGACAAATGATGAATTACTATTATTGCATTATACAAGATGAGGAAGTGGAAGAACAACAATAACAACTACTACAACAACAACAAAAAAAAAAAAACAGCTGCAATAGCAGCAACAACAACAACAGTAACAATAGGCCTCATAATAATAATGTTTATATGTGAACTGTAAATCATAGATGTCAGATAAAATTGTTCTTCAACACTGCAACTGTACAGATGAAGGAAAACCCCTTCTTAACATGCAATGGATGTCACAAAGATTTTATTCCAAGTCACTTTTTAGAGCATTTCTATTGGTCTATTCTTCACAAAATTCCAAACAGGCAGACGCAAATTACTTAAAAAATGTAAAAAAAAAAATAAAAAATTGAGACTATGTTATAATGTGTAATTATGGACAAATTATTTTTTATATATTTCCAAAATAGTAATTTTTTGAGGGGACAGAAAAATGCTATTACATAAATAAAATATTACAAAAAAAGAATATATATATATATATATATATATATATATATATATATATATATATATATATATATATATATATATATATATATATATGACAATGAATACAATGAAAAGAATAACTGTCAAATGGATATTGAATGGACTGTTGAATGTTTGATTGTGTCTGTTTGGTATATTCCCACATAAATGTTTACATATTACAACTGGAGCTAAACTAACATGCAGATGTCACAGATCATAGGTTGATATATCATAGATGTCTCATAAGTCATAGATGTCCTTTCTGGAGAAGCAAAGTTGGTTTGTTGTTAGGAGTGGATGAAGGATTGGCTTATGAGGGAGATTACTAATAATTATTTAGCCCTTAATTAAGGGCATAATGTACTTTTACCACATTTGACTCCAGAGTGTCTAGATTGTTTTTTCCAGTAGAGAATCTGAAGAGCCATGCAGAAGACTTCATTTTTTTTCATTATGAATGAGAAATGTAAATGGATATGTTTATCACATGAATCGCCTTGAGCTGTTAATGTCATTAGCATTGCATGCCTAATATCTCCTTTCATGCAAGAATCAAATTAAACAAAACAAACAAATAACTTCTGCTTCACTAACAAAATTACTCAGAGCTGTAAGGTACTGTTTGGTAATCATCTCTGAAATGTACAATACAATTACTGCACTGAATGGGAAACTTAATATTTGTACTTAAACTGACACCAAATCTGGCAGTCATGTAGAAATGTGAAGTGATGTCCAGTTTTTCAGCTGTGTCCATTTCTATTTTGCCTGTATATATCCATCCAACCTCTAACTACATTCTGTTAATGTGTAGTTAAAAGGCAATAAAATAATCTGCAGAATTGTACTGTAGAGCCAAGAGAAAGCCCACAATGTTCTTAATATTACCATGACTGAACTCTTCTTACCTGTGTGTGTACAAACAGCTAGGCCTGAAGGATAGCTCTCTGCTCACTGATAGATCCTGGTCCTCCTGATCTCAGCATTTGCCAGTAGGATGTCAGATTTTTAAGCATTGTCTGTTTCCTCTTTTCTCTGTCTATGGGACTGAGTGCAACAGGAAGTTTCTCCTACACTGGGCGACCTAAATATCAGACTTAGAAATCAACATGTGATAGTTCACTATTACAAAAGAACACACCTTTCGTCATGACTTCCAGATCTAAATTGATGGGTATTTACTGTGTTCAAAAGGCTG
Source organism: Acestrorhynchus altus (assembly GCA_034509495.1). Lineage (NCBI taxonomy): Eukaryota > Metazoa > Chordata > Actinopteri > Characiformes > Acestrorhynchidae > Acestrorhynchus > Acestrorhynchus altus. The sequence goes on from CM067501.1 coordinate 41,427,898, forward strand.
GAGATACAATACCAATGGTAGTTTATGAATGAACTGGGCTTCCCCACCTAAACTGGTAGTTCAAGCAGGGGTAGAATCCAACCTGGTCTTCTACTGTTGTAGCTCATCCACTTCAATGTTTAATGCGTTGTTGTTTAATGCTTTTCTGCTCACTACAATTTACAGACTAGTTAATCAAGTTGACCTCTCTCGTCAACCTCTAATTTTAAGTGTAGAAACAGTATGGAGTCCATGAATTCCAAACGGAAACTGAAACATCAGAAACAATATACAAGATAAGCATCTATGCATTGCTAGAGTTCTTGTCAGTGAAGAACTCTTAAGGACACATCTTTAGATTGAGGATATGATTGGCTTGAGGAAGGCGTCCACTGTGATTCTCCAAGGCCTTCTTCTCCCTCTTTCATCTGCATAATGATAATAATGATTCATTCCTTCAGTGCCATCAAGGAGAAGATCAGCTTCTTATTTTCCATTTAATGGTAGATGGGAGTGTTTATTCGCAATGCTGTGTTATCATAGGAGTACAGAGTAGGCTGGCTGGCCACTTGGCTCTCACACATAATGAGGAATAGACAAAGAAACAAACAGACACCCTAAAAATCAAGCTCATCTTCACAGCCACCCTCAGGAAGTGAGACTCAAAAGCACTTCATTAATCTCTTCACTCTGCAATCTAGTCATGGAGAGGCTGTGCTGAGAGAGTGATCATAACTCAAGCCTTGTTATGGGGAAGAGTGAGGAATAGAAGAAAAGGCAAAAGAACAAGAAAGAAAGAAAGAAAGAAAGAAAGAAAGAAAGAAAGAAAGAAAGAAAGAAAGAAAGAAGTGGAAATGACGGGACCAGACAGGAGAAGAGAAGCTATTACGTTTCTGTCTGCTTCTGCCATCCTGTACACTGTAGGTCAAAGGTAGAGTCGAGGGAGTAGCTTGTAGAACACTGCTTTTATAATTGAGAAAGACATTAAAAATATCAGCACTGATCTAATGAGCAATTGGAAAGCCCCCATATAATGCCATAGTGCAGCATGTCTCATGGGAATTAAAAGCATATAAAAAACATTCAGGAGTGAATTCCTTGAAAACTCAAATGTTAACTGAATTACTCATTCACGAGACGTTGGAGGAGCTCATATAATATTAGAAACAGCAGTTTGATCATAAGAAGAATAGAAGCCTTTTATGGAGTAAATGCACAGATTTTGCACTGATTCAGAAAGAGATTTCATAGGAGAACAGAACTTTACCTATTCACTAACGGCAATGATAAGGAACTGTCTTTTCTTCTCTTAAAACCTTGAGTTATGATGGAGATTTAATGTAGAGATCATAAATTAATTCACGAGTGTAAAGTGTTAAAGTGACAGATGGGAGTTAACTCAGCCTTTGAAAAATACAAGTTGTTCTATTCCAGACTAGATTTCCTCTAGGCTGTCTTGTTTGTTACCACAGTTGTATCGCAGTATGTCTGATTTGGAGAGAGGAAACAGCAGAACTTCCTTCGACTCTCAGCCTGAAACCACGTGTTGTGCGTGAGTCACCAATGTTTAAAATGCTGTTCATACCAATGACGTCTAAACCAGGCCAATAATCTGTGAATCCATTCTGTATGTGAGGTACACTGGCATGTTCAGATGAGTGATTCGCTGAATCCATTTGAGTTGTCAAGGACTTCGCTCTTCTAGAGTGTTTTTTTTGCTTCATTGTCCAAAGGTATGTTCTTGTTGCAAAGCCATTATTTGGGGCTTTCCTATTGCTCATCCAGCAATGTTGATATTTTTCATATCTTCCTCAATTTTACAGAATGTGAAAATGAAGCTGGACTGCAGAGAGAGGAGGGAGGGGATGAGGAGTAAAGGAGTGAGAATGTAAAGCTCAGATTATTCCATAATTTCTAGCTGCAATCCATTGGGTTTGGTATTAGATTTAGTCCCAAGAGGCATCAGGAATGTGAAACTGGTCTATACTGTATGTTCTCTGTGCTTACATTACCGTTTTTTTATCATTGTTTAAGCATGATTCAGAAAACACTACACTACACACAGTTCACACAGAAATGTTGCAGAACACCTCAGATCTTTTGCAAAAATGAAAATCTTATAAACCCTCACCACATGGCATACACATACCCTCAGATTCTGTTTGAACCAGATACACACTGCTGTTCTCAGTCTAAAAAAAAGTTCTACATTTCTGTTTTTCTACTGATGTAGGTTTCATTTCAGTCAGAAATATTGTTTGCTTATACAACAGTTAGTGCCAACCATGCAAGCTGAATGGTTGAGAACTGTTAGGACTGTTGTTTTCACTGCATTAAACTGCAGAAAATAATGACAGCAACTGCTTAAGTAATGTAAATGCTCTGAGCAGAAGAGCAAAACCAAACTAAATGGATTAAGACAATGTGGCTATTCAGGAGATGGAGCAGCCAGTTTCTCGTGCCCTTTCTTTGGGTCAGCTGCTACCGCTTAGGTGGAATCACCCTGCTGCTTTACAAACTCAGTCCTCAGCATACAAAGACGGAGACTCTAACAGACTAGGGAAAGTATGGATCTGGTCAGGGTATCTCAGTGAAGTGTTCCTTTGTGTTTATGTTTTAACTACCTGTGTGTGAATATGTACGCTTTCAGTGGCACTGAGAGACTTGTGAGGTTGGCCAATCATGTGACTCAGCCCTCTCGCCGGGGTTGAGATCACAGCAAGAATTCATAATAATAAAAGACAAACAGGCAAGAAGTTTGGTGAGTGGGAAACAGAGTTAAATATGTTGGTCTGTGTAAGAAGCTGGAGAAGGAGCTGCAGGCTGCACAGTGAGTGAGTGGAGTTTGTTACTGTGACATAGTGACAAGCTGCTAGTTAAGGAACTATAATTTGGCAGAAATGCTAACATTAAAATAGAATAAATGCAACACTCATACCTCAGTTCATTTATTACTTACTTGCCGTTATTTCACAATAACACACTCCCTCTCGTGTTAATTTGCTTTAATAAAATACATAAATAACCAAACTCAACAGAACCAGTACAACCTGCTTCACCACTGTACACCGATACATTTATTCCATTGCTAATCCAAAGATTGCATTTTGCACTAAAATTATTTTCTAAATAGAATATAGCAAAAACATTTGTAGAAAGAAAAATGAAAAAACAGAAGCATCATCTTTTCACCCAGTTGGATCTGAATATAACACATCACCTCACAGACTGTATCTGCAGTACAGACTCGAGAGGACAGAACGGAAGACGAAGTGTGCGGAGGCAAATGCTGGGGTTGTGGATTTAATAAGGATAAACAGGAATACAAACAAGCAGATCTTATACAAACACGAAGTAAACAAAACACAAACTAACAAACCAAATGGATATCTAGAACAAACACAAGACCAACATCTACCAGGATTAACAGCTAACTTCTTCAACATCAACAAGGACTCACAAAGAAAGGCTGAGGCAGAGGGTTTTAAATACAACACATTGGACACACCTGAAACAACTGATTACAAAGGGGCAGGGTTACAAACGAGACACAGATGGGAATGGGCGGAGCAAAGACCAAAACATGGAGCATGTGCTAGGAGCACATGGAAAAACAACTGAGACAAAAGCCAAAAGGAAGTAGAACATGACAGACATGACCATCAGTTTGATCACAGGCCTCCTGCATAGTTTGAATGAAGGGTATTCTGACATAGAGCTGGAGATAAACCTTCCACAGCCATGCTGAAAAACTCCTCAGTGGGGTTAAGGAGAGATAAGTATGAGGAGGAACTGGATTGCAATTTTTTAAATGCTGGAAAAAAGAGTTTAGATCAGAGAAGATTCGAGGCAGATTCGACTGCTGTCATAATGGTCTGCAATATGTCTGAAGTATGTTTGAAGCTGGCGTGGCAGTGGAGATCTCCATGCTGCAACACATTGTGATAGCACCACGCTGCTGACCCGGGACTTCAAAATAGCTCTGTGGCCAATGATGTTTCTGCCTCTTCCTCTGACCAGTCAAACCCAACCTCATTTATAAGCATCCGTTTGCAAAAATAAATAAATAAACAAACAAACAAGTCTGAAAAAGAAAACACTGTGGAGTCAAATGTACGTGTACAGAAGTGTACATTTCTATAGAGCTTATAGAGCCTGATAGTTTACAGTTAAGCACCTCAGTGTCTGCACACACGACAGCCATGTTTGATCCATTGGTTCTCAGGTGTTTTGTAAGCCTTGATGTAGCAAAGAGGAGACATCATGTTAGATGTCAGTGTGTAATGTAGAGAAATGTGTTTAGTGTTGGGTAAAACAGGGTGCATAGTGTTCTGCTAAGGTTTCTACCCTTGACTGTCATGTTTCAATAATTTTTTAAATTTAAAATGTAAAATCAGCTTATTTCAGGACCACTCACAACATGGCCTGCAGGCCAAAGCTGGCTTCAAAGCTGGGCATAAAGGGATTGAGAGGTGTCTACATGAATTTACATTTACATTTACATTTAAGGCATTTAGCAGATGCCCTTATCCAGAGGGACTTACAAAAGTGCTTTGCTGTTCACTCAGAAAATGTCCTTAGCTAGTAGACGAGGCTAGAATCTAGAGATTCCTCACACTTAGATCCTGTTGAACACAAATGTCTTTATGGAGTTAAATACTCCTGATAAACATGGGTCTCTTTCAGAAAGGTTAACTTCAAAATGCAAACCTCTGGCAACAGAAAGGACAGATTAGGCTACTGGAAACCATCTAAATGCCTGCTCAGTTCTGGATCTAGATGGTCTGGAAAAATGAAACCAAGATTAAATATATGGAGTATGTAGGCACTACCATTGCATAGGCATGTATGGCTGAGAAAGAAACTGGGTCACTGGTGTTTCTGCTCAGAGTCAGTCAAACGCTGAAAAACCTATAGGATGGTGCAACACAGTACAGTTGGATAATGATGCAAAGCATACAGTGAAAGCAAGAACTGCCTTTTATCCTCCAGAAATGAGGCTTGGCATTCAGTCTAAAAGTTGTTTCTCATGACCTTTAGGTGTCTTTTGGCAAACTCCAGATGGGTTGTTATGTGCCTTTTACTGAGGAGTGGCTACTGTCTGGCCACTCTACTGTACACGCCTGATTGGTGGATTAGTGCTGCAGAAATGGCTGCCCTTCTGGAAGGTTCTCCTCTTTCCGCAGAGCAATGTTGGAGCTCTGTCAGAATGACCATCGGGTTCTTGGTCACTTCCCTGACCAAAGCCCTTCTACCACAATCCCTTTGTGATCATTTTGGCCAGGCTGCCAGCTCTAGGAAGAGTTCTGGTGGTTCCAAACTTCTTCTATTTGCGGATGATGGAGGCCACTGTGCTCACTAAGACCAACAATGCAGCACAAAATCTTCTGTACCCTTCCCCAGATGTGTGTCTCGATACAATCCTGTCTCTCAGGTCTACAGACAGTTCCTTAGACTGCATGGTTTGGTTGGTGCTCTGACATGCACTGTCTACTATGGGACCTTATATAAACAGGTGTGTGCCTTTCCAAATCATGTCTACTCAACTGAATTTACCACAGCTGTAGAAACATCTGAAGGATGATCAGTGGAAACAAGATGCACCTGAGCACTTTGAATACTTATGTACATGTTATATTTTTGTGTTTTGCTTTTCATAAATTTGCAAAAAATTTCAAACAAACTTTTCTCACTTTGTCATTGTGGTGTATTGTGTGTAGATGGAAAGAATGAATTTAATCCATGCAATGGGCCATATGACTATATTTTATATATTCTACAGAAAAAAATATTATTGCTATATAAAATGATTTATATATGATATGGTTCATATCATTGCTGACCAAAAACATGTATCTCCAAAATGGCAACTTTAAAAGAGAAGGCCAAATACATTGAACGGAAGTTAATGTAAAATGAGAGTAATTTTAGAGCATTTATATTGGTCACCCAAATTGTTTTGGACAGCAGCGAATTATGAAATGGTTGATATATGATATAGTTGAGTGTGGGCAGCGTGTGATTGGATCTAAGATACAAACTTTTACAATACAAATATATGCAAGTGTAATAATATATAAAGAATAACACAAGTTTAATTTTTATATGATTACAGAGGCTATTGCAGCCTAAGATACTATAAATGCACTCTTTTGCAAACTCATCTTTTCTACATCACAGAGTTTTGCCTTTAAAGGTTCTTCACACAACTAACTTAAAAAAAAATGGATCTTTTCTTTTAAAAAGGAACATTTATTGAAGGGTTCTTTACAGTCAGATGTGGCTATTCTGTGTCTGTGCTGGTGATAAAGATCATGTATCATTTAGAGTGTGTGGAATAGCTCTGTGTGGAACAGAGAGCTGCACACAGAAGCAGAACCATGTGACTATCTGTACAGATATGAGATCTTCTTTAAAGAACCAATCCTCTGAAAGGTTCCAAAAAGGGGGCTTTTCTATGGCATCACCACAAATCTTTTTGGAGCACATTTGTGTCCCAATTAAAGGATGTTCCTGGAATGGTTCCAAGCCAAGGGCCTTTCAGGAAGTCTTGATTTTTCAGTCAAGCTGTTTAGACTGGCAAAGAGTTTTTGAGGTGGGGTTTGTTCTTAACAAGAACAGCACTGTTGCAGCAAAGATGATGAAATAGATGTGTTTAATGTCTGATGGTGTGGAGCTTAATTCTCAGAAGAAACTTGGTCAAAGAGAAGCAAGCAGCCTCTCTAAAATCAGCAGCCTTTAAACAGCTCTTTAAACATCACCCTCACCTCCAGCCCAGCGCTCTCCCTTTGTCCGAAAGTTTCAGATAGGACAAACTTATCGTCACATCTTCAAAACCCTGATCGCTTTGCTTTATTCTGATCGATGTGCTCCATTCACCAGCACGGTGTCAGGATAGTTGTGAGGGGAGGGGGAGAAAAAAAAAACAAAAAAAACGTCTCACTCTTTGAGATGGCAATTGTATGTGGCTCTGTGTCTGCCTTACCTGTGTGTCTTTGATCATAGCAGAGCATGGGGTGGCGTTTGATTTCCAGGGATACTTTGACAGCTCACAGGCTGGCAAAAGCCTCTCGGATGACTGCGGGAAGATCAGAGGAGACAGGGTGGAAGGCAAAAGTCCAGCTGCGAGAAGATCAGAAGAGGCCCAACTTCAACCACAGCCATTGTGTGAGAACACAGTCGCTCGCAGAACTTTTTTTCTCTTGTCTTAAAAAAAAAGGGGGAGGAAAACGTACCCTTCAGAATTTTGAACGGCTCAGTTTAAGGTTTGTGAGGTTTTGTCTAACTTTGACAAAAGAGACATGTTTTCTCTTTTTCTGCAGACATCTCAGGAGGCTTTTGCTTCAACCCACACTGCTGCACTTCAAGCCCAACCTTGAGTGTTCACTGCTGATCCGTGTCTTTGCTTCCTTATCTTCCTCCATGTACCACTGCGATTCACTCAAGTACTGCTGAAGTGCATAAAGCTCTACAGAGGAAAGAACTGAAGTATACAAAATACTGTGCTGGATTAAAGCTTAGCACTGTTGGACTTTTTTTTTCTTTAAGACAGTGCTTGTGTCTCCATTCCTACAAAGTCTGAGGTTCTCTATCTGGGAACTGGTTGTACTTACTCAATTGTACTTACTCAGTACAACACAGCTATACCTAAAAATAATGAACTTCAACATTTTTAAGTATGTTTAATATTATATTATCAATGACAAATGAATGAACCAGCCAGTCATTTATTGGGTCTGATTATATATGCTGAGCTTTATGCAGCTATTAATATTCACCATTCATTTGTCTTGGAATCTTTATCCAGTTAAGGAAAGCAACTCCTAGTTGAGGCCACAAAAATATATAGGGTTTTTGATTCAGGATTGAATTGAATGTGATTGAATGTCTCCATCTAGTGGCACCTGTGAGTGTTGTGGAATGCTGATAGGAAACGTATTTATGGACACTTGCGTCAAATGTGGGACTTCTCATATTTCACATAGAAATCCTCAAAATCTTTTCCATAGCATCCATACTAGTGGTGCCATATTTTATTTGGGTGGAAACAAATGAGAGAACTGATACTCTGGGCAGAATTTCACAACTACACTAAAGCATAGATGCACTAAAAGAACGGGACCATGTTAGGCCCATTAGTGTCATAGACACAAAAGGCTGGTTAGTGCAGTAGCCCCTTAGCTGTAAGACTGTTAGTTACACTCATTTAACTGAAGTCTTATTAGTGCCATAGGCTCTTAATACCAAAGGCCTTTTAGTGACCTAGATCCTTAGTACCAAAGGCCTGGTAGTACCATAAGACTCTTAGCACGAAGGGTTGTCAGTGCCGTAATCACTTAGTACTGAAGTCCCAATAGTGCCACAGACCCTTAGTACCAAAGGCCTTTTAGTGACATAGACCCTTAGTATTAAAGGCCTGGTAGTGCCATAGACCTGTAGCAAGGAAGGCCTGTTAATGCCATAGACCCCTAGCACCAAAGGCCTTTTTTATTTTTAAGGAGACAACAGTGTAGCTCCCTGGACTCAAGATCATGTAGTATGTGGTGCAGGGCCAAATTACTCATTACTCAAGGTGGTCCAGCAGAGGGTCTGTATAAACTTTCAGCACCAGGGGATCATTGGCCCTCATGACTACAGAGGTCCAGACCACAACTTCAGATTTAAACAATAGTTGCAATAGTGTTCATTCAGACTGTGATTTTTGTTTTGTTTGTTTGTTGTTGTTTTTATCTCAGTAGTGTCCTGAAGGCACTGTTGGGGTGATGACATCAATGTGGCCTTTTTAAGAGAATTCTGCTTAGGGTGCTGTAGACCCTATAGTGCTATAGCTTTTAGGCCCGTATGAAATGAAGGAGAGAGAGGAAGGTGTAAAGGTGTACTGGCAGTTAAAGGTGTACTGGCAAAGTGATTTATCTAGTGACTTTTTGCTTATGTTTAAAGGTAGAAATTATGATTTACTGTTGCCCTCTGGAGGCTTTGCTAGAGAATTGCAATTCATCACAATATTAATAACCAGTCATAGAACAGGTGTTCACCAATTCTCTGATCTTTTTAATATTTTCAAGCACATCATTTCTGGCCCAAAATTGTAACTTTACAGGAAGAGGCCTGCAAAGTGCAGGCGAAAGTACAAATATATTGTTGGTCATTTTGTATCTAATGTCTAAAGAGCAATGGATTCAGTTGACTGGATTTGTCATACCTCCACCACTGATTTATTATGCTTCACAGTGACTTTATGCAACATATTCTGCTGCGTCATCAAATCTAAAGTTCTTGCTTGAATGACTTTCCACCCTGCTGAAAAAAAACTCTGACCAAATGAAGCTGGTTAAACTGACTGGCAAGCTTAAGTCTTGACCAGCATAGAATATGTTTTCCTTTAAAGTTTAGGTCTACAAGCATGATCAACCTAACCACATTAGACAACCAGTATGACAAAGTTTGATCATGCTGGTTGACCAGCATGTGCCGCATCACCAAACAAGACCAAAGTCAAATTGAATACAGACAATCTTTTTCAAGGGCTGGTTAACCAGCTAGTTCACCTCCGTGAGGTATGTTTTCATCCGGACAACCAGTTTTCAACCACCTTGACCCTCAAAGAACAGCTAAGACCCTCTGAAACCAGAATATATTTTAGGAAACGTGTGGGGAAAACGAGCACAAACAAGTGTTAGGAATTAACCCACTTCTACTACAGGGGTTAAATTAGGAGTTTATTGCGCAGCATGGGATCCTACAAGAGAAACTGTGCCTTGAAGAAAAGCTTGTGTGTCAACAGGTGACAGTGATGGTAAAATTCAGAGGAGCATTGCGTTCCCCTTGTGCCCTGAGATTAAGACAGTCATCAAGACGCAAAAGGCTGAATTAGCCAAGCAAACAGAAGCCAAGTCACACAGATCTGTCTGCTAGGTACACTGAAATGTGATTATGAATCTGCAAATTAAACCTGGTTAACCTACAGCTGAAGAGAAGTGTGTGTGTGTGTGTGTGTGTGTGTGTGTGTGTGTGTGTGTGTGTGTGTGTGTGTGGGCAGCAGAGTTAACTAGAAGCCTGTGCTTTGGTCCACTTTCAGGTCCTTGGCCACCACCATTGCTGTGACTGGGTGCATTGCATCACGATTCTCCTTGAAAACCTTAACGGCCTCGTCACGGAACTTGGCGAAGTTGTATACTTCCCTGGAAATAAGAGCAGAAGAGGATCAATGACAAGGTTTTAATACCCGCAAAACTGTTGATCTAACTTAATAACCTACACATCAGTCTATCACACACAAAATAATAAAGGTGCTAAAAAAGGTTCTTTGAGCAAAGTAGAATCTGTAAAGTTTCTCATTTTGGAGGCGAGTGTTGGTTAATCCAGGTTGTGTATTTTTGTGATTGTTCATGTTTTTGACGGCGCATTCGACAAAAATCCACAGAGAACTGTGGTACGCAATGTAAGGATGCTTATATAACATCATTCATCATAGAAGCAGTTTCATTTAAAAACATACAGCACAAATAAAACCACCAAATCAACCAAGCAATCAGGTACAGATTAGTACCTTCTGCTCTCCACTGGCTGCAGGCAATTAATAAATGTTAAACCCAACAAATGTTTTTATTCAGAACAATATGAATCATTTCTTCCACAAAGAAAAAATCTTCAGTGGTCAATGGATACCTGAAGAGTGGACGGGTGAATTTCATCCTGCCCTGCTCTGTGGCCATCTTCAGAGCCATGGGCACAGCCTCATCCCACTGGGCTTTGACACACAGGCGGAGCCACCTACATAGTTACACAAGAGACACACATTCGAACAAACAGAAAGCATTCACTGTTACTACAGAACCTTTAACAGTCCAGTAGAGGATCATTATGGTTAAATGTCTTCATAATTTAACAAGAAAAAGCCCCAACAGACAAGGTCTCTCTATTAGTACCAACACTGACCACTAGGGTGCTACAACCCATAGACTAAAATACAAATGCATGAGAAAAAAAATCCTTACTGCCCAGTTTACCTAAAACGGATCTCAGAGTTTCTGATGTTGTTGAAGTTATACACATCCTGCATTCTCTTCACATGAGACAAGGGGAGCGGATTCTATATCAGACACAGATACAGAGATAGATAAAGAAATAGAACATAACCGAAATGAATGAGCAGAATAAGAGAGCATAAATGTAAATGAATGATGATATGGTGTCAGTTATGATATATGAGAAGGCTGCTGGAGAGGTCACATGTTACAGTGTTTATTACTGTTAACGTCTGGTGTTAGTTCATGTGCTGATACCTCCAGCAGCAGCAGAGCCAGGAACTCGATGAGCTGATGAGAGGAGAGCTGCTTTACATCAGCCGCACTGAAGCCTGACAAATCAGCATCCTTAGCCTGTCACCGCACAATCAGTCAGAAACAGTATTGTACCTCAGTAATGTGATGTAAATAAATAAACAAACAAACAAACAAATAAATAAATAGCACTTTACCTTCAGCCACCTCTGGGCCAGGGCAGTGCAGGCATCTGCCAGGGTGGTGTCATACCTTAGGAAAGACGACAGCAGGTCAGAAAAGCTGTTCTGCATTGATACACATGGACAGGTTTGATCAAGTATCATCATAATCAATCTGGTGATGATGTTTCTTCGGAAATGAAGGCCATTAAAATAGTACTTTTGTTGGTGTAACTGTTTCTACTGTCCAGGAAAGGCCTTTTACTACATTTTGGAGCTTTGCTTTGAGGAATTAATCGCATTCAGCAACAAGAGAGGTCGTGATGTTGGATGATCACTTTCCCAACTCATCTCAAATTCCATAACTTATCCCAAAAATCCTGCACTGAGCACCATTGTTTAAGAGAACTCAGTTCCACTTCTCCACAGCTCAGTGCTGGAGAGCTTCATACTCCCTATCTAGCCCACACATGGCATTAGGAATGGTGCCAGGAGGTTCATTTTTATCTGCTCCAGAGAATCCTATTCAACTGGCAATACTTCTCCACAGGGACTAGACAAATTGTGGGTGTACATTAGCACATGTCAGCAATGGGAGGAACTTAACATGTGGCACGTCCCATATATATTAGTTATTTTTATTATTTATTTTATTTTTGGCATTTAGCAGACGCCCTTATCCAGAGCGACTTACAAAAGTAAAGTAAAATAGTTGAAGTTATTCTTCATAAAATAAGAAAAGAATAAAATACATCCTAAATTGAAATTTTAACTCTGTATAATGAACAGGTGCCAAATTCAGACAAAGAATCCATTTCAGTTTAAGATCAAAAACAGTTTTTGAACATGCAGGATTCGCAACAAAACCATTACAAAAGTCAACGCTGTTTTACTGATGCAGACATTGTAGCGTAGGCACGTTATTGTCTCTGGTCATCCTACATTGTCAGCACATTTATGCTCTTATTTACGCTCTCTCTAGTGCTTACTGAGGTTTGAATGGGGGCATTCCTGGAGTGTGTATCCATCCATTCCAGTCCACTTTATTCAGAATGTCCACCTAACAGGAGCAACAGGGGATTATAAACAGGATCACATTGGATCGTATCATAGGCTTTCAGGAACTTTACGAAAGATCTGCAATTCATTTAAAACCACCTACAAAGAAAATCTCCCGCTACTGCTTCTAAAGATAAAATGATACATCTAAACTTGGTATCCATGAACTTGTTACAGCCAGCATCTCACCTTGTCCTTGAAATAGGTAAACAGGTAGTTCTTCCACTGTTCTGTAGTCACACTGCTGTAGGCAAACAGCTGGATATAAGACTTCACAAAGCCCATAAACACTTCTGTACGGGACACATAAGAGGCACATATTTCTCAGTACATTATATTACTCTTATTCTGAGAGCTTATAGATACTACTGTGTGTGTGTGTGTGTGTGTGTGTGTGTGTGTGTGTGTGTGTGTGTGTGTGTGTGTGTGTGTGTGTGTGTGTGTACCTGGGCCACCCATAAGCTCTTCTAAGTGATAGAGAAGAGCAAATCCCTTCTCATATGGTACACAGGAGAAGCATTCATCAGTATCAACACCTTCCAGGTTCACCACCAGGTTAGTTAGGACATTATTGTCCCCAAACTGGTGCACCTATAAAAATAGTGCCAAAGAGTACTATTAAGCACATTTTCATGAAGAGAACAAAAGTGTAATCAGGAGAACTGTAACATCTGTATTCATTTACAAAAAATAAAATATTTTTGCTTTTTTTACAGAAGCAAAAATTGTCCCTTTTTCAGGACACAAACAAATATATGCACAGTAATGCCTACATTTTACTTTAGATACCAATACTTAATCATGTAGAATGTGCCCTTAGAAAGCACTAATACCCACTGATAGCAATTCAACTATTCAACCTACTAATTCAGAAATGATTGATATATACACACACATTATGATTGATCTATATTGACATTCCAGTACTCATTTCTGTGTTTAAAAGTACTGAGTATTCTATAGGGAAATGTTTACATTTAATTGGGTCTCTGCCTTGCAGTTATTTTTTCTTAACATTACTTTCAGGTCAGGTTTTATTTCCTCCCATAACTTGCTGCTCTGTGGTCATCGTTGATTTTACTTCTCATTTGTTTAGAGGAACTTGTGGCTGCTGATTTTTGCTCCAAACATTGAGAAGTCAGAGAATTTATAAAACTTTAAATTTTACAAAAATGCAAAAATGTCTTTCCTATCTGGTACGTACTTGTTGCAGTTATTTAACAGCATTTTCAGGTCCTTAGTTTACTTTTACAGTAGAGGAGCTTATGGCTGCCATTTTTGTCAGAGTATTTATAAAGCTTTTAAAAGCATTTAAAAGGGGCAGTTTTGCTGCTGGTTGTCTCTTACAGAATAATCACGTCAACCTGCTGCTCGAGTCCAAAACTATTTCATGGTTTCTTTATGGCCATCACTCACAGAGTATTAAAGTGATTGAATCAGCACTGTCCTGATTACAATAGGAGTAAAGATGCAACACTGCTTAACCACAAAAATATATCTCCATCTATTGACCACATTTTCAATACACAGACGTGTGTGTCTCTTACAGCCTCCTGCAGCTCTTTCCATCCTCCTATAGCTTTAAACTGCCTGAACTGTTCACCGTGCATAGCTCTGCCAATCATTCTCTCCAGATACACCGTGTGTCCTTCATTGAGCCTAAACATCAACAGAAGACAAATAGAGAGAGAAAGAGTGTTAAGAGTGGGCCATGTGTTGAACTGTGTGTTATCACAGCTTCTTTCAATAATATACACTGAGGAGGGCATAGAGTTAAAGTTAAGTATAGAGTTAAAAGGTTAAAGTAATCAGTACACAAACAAAACAAAAGTTAAACAGGTATTCAGTGTTGGACCAGTGCACAAGTATTCTTTTGAGTTTGCTTTGATTGCAAAACAGAAAAGCAGATGAATTATTGGTCTTTATTGATCTTCATAAACCAAAATGTATTGCCTTACTGTGACTATATGCTAAAGTTTAATAAATCTATACAGGATATGAATTAAAAAAAAAACATTTACCAGAAATGCTCCCAGGTCTTATTGGTCACCAGGTTTCCAGTCCAGCTGTGAGAAATCTCATGAGCAATCACCTAGAACCAGACAGAAGAGCACTAATTCACTGAAGCACAAAGAAACAAGAACACGTTCTCCACATGCATGAATATTCAACCAACTGTAATGCATTGACTATTCATTCATCCAAGGATTTCATGGGTCAGCATCTATATTTGACTTACATTAGAGAGGGAACGGTCTCCAGCCTGAAAGGGAACACAAGAGCAAACATTAATTTAGTACTAGATTACAATAAGGAACCAATTAGAATAGTTTTCTTAGACAAAACATGTGACAGTGGCCACTATGGTCAATCACAGCTCATCAGGTTGTTCCTGAAAAGATACTTCCTGATAAAGTGCTTTTAGGAGGTCCTTTAAAGCAAATGGAACACTGGTGTGGACACGAACCAGTAAAGTGGGTGTGACAAAGGTCAAGCAGGGGTTTTCCATGCCACCATATGGGAAAGATGGAGGAAGCACAAGCAAGTCATACTGCCCCCATACATATGGCCCTGCCAGACTCTCAGCTGTCTTCAACATCGTCTCCGTCTGACGCAGAAAGAGACAGACAAGCATCAAATTATCAATCACGAATCACGCACTAATATGCACCATTATGGCTGATGAAATAATACATGATCAGTAACAACAAATCAGACTTATGATTATGCACTTTAGAGACAGAATGGATACAGAAATGGGTTGTTTTTCAGTGATTTTATTTTATCGTCAGAGAAGGTTTAGTATGTGAATATTCAATATCTGTCTGCCGCCATGTTTATTTGCTGTTGTATTGGTTGAATAAATGAAAGGGCTTAAATGCAGTTAACGCTGAAAGTGCTCAAACCGCTAATCATTTCTCCCACTCTCATTAGCTAATAATGTAGCAGGTGCAGTCTGGTAATATAGTCTGGTGTTATAAAGCCATTTATTAGGGCTGAACTGGACTCCTGCCCTGCAGAACTGGAACAGCTGACCCTTGCCATACATAACACAGGACAAAGTATCTCACTTACCTCTGAGAATTCAAACGCAGCCTGGTCAACATACTCCTTCTCTGACCACACCCGGGACCTGGGTCCAATCTCCCTGAACATCACAGACCACAGTGTCAGACACAAGCAACAGAACTATTTATTCATAAACTACAACTGAAGACAAACTTTAAGAAACATTTGACATAATTTAATTAAGCTCCATTGGCAGCCATAGGCAGAGAGAGCAATGGGTGGGTACATGCCACTCTCTCCCCACATCACACCCAGGGCAATGTTGGTCAGCATAGGCCATTGTATCACCACTAGAGACCTGGTGTGTTCCTCCGAGCTGCCCAGCACTGGCTACACATGATGCAACAGTTTGAAAAGAGGCAGTGTATCAGAGAAAGCATGTGTTTGTCTTCACTCTCCTAGTGTTGGGAGAATCATATGATAGTCAGAGGGTCCTAATTGAGTTGGCTAATTGGCCAAATCGGGAGGGGGTATGGGGATAAAATGTAATTAAAAAAAAGTAAAACTTCAAAAATGGAACTAAAAATTAGAAGCATTTTTTACTGTTCATGTTTTGATTCAAGGTAAAAGTGACAGCAAATAAGTCATTATGTACCATGTGAACAGAAATCACACCATAAGTGGAGCCACACCTTTTTTTTTTGCATGTGCATAATCTTCAAGCTCCCATTGCAAGATGTGATGACATTTGATCTGATCTTCAGAAGAACTCAAACTAAAAACAACTTTATCCATTAACTATATAAACCAAAATGGTTCCAGTTATGGAAAAACATGAGAATATTATCTGTCTGAAATGCACAAATTTACAATAAGATCTTTAAATTTGATTTATAAATCATACTTAAAATGAGCCCTTAATCTGCTTCTTTGGCTGAAAAGCTGTCACGCTCTACGTCAGTGCGTTATGGGCTGAGCATTTTATCAATATTGATATATTTAAAACTATTTTAGACAGGATACAATACATTTACCATATCATAATATTGTACCTGCTGTGCAAGATATGTGATTAACTAATGACTAATGACAAAAAAGATCAGTGGGTTGAGTGGAAAAGATTTGGTTTCTGGTTGGAGGACACTCAGACTACAGTCCTGTAGACAAATTATGCCATAGAAACATTGCAGCATGTCAGTTAATTTTACAGACGTTTACACTTTACCCACATAGCCTGCTGTGTTTTTGTTGTTACAAATAAATACTGATACATTAACATTATACTAAGGGTTCTAAGGGTTATACTAAGGGTTCTGATCCTCTCATATCATATACTGATATTTCTCTTAAGCGTATCGAGATGCGAGTTCCAGACCCTGCATCCATTGACGTAAGAAAGCATAAACATTTGTTTACATTTTCAGATGAATTTTAGAGGTGTGGCGAGAGCTTGATATGGTGCTCTATACAGGAAAGTAAATTATGGCTCATTATTGAACATTACCTGCTTTCTAAAGCTCCTACTACCAGAGCAATCAGGTAAGAAGGCATGGGCACCTGAGAAAAAGAACAGACACACACAGACACAGACACCATTTACAACTTCACAGAAGTTGCAGTCAGCATTTCCATATCTGTTCATCTTCTCTATAGCTAAACCACAGATGCAGAAGCAGAAGAAATGAGAACACAAAAACGGATAAACATCGACTGCAGCTGAAAACCTCAGAATCAATAAGGCGATAGTTCTCGGACAGATATCTGATCAGACATAATAATAACATAACATTTTGCATGCAGTTCACAGAACAAAAATGTGAATCAATCATTCATTGATGTATCATTGATGAACTGATGAATTGTCTGAATATTTCCAAGTATTGTTTTGATCGTGTTTACCAGTTTTCAGCACTTTTACAAACCTCACGTTTTAATTTACAACACTTCAAAATTCAGATTCCAACTTATAACACCCGCTACTTCACATTAATAGACTTGACCATGACTGTATTTTGATGGCCACACTGTAGTATTATGAATACACAGACATTCCTCTGTACTGCACAGTCATTATTATAAGTCATTTATGTTCCCTGTGATCTGACATGTGATCTGATATTGGAACTGCTTCAATGTGAAATAGTTCAGATATCTCTGATGTGTCACCTGTCATTAGCTGCATCACTAAACCAGCAAACTCAGACTGTTTAACAAACAAGTGTAAGCAACCTCACCAGCAACATGAACAGCTACTTATCTTATACTACTCTTACCAAACCAGCAGGAAACCCTGAATGAGTTTTTTTTCTGGCATACAAAAACGGAATTGAACTGAACTCCATTTTTAGTGTTAAAAAATCTGCCAGTTGTTTTTTTTACACTGTAAGAATTTCATGAACAATATTAACAACAGAAAGTGTTTAATAATATAATATAATATAATATAATATAATATAATATAATATAATATAATATAATATAATATAATATAATATATTTCACAACATTGTAACCATAAGATTCACTAACATGTAGAAAGATGTTACTGGATATGATCATCAATCAAAACCCTACAAATTGCAGGAATGTGACATTTGAATGCATGACTTGAATAAACACACGCCTACAGCAAAATATGCAAAAAAGAAAGTTGTGCATGTCTGAGCATGTGAGAGTACGAGAGATGGAGACTAACCGGCTGTCTGAAGCGGTAGATGACTCTACTGCTGTCAGCGGGGTCTGGTTCTTGTCCATCTCGCACTGCACTCATGAGAGCTATCAGTTCTTTTGGGACAGACACCTAACACACACACACACACACACACACACACACACACACAGCTCAGTTTTGTTTGACAGAAGCAGAATAAGAACTGTGATCAGGGAGGTTTAGCGCTGGTACCTGTGCATAGTAGGTGTGTTTCACTGATGGCGTGTCCTGGCAGGGCACCATCGTCCTGCAATGAACGGCCTATTTGGGGGAAAAAAAAAATTGATGATTGAAGACCAAGACAAAATCCAGCCCGACCCTGCGCTGTTCTTCAGAGGTTCTGCACAATTTAAAAACTGTGTGATTATGTGGAATTTGAGGGCACCTGCTCTTCAGCCTAAATGTAGATTTACATGCACTGAACTGTTGTGTATCAAAGTGCTACAGTAAGACCAGAACAACTTGCCAGGGTCTAATGGTCAGAGCAGTGGGCTTAGTACTGGAGAGGTTGCCCCAAAAATGTTTCAAAAATATCCAGTTCCTAGCTAATCGTACTTAAATATGAAACATAATATACAAAAAAATCCTTTAGAGAAATGCAGCTACAGTACAATTAAGATACCAGTTTCCTGCTGTTATCTGAGACGTCAGCTTGCAGTCCAGAGTATCAGTGTGCCAATATCAAAATTCAAGCATCAGCAAAACACCACCAACCCACAGGCACGTCTGCTCTGATATCTTATTACCACTGAATGTGATAAAGCACGAGAGATAAATGATTTTGAATGATATATTGTGGATACGACGAAATGCTTGCTGGAGAAATGCAGCTTTTGCAGAGGGAAGAGGACCGCAAGATCCGTGCAGCAGATCACTTCTTGCATCAACTCGCCAGCTACAGTTAAACTGGTTAAACTGTGGTTTGAGAAGTTACACAAAACGGATATTTCTAAAATGAGTGACATGCGACACACGTTTAAAAAACCTTTCATAATCATCTAAACTGAGGCACTGCATCATTTTATTAGGCCTCGTTCACCAATACAGTCAACGTTATGCTTTCATATGTTCTTAAGAAAGTTCTCCAAAAAAGAACTATTATTTTATTATAATTTTCTTTTTTCTTTTACCTTTTTTATGTCCATTGTATAAAAAACAGTAAGTTGCTTGCAATCTCCATACTTAGCACTGCAGTGGCAAGTAGATTTTAGGTAAAGCATGGAATTAAAATTGATTATCACATGCCTTTATACATTTGCTAGTAAGAAAAGCATCATTAGCTGGATACAACATAGTTTAAATGAGCTCCACTTTATGTGCAGCTTTTGTAACTATGAGGAACAATGTGTGAGATATTAACACGTTGTATTAACACATCGCAAAAAAATCTCTTATTACTGCAACTCCAGACACAGAATACCAAGAGGCTCCATACCTGACACTGGCTGAAAAGATAGGGGTGTTTTTTCCCAGCTGTCTGCACAGGAGATAGCCACTGCAAGGCTGAGGCACTTGGAGACGTCTCATACTCGATCTCCACAATCACCTGCTGACCACTGGACACAGGAACATCACAAACCTAAATGTTCTTCATGCTCTTTGGATTGCAACATCAGTACATTTTGCACACTGAGATAAACCGGACGTCTTCACCTACCCACACCTGTACCAATGAACAAACTGTAGAACATGCTTAGCACACTTTTGTTCCAAGACAACACTGGAATGAATGATTCTGATTCTGGTTCTGATTAGACACGTCTATCTTACCAGTACACTTTCTAGGCCAGTGATCTTCACATAGCTTGCTCTGTTTATATCCTGATAGAGACATAACTATCGATATATCTCCCACAATTGACCATAATGAATAGGAACCTGTGAAATCGTTTTTTTTTTGTGATTGTGATTTTTTTAAAATGAATCTGAAAGCAGGAAAAAAGAAATTAAAAAAAAAAATCAACTGAATTAAAGATATGAAGGGTGCAGTAATACCGGGAAAGCTCAAAGGGCAGGGTGATCTCCAGAGGACTGCCTTTAAAACCATGCTGGGCTCCCACTTCGAACTTAGCTGGCTGGCCATTGGCTGACACCTTGAAGATCTTCAAGTCCTTCGTGTCAAGGGTCTAGAGGAAAGAGTGCGAGTTATGAAGCGATATAGGATCACGTAGTATTAGACCTGCAGCTATGATGCAACTTTACACTAGAACTTTGAACTTTTCAAAGTACAAAAGCAAAAGCACTGAAGAAGAGAAAAAAAAATAATGAAACATAATGGAAGACTAATGTGTAGAAGAGCGTGTATGAAAAGTGTCTGCAGAACACTCGAACCAGTCGAACCTCCACAGATAAGCACTGCTCTTCCTGTAATAGTAGCTCAATAAGTAGAACCACAACTAAATCTGCTTTTGATGACTAAACTGGATTGGCCATGTTTATGTATAACTCTATGGATCCTAGGAATGGACCCTTCTGCTGTCTCTTGCATGAGTTTAAGTGCATTACCTACAGCTGAACCACACCACTGTTATTTCAGATGAAGGAGTACTGAAGGTAAGATGTGCACCAGGTAATATGAGCCAATACCTGAAGCCAAAGTCCATGACGATAGAAGTGCTGCAAGATTACAACAACTACACAAAGGTCTGGCATATGTCCGGATTTATGGCACCAGTGGGTGGCATATTAAATACACATCTACCAAATGCACTATGGGACAAAATAGAATAGAATAGAACTTTAAAGTATATAAAAGTATTGAGATGTGTTCATTTACTGTTTCTTCTGCATCAATGGTACTTAAAAAAGTGTTTATCCTGCTTTTGTAGCCATCTGTACTGTTCAGCGAGGCAATCTCTTAGATTTCGGAGCACTGTTGTGAGGATTTGATTGTATATTCAGCAACAACAGCATTGGTGTGGTCAAGACATTGGTTAATGACCACCCCACCAACTCATTCCAAAGGTACTAGATAGAGCTAGATCGTGCCAGAGAACATGGTTCCACTACTCCACAGTTCTCTAGCCCATGTCCATTCTGGCAGGGTTTCTCGCATTAAGCTGTTTAGGCATTTAGCTGACACCCCAGCGTGACTTACAAGGTTACTCATATTACAGGGGTGGGATAGAGTAGTGTTCAAGTAGAGTAGAGTATCGTCCAAGTACTGTTACTGGTGTAAAAGAGCATAAATTCCCAGACTATGAATTCAACCCCAGTTTCCACATACTGTGGTTGCTTGCTGATGGTGTTATCTGTTGCGCCACATCAAACACATCCTCTACAAGGTCTAAACAAGATAATGAGCTTTGGTTGCAAATTAAAGTAGCTGAATGCACTGTCCATAAGAGTGTCCGCAAACATTTAGACATACAATGTATGTTTCTGAAGCACAAGACACTGATGCACAAAATATTTCAGCCTACAAATGAATAAGCAGAGATGCTATCAGGCAAAACAGCACACAGAGGGACCTTTTTGGATTCATCACTGTTCCGTCATTATTAGTAGTATTTCATTAGAGTACAACAGTAATGAAATTGCTATAAGTGCATTATAAATACTGTGATTCTTAGACCCCTGGTAAGCCTATAATACTTCTCTTCACTTAAACCCATTTTGAAATGGCTAGATTTTTATCTCAATGATTCAATTACGCAGTAATTAAGCCCTGCATTCATTATGTTTTTCAGCAATTTCTCAGACCATTAAAAAGTGAATACTTTATACAACCATGCAAACATTTAACTGAGTGCAGTTTAGTTTTACCTCAGTGCAGGTGTAATACAGTGTTATGATCTTCATTATCGCAAACAATAACTTTTGCTTTGTATTATTTTGCCCTTTTATGAATTATTTGGAACTGGTCTGTAATTTACTGTGATTTGTGAACCCTGTTACAAACCGGATTCCAAAAAAGTTGGGACACTAAACAAATTGTGAATGAAAACTGAATGCAATGATGTGGAGGTGCCAACATCTAAAATTTTATTCAGAATAGAACACAAATCACAGATCAAAAGTTGAAACTGAGAGAATGTATCATTTTAAGGTAAAAATGTGTTTCAAAATGTCATGGCGTCAACAAATCCCAAAAAAGTTGGGACAAGGCCATTTTTACCACTGTGTGGTATCCCCCCTTGTTCTTACAACACTCAACAGACGTCTGGGGACAGAGGAGACCAGTTTCTCAAGTTTAGAAATAGGAGTGCTCTCCCATTAATGTCTAATATAGGCCTCTAACTGTTCAATCATCTTGGGCCTTCTTTGTCGCACCTTCCACTTTATGATGCACCAAATGTTCTCTATAGGTGAAAGATCTGGACTGCAGGCTGTCCATTTCAATACCCGGATCCTTCTCCTACATAGCCATGATGTTGTGATTGCTGCAGAAAGTGGTCTGGCATTATCTTCCCTGAAAGAGATGCTGTCTAGTTGGGAGCATATGTTGTTCTAGAACCTGAACATAGTTCTCTGCATTAATGGTGCCTTCCCAGACAGAGAACAAGCTGCAGAGAACAGGCTGCCCATGCCACAAGCACTCATGCGACCCCATACCATCAGTGATGCAGGCTTCTGAATGGAGCGTTGATAACAACTTGGGTTATCCTTGTCCTCTCTGGTCCGGATGACATGGCGTCCCAGTGTTCCATAAAGAACTTCAAATCGTGACTCATCTGACCACAGTCTTCCATTTTGCCACACTCTATTTTAAATGACCCCTGGCCCAGTGCAAACGTCTGAGCTTGTGGAGCTTGCTTAGAAATGGCTTCCTCTTTGCACTCTCTTTATGTAGTTTCAGCTCACAGCGGTGGATGGCACAGTGGATTGTGTTCACTGACAATGCTTTCTGGAAGTATTCCTGAGCCCATTCTTTTATTTCCATGACCGTGGCATTCCTGTTTGAGGTGCAGTGACGT
The DNA here is from genome assembly GCA_034509495.1 of Acestrorhynchus altus. NCBI lineage: Eukaryota > Metazoa > Chordata > Actinopteri > Characiformes > Acestrorhynchidae > Acestrorhynchus > Acestrorhynchus altus. The sequence goes on from CM067501.1 coordinate 41,451,014, forward strand.
TTAAGGGCCTGGAGATCACGAGCATCCAGTAGAGTTTTACGATCTTGACCCTTATGCACAGCGATTGTTCCAGATTCTCTGAATCTTTTGATGTTATACACGGTTGATGATGATAACTTAAAAGTCTCTGCTATTTTACAGTGGGTAACACCATTCTGGTATTGCTGCATCTTTCTGCGCAACAATGGTGGAATTGGTGATCTTCTTACCATCTTGGCTTCAGAGAGACACTGACACTCTGAGAAGCTCTTTTTATGACAATCATGTTGTCAATTGACCTAATTAGTGTTAATTGGTCTTCCAGCTTTTCGTTATATGCTCAGTTTCCTTTTTACAGTCACTTATTGCTACTTGTCCCAACTTTTTTGGGATTTGTTTTCACTGTGAAATTTTGAATCAACATATTTTTCCTTTAAAATGTTACATTTACTCAGATTAAATTTATAATCTGTCATCTATGTTCTATTATGAATAAAATATTGACATTTGCCAACTCCACATCTTTGCATTCAGTTATTATTCACAATTTGTTTAGTGATAAGTTTTTCTACAATATTCCTTTCTTCAACCCAAACTAGAATCTATTTGATTCTATTTCAATGATTAAACCAAGCAGAACATTTCTTTAAACCTTTAATCTCTGTGTGGATGAATTTCCAATATCATTCAAACACCTCCTTCCAGTATGAACTGTAGCCTAAAGAACTCATCACATCAAATAATTCATCACATTAGATCAATCATTCACTACTGACCTGCTAAACTAGCAGATTTCACATTATATAAACTAGACGTTAGATTATCAGAATATCTTCTGTCTTCAGTCCAGAAAGCAATTCATAAACTTATTGCTGATCTCAAGACAAAAAGTTACTTTCTACCGAAGCCTTAAAGGGACATATTTTTCCACTCTGTGATAATGGGTTTATTAGATTTTTCACAAGATCCTGAATTATTCATTTCATTATCACATCAAAACCATTTACCCAAGATCACAATTTACTGGTTTTGTCAGAAAACCACAACACATTCTTTATTGAGAAAAAGTTGATTTAATTAAGAACTGAACCATTTTTTTCCTTGAGATTGTCAAGATCATAAAAAACAAATGTATGATTGTGATAAAACATATTCAATCATTTACATAAATTTAAATCTTTAAAAAATTTCCTTGACGTGTTCTTTCTCAGAAGCATTTCGTCTTCAGATGAAGAGAAAGCAGCTTATATTTTGTGAAAACAATGTGGGTTTTTAATTAGATTTCAACCACACAACTGTTCCTGGGATCTTGAGAACATTTTGGCCTGTTTTCCCAATTTTTTTTTTTATGTATTTAACTTTTGTTATCTGGGGGGGGGGCAAAGATTCTACAAAAAGAGCTGATTTGATCAGAAGCAAACTAAATTATATTGAACTTAAAATAAGAGAAGATCACCCTTTATTAGTCCTGCAGTGGGGAAAGTCCACAATGTGGCAGCAGTAAAGGGACAGCAAGGCACTCAGTACAATAAATACCTATAGTAAAAGTATTATTATAAACAATAAACAAATAAAAATAATAACAAAAACTCAGTTATCTCAGTAAAGCAGCTGCAGGAGTTTGCACTGGGTTGTGAAACTTCAAGGAAAAGGAAATCCAGCAGTTGCAGAGAGATAAGTGTCTATACTATGCAGTACTGACCCAGTACTGACCCGACTGGTTCACATCCACAGAGTCAAAACCAGTATCAGCCAAAACAGGGATCAGCCAAAACAGGGATCAGCCAAAACAGGGATCAGCCAAAACCGGGATCAGCCAAAACCAGGATCAGCCAAAACCAGAATCAGCCAAAACCAGGATCAGCCAAAACCAGGATCAGCCAAAACCAGACCGGTCTTACCAGAGAGGAGCATTTGTCCTCCAGCAGCTCGACTGTCAGAGCGACCCTCCCTCTCAGAACCCGGCTGTCGAAGACCACCTGAAGGGTGAGGTTCAGGTGCCGAGTCACACACTTGGAGAAGGAGGCGAAGGAGCAGGGGTCTACCACTGGAGCCATGATCAGAAACGAGTGCAGGGCGACGTCTGATGCTGCATTTTAACCCAGTCGCTCATCCATGTGACAGCAGCGCAGCGCTGAACCATGGGAACTGTAGTCTCTGTTCCAGCGCCTTCTTCTGTGCTGCCCCCTTCAGTTCAAACAGCAGAACAGCTCTATATGGCACATTAATGCGAGTCACAAATGTCTTACACCCCCAGACTAGTGACGATCCCAGTAAAAAATGACCAGCTTCTTTCTAAACCAGTACAGTGTGTTTAAAGCCCACCAGTATGAGCGCTCTGCAGCACACCTCTGCTGTCCAATCAAAACCATGCACTTTTAGTTTTCTCCAGGGTCTGTAGAAATTATTCTGATGACCGATAGAAAGGCTCTAAGATTATTGTTAAAGACTTGTATTTGACATTGATGTCTATTCAATGTTGGGAGCATTTTTGCTTCTCCTGTAAAGCCATGTTTTAGAAATATGTATGTTTCATTGGACAGCATCGATACGCTGGTCAAGAGCTGGTAAACCAGCTAGCTGACTATTATAGAGTCTATTTTTGTCTGGATGACCACATTACAACCACTTTGACCATCAAAGACCAACATAGACCACCTGAAAGAATCTATGAGCTGGATTTGTCCGCAGGGGTCTTGTATTGCAAAGTATTTTAGTTATTTAGCGGCAACATATGAACTCTGAAGTCTAATGTCGCACTCTCACCCATGCATTAAAATCAGTAGATCAGTAATGGAATGAGGCTTCTTTTGAAATAAAAACACTGATAAGATCTTGCTCCAGATGAACAGACGAACAAAAAAAACAAAACATTTTTCTCAGGGTGTTCGTGGTGTTGTCCTGAACAAAACCCCTTAAAGTCACTTGGGCAGCCGCAACCTGGTGGTTAGGCAGCCTGACTAGAAGATTGTTGGTTCAATTCCCTGAACTGGCAGGACATGACTGATGTACCCCCAGCTGCTCCTGATGCACCGTGGTTAGTGCTCTGCTCCATGCGCTCACTGCCCCCTAGCATGAGAATTCACTCGTGTGTATGTGGATGGTGGGGTCACTGCATGGATGGACAAATTCCCCTGAGTGCAAGCACAGTGGATCTACATGCATATTAAACACAAATCCCTTTCAAGTCCTGAAGTCATGACTAGGAACTTCCAAGGAGAACTTGAAGGTAGCATTATGCAGCATTCAAAAGATCACTGGAAGGTTGCATTAACCAGGTAATTGTACTTACTGCTGTGCATTGTGGGAAAGTTACTGAATAGCACTGACCTTTCAAACACCACTACAAAATGTCAGAAGGAGAATGCAGAGCACTACATACAGACGGTTAACTACTGCAAACTACATTCAGAGAATAATTCACATGACCTATAGGTGGAGCTTAGAAACATGTATCTCCTCCTCTGAGCTGTAGATGTGGTAGAAAGGTGTGTGTGGTTAGGGAACCAGCTAGGGAAACATAAGTTATTTGTTCTGCCTTTTCCGCCATAAGAACTTTGGTGTTTTTCGTGAACCATCCTGCATTTGCAGCAGATTTAGTGGATCTGAGAAAAATGTCATCGACAGAGGGCTTTGCACCGCATCAGTAAATGAAGGTGAGAAGATGGCAGGGCATATAGACTACCTGTGAGCGTTTAAACACATTGTATGCACCTGGGATTGGGAGGTGCTGAATATGATAATTATAAGGGTGTTGCTTAAAAATGTGTGTAGTGTGCACAGGATTACAGACACCAGCGCACCACACACAAACACAACACAACCATGTCAGCATGTCAGTGTCACTGCAGTGCTGTAGTGCATAAAATCAAAAGCAACGTTTACTTTTCTTCATTATTTGTGAAAACACTTAGAGTGCTGCCTGAAGCACTCTTCATTACATGTCAATAGAAAGAAAATCAGAATACACAATGTCGCCATCTAGTGGTCGAAGGGATGAGGTGAGGATTTCACTCAACATTAACCGTTTAAGGGGAAACACTATATTGTAACTATACACTATTAAACAACAACAACAACAACAACAACAACAATAATAATAATAATAATAATAATAACAAACAATACCAAATGTACTTTTTTTTCACAGTATAAAAATGCAAATATAACTGTTCTGTATATTGTGGAGCCAGAGATTCCCAATCCTGGGGACCTACATTTAGTTCTTTCCCTCCTCTATCAGATCAGACTCTCACTGCAGCTCAACTCCTAACGAATTAATAAGCACCTCATGTGTCTGGCCAGGTGACCACAAGCCTGTGCACAGCAGTGGGCCGTCTGACCTGGGACCCCCGTTTTAGTATCTGGCTGCAGTTCCCACGTCCTCCACTAGATGTCGGGGTCTGAGTGGAGATGAGAGTTCCTTCCCAACTGTTGAGTTTTTAATTGCTTGCATGTGTCCAGCTTTCCCAAGCACATCACCAGTGGGTGGAGACCCTCATTACAACCAGCAGCACTCCACACGCAGCTGCTTAAACACACTGCTGCTGCTTTCACACTGTGTCTGTCTCTCTGTCAGTCTCTGACACACAAATGACAGACAGACAGTGATATATAATCAGAGAGAGGAATCAAATCTGTGTGTGTGTGTGTGTGTGTGTGTGTGTGTGTGTGTGGTGCTGTGGGATTCAGTTTCCTGTCAGTGAGAGGATTTCCCTCCAGGAAATTGGAAGATGGTTCCACTCCCCTGTGGAGCCCCTATTTCTCACTCTGACAGGCATCACACACACACACACACACACACACACACACACAGAGAGAGAGAGAGAGAGAGAGAGAGAGACAGTTTAACAAGAGCAGCACATAGTGATTAACCACAGCCTATGAATATATTTAAATAGAATTGATTTGTAATGAAATCTGAATACAAATTAACTGAATTGAAAGTGATTATAAGAATAGATTTGGAAAAAAGATTGAATTAAGCAAAACTAAAGTGGAATTGCAATGAATGGACTAAAATTGTTTAAATGTAACTATAATAAATAAAATCGAATTTATTGAATTAAGTTCAGTCAAATAGTTCAGTCTGAATTCTATTGCATTTATTTGAACCAATTTATTAGATTATTTGAATTGAAGTACATTTAATTGAATCAAATTGAATTGAAATAATTGAACTAAACACAGTGTGGCTCATTTAAACAAATGAATGAGAAATAAAACTGAAATTATTTAATTTAGATTAATATAATTGAATTGAACATACTGAACCATATTGAATCAAATAGAATTTATATAACAGAATTAAATGTGATATTGTATTGAACAAGCTGAATTCTATTGAACCAAATAGAATTGAACTAACTGCACTAAACATAATGTAATAGAACAAATGGAACTTTGTTAAATTGAACTGAACTCTGTTGAATGAAATAGAATTAAACTAACAGAACAAAATGAGATGTAATTGAATTGAACAAACTGAACTCTGTTGAATGAAATTGAATTGAACTAACTGAACTGAATGGAGTGTAATTGAATTGAACAAACTGATCTCTGTTGAGCTGTTTAGCTGAACTGTTGAATCAGCTAAAACTGAAATAATTGAATTCAGATTAATCAAATAGAGCTGAACTAACTGAACTGAAATGAAGCAAACAGAACTGAGAACCAAATAGCGAAAAACTGAAGAACCGAATGTATAACCAAGTATATTCCAAATCAATTCAACCGAAGCTGTGAGTTGAATTGAATTGGAATATACTAAACTGAACGGAAGTGAGATGAATTGAATTGGAATATACTGAGGTGAGTTGAATTGAAATATACTGAGGTGAGTTGAATTGAACTATAATGAATTAAGTTGAATGGAGTTGGACTATACTGAAGTGAGTTGAATTGAGTTAGACTATATTGAAGTGAATCAAATTGAATTAGAATATACTGAAGTGAGTTTATTTGAATTGGACTATACTGAAGTGAATTGAATTGGAATATACTGAAGTGAGTTGAATTGATTTGGACTACACTGAAGCGAGTTGAATTGAATTGGAATATACTGAAGTGAGTTGAATTGAATTGGACTATACTGTAATGAGTTGAATTGAATTTGACTATACTGAACTGAATTGAATTTGACTATACTGAAGTGAGTTGAATTAAATTGCACTATACTGAAGTGATTTGACTTAGACTACACTGAAGTGAGTTGAATTGATTTGGACTATACTGTAGTGAGTTGAATTGAATTGGACTATACAGAAGTGAATTGACTTGGACTACACTGAAGTAAATTGACTTGGACTACACTGAAGTGAGTTGAATTGAATTGGACTATACTGAAGTGAATTGGACTACACTGAAGTGAGTTGAATTAAATTGGACTATACTGAAGTAAATTGACTTGGACTACACTGAAGTTAGTTGAATTGAATTGGACTATACTGAAGTGAATTGGACTACACTGAAGAGAGTTGAATTAAATTGGACTATACTGAAGTGAATTGACTTGGACTATACTGAAGTGAGTTGGACTATACTGAAGAGAGTTGAATTAAATTGGACTATACTGAAGTGAATTGACTTGGACTACACTAAAGTGAGTTGAATTGAAGTGGACTATACTGAAATGAATGGAATTGGACTATATTGAAGTGAGTTGAATTAAATCGAACTATACTGAAGTGAATTGAATTGGACTATACTGAAGTGAGTTGAATTAAATTGGACTATACTGAAGTAAATTGACTTGGACTACACTGAAGTTAGTTGAATTGAATTGGACTATACTGAAGTGAATTGGACTACACTGAAGAGAGTTGAATTAAATTGGACTATACTGAAGTGAATTGACTTGGACTATACTGAAGTGAGTTGGACTATACTGAAGAGAGTTGAATTAAATTGGACTATACTGAAGTGAATTGACTTGGACTACACTAAAGTGAGTTGAATTGAAGTGGACTATACTGAAATTAATGGAATTGGACTATATTGAAGTGAGTTGAATTAAATCGAACTATACTGAAGTGAATTGAATTGGACTATACTGAAGTGAAATTGAATTGGACTATAATGAAGTGAATTGAGTTGGACTATAATGAAGTGAGTTGAATTGAATTGGACTATACGGAAGTGAGTTGAATTAAATTGGACTACACTGAAGTGAATTGAGTTGGACTATAATGAAGTGAGTTGAATTGAATTGGACTATACTGAAATGAATTGAATTGGACTAGACTGAATTGAACTTCATATGAAAATATGTTTCAAAGGGAGCTTCAGTCTTATTCTTAGAGAGATGATGCACACACACACACACACAAGCACGCGCGCGTGGAGGAAGGAACACGGGCTCCTCCCAGTGGTCCCGGACAGGAAGATGGTGACGTCATTCGGAGTAGCTTTGGGCACAGATTCGGATTACAATATTACTCTGTGTGTGTGTGTGTGTGTGCCATCATCAGCGCGCGAGGAGGAGAGGGAGGCGATGTTTACAATGACCGACCTGGGAACAGAGCGAGAGAGGAAGTAGGCAACCTCTGTCTGCCCTGCACCAACTTCCTGCTCAGAGAGAGAGAGAGAGAGAGAGAGAAAGACAGAGTGGTGGTGAGTGAGTGAGAGAGAGAGACAGAGAGAGAGAGAGGTGAAAGAGCAGTAGGATCCCATTTACAGTCTGGCTGACCTGCCGAGGCGACCGACAGCATGGAAAGCTGGACTTTTACGGAATTCTTTGTAATAGAGGCTAAAAACATTGACCCAGAACTTACAGGTAAGGTCTCTCTCTCTCTCTCTCTCTCTCTCTCTCTCTCTGCCCTCTCTCTTTTCACTTTCTCTCTCTCTCTCTCTCTCTCCTCTCACACACACACACACACTGCACAGTTACATTCCATATCACTTATTACTGTGTGCTGTGCAGAAAAAAAAGTACAGAGAGCGAGTGGGACACTTAGTCTGGAGCCCCTACTGTCTGTAAGAGCAGTGTTCACTACTGTCCTGTGTCTCATATGTCATACTGACTATTAACTGCAGTTCAGTACTGAATATATGTGCAAGTGCTATTCAGTACTGGAATATATATTTAATAGTGCCAGTACTTGACTATGTGTTTAATAAGTGCTGTTCAGTACTGGACTATATGTTTAATAAGTGCTGTTCAGTACTGGACTATGTGTTTAATAAGTGCTGTTCAGTACTGGACTATATGATTATAAGTGCTGTTCAGTACTGGAATATATGTTTAATAAGTGCTGTTCAGTACTGGACTATATGTCTAGTAAGTGTTGTTCAGTACTGGAATATATGTTTAATAAGTGCTGTTCAGTACTGGACTGTATGTCTAATAAGTGCTGTTCAGTACTGGACTGTATGTCTAATAAGTGCTGTTCAGTACTGGAATATATGTTTAATAAGTGCTGTTCAGTTCTGGAATATATGTTTAATAAGTGCTGTTCAGTACTGGAATATATGTTTAATAAGTGCTGTTCAGTACTGGACTATATGTCTAATAAGTGCTGTTCAGTACTGGACTATATGTTTAATTAGTGCTGTTAAGTACTGGAATATATGTTTAATTAGTGATGTTCAGTACTGGACTATATGTCTAAAGTGCTGTTCAGTACTGGAATATGTGTTTAATTAGTGCTGTTCAGTACTGGACTATGTGTTTAATTAGTGCTGTTCAGTACTGGACTATGTGTTTAATTCGTGCTGTTCAGTACTGGACTACGTGTTTAATAAGTGCTGTTCAGTACTGGACTGTATGTCTAATAAGTGCTGTTCAATACTGGACTATATGTTCAACAAGTGCTGTTCAGTACTGGACTATATATTCAACAAGTGCTGTTCAGTACTGGACTATATGTTCAATACATGCTGTTCAGTACTGGAATATATTTTTAATAAGCGCTGTTCAGTACTGGACTATATGTTTAATAAGTGCTGTTCAGTACTGGACTTTATGCTTAGTTACTGCTGTTCAGTACTCTGCTATATTAACTGCTGTTCAGTACTGTGCTATAAGTGCGTAACATGTACTGGTCAGTACTGAGCTACATTAACTGCTGTTCAGTACTCTGTTATATTAACTGGTGTTCAGTACTCTGCTATATTAACTGCTGTTCAGTACTGTACTATAAGTGCGTAACAGGTACTGTTAAGTACTGGGCTATATTAACTGCTGTTCAGTACTCTGTTATATTAATTGCTGTTCAGTACTGTGCTATAAGTGTGTAACAGGTACTGTTCATTAATCTGCTATATTAACTGCTGTTCAGTACTCTGTTATATTAACTGCTTCTCAGTACTGTGCTATAAGTGTGTAACAGGTACTGTTCAGTACTCTGCTGTATTAACCGCTGTTCAGTACTCTGCTGTAGGTGTTTAACAGGTACTGTTCAGTACTCTGCTACATTAACTGCTGTTCAGTACTCTGTTATATTAACTGCTGTTCAGTACTGTCCTATAAGTGTGTAACAGGTACTGTTCAGTACTCTGCTACATTAACTGCTGTTCAGTACTCTGTTATATTAACTGCTGTTCAGTACTGTGCTATAAGTGTTTAACAGGTACTGTTCAGTACTCTGCTATATTAACTGCTGTTCAGTACTCTGCTGTAGGTGTTTAACCGGTACTGTCCAGGAACTCTACTATGTGTATTTAATAAACTGTTCAGTACTCTTTTATAGGTGTTTAATGAGTACTATTGAGTCCTCATCTGTAGGTGTTCAGGGTGTAGTGTTCATTATTTTGCTTTTAGTTATTATGAGGTACTGTGCAGTGTCTCTACTATGTGTATTTAATAAGCTGTTCAGTACTCTTTTATAGGTCTTTAATGGCTACTGTTGAGTATTCTGCTATATGTGTTCACTGCACACTGGCCATTATTTTGTTATAGGTGTTTAACAGGTACTGTTCAGTACTCTGCTCTGTGTCAGTTGAATGAAGTCTCTTTTTCCACTCTGTGTGTGGACTTGCACTTGAGGAAGTTTCGCCTGCTTAAAATGACGAGGTTGAAAACTGGCTGCATTCAGCTTGTGGCAGCCCTTCCCTTCTCAGCTTGAAAGCTCAAACCCTCCCTGCCTACTTGCCCTCTCCTTTCCCCACTCTCTTTTGTTCGCCTCAGTGCTGTAACATCCACTGATCTGCTGCCGTTCCTCCTCCTTCCACCACTGCTGGCCCTTTAACAGAACTAGCAGAGCGCCTGGTCTGTGTGGAAACAGCAGCAGACTAATTGCCATGCGCCTTCCGCTTAGAAACTGGCAGCAGACAGCGGCTCGAAAATGACTCACTGGGGCCAACAAAGAAACTTCAGTCCATGCATCTGCCTGCCTTGGCTTTAGTCTGCGTCTCAGGGCTTTTAGTCTTCACTCTGATAAAGTGGCCCGTCCTTCAGGCGCTCCCACCTTGGGTCTGATTCAGGTGAGGTGGTCCCAGAGCCTGAAGGAGGAGGGCTAGTGAGGGTAAAAGAAGCCCTGTGAGTGTTACAGCCTTAGGTTCAGATTTTTTCCACCACATTTAGTCATGGCTAAGTAATGTCTGCACACACACACACACACACACACACACACACACACACACACACACACACACACACACACCAACTAATCTCATTACTGGTTTCCGCTCACGCTGCAGCAGAGGGACTTGCATATGTGTGTAATGCACAGGCATTAAAAGTGACTGGGCTGCTGTAGTTTGCATCTGTTAGTGTGTTTTAAAAATGGGGGAAAGGGGAAAGAGTTCTGACTCCAGTTTGGGCTCCAGTCACAGTGACCCTGGACAGCGTCTTCTATTTGAATCATTTCCTTCTTCCTCCTAGATAATGGATAATCAGGTGTACATAGGCTTTAATCATAAAGCCTTTTGTCCAGATACTGTGATGAGCTCTTTAGTAATTACAGTAAAAATACTGTCAAGTATACTATGTCCAAATATTTGAGGACAACCCTTCTAATAAATAAATTCAGCTACTTTAAATTGCACCCATTGCTGACATGCGCAAATGCACATATAGTTTGTCTAGATTCTGTAGAAAAGTATTGGCAATAGAATAGGACTCTTTGGAGAAGATAAACAGGAATTGTTTGGCACCACACCTAATGCCAGATGTGGGCTACAGGGGTATTAAAAAGCCCCACAGCATTGAGCTGTGGAGTTGTGGAACTGTGTTGTCTGGAATGATGGTGCTCCATCCAGTAGTTTTGGGATGAGGTAGAGAAATGTGGATTAGGTGGCATGATTATAATCCTGATCTCACTAATGCTCAGAACCTCACATCAGTGCGTGATTTCATAAGAAAAAATTAACGAGCAGCTGTCCCAGTACATATAGTGTAAGTAGGTATAAGAGTTGGAATGGAAGTTTGGAGTTTAAAAGGTTAATAACCACCAATTATAGACTCTCCTGTTCATGTCAGATTTTTTAAAAGGCAAGTGTGTAGTTTTAAAGCACCAGAGCAGGGAAATTGCTTCATTCCACAGTTCTATCCACCACTTTGACTCTTCTGTTGTTGCAACAAATGATGGAATGGAACTCAGTTGAAGGCCCAGAGCTGAGGAACTTCTTAATTTTAGACAAATAAGTTCTCTTTTGTCTCCTCCCTTAACCTCTTAAGCCCTTGAACCTTAAGATTATTATTCCTAAATCTTCTCAAGCTACTCAATAGCTACTAGAGATGATGTTTCAGTATCAGATGTCGTAGAAAAAAAAAATAATTCAAATGCAATCCTGTAACAAATGCAGTGTGAACCAGCACATTGTGTGATTTCATGTTATCTTTATTTGTCATCCTGAGGGGTAGTTGAGCATTGAAGTAGTTACTAAAGCCCACATCTCATCTTAAGTGGTTCAGTTACAAACTGCTCATTTTGTAGGTCAGTCAGTTTTAAAAGGCCAGACATTCCACTTATTCTCCACTTATGAGGGAGATTAGCACCATTTTTTATATAGACTTTAAAGAAAGAAAATATTATAAATATTGGCTTCATCATTAGTACTGATACTGGAAAAGACAACGGGGTATCATGGCATTCTAGAATGATGACTGCTTCAGTAACTATGAAGCTCCTCTATGTGCTGCAAGGGTCTGTATGTGGGTCTGTTGTAGTGTTTTGTAGTAGTTACTGAATAATTGGTTGCTCTCAGGCAAAAACCTCATAACTGCAGAAAGAAAAAAAACAATTTGGTTCTTATTTGTGAATCATTTGTATTGGTATGAATAACTATTATGAACAATTGGATGCACATTAGATGATCAGAAATAGGTATATATTAGGTACAAATCAGTACAAATATAAACAGTTACTGACACACCGAATAATTACATTTATAATAATTATAATAATGAGGTGACCCCTAAACGGAGCAGCTGAAAGAAGAAGATCATGATTATTATGGCCATTGTGGTTTTATCAATGTATTATTAAGGTATTGTTAAAACGTCCTGAAAAATTATAAAATGATACATAAATACACAATCTGAAAGATTTATATTGAGGAACACATCTAATGAGCAGTAACATTAAAGGTAAAGAAAAAACTCTGATCTTTTTTTTAATGGTACAATGATAGCTTTCTAACAAGTGTAACACTGTAACTGCAAGTGCAGCATTAATTGCCTATACTACAACTCTCTCTCTCTTTCATAGAAAGTACCAGTGTTTGTGTTTTCAAATCAACTTGCCACTAACTTGTTTCTAAAACTACCTTTTTCTAAAACTAAAATTCAGTATTTAAGGTGGAACTGAAACAGTTACATTCAGAGTGAAAGAAAGAAAACACAAGGTCTTCTAATAAGTCATCCTGGTAGCTATATGTTTACTGACTAAAAGGATGTCTTTATGAAACCATATTTTCACCATGACATGATGTTTCATCTCATGTGTATCTCAGTTTTATTCCTATAAGGATCATTACAACTGATAAGAAGTATCATGTCCTGCAGTACCATACAACTGAGATATTTCCCGAGATGTTTTAAGGCCTTGAAAATACAGTTGCAAGCCTAATTGGGTATATAATCTGCCTCTGGTAGATGTGTAATGGACACAACCTGCAATGTGATTAGTGTGTATGCTCACATTGTGATGACGATGCTGAAACCATATTGTGATGCCCTAATTCTGATTGTCATAAAGTGACAAATGGGGAAAATGAATATGGTACTTGGTGGTTAAAAGCGTGCATTTTAGGAGGATGGTGCCACCGTGGTGCTGCTGCGTGCCAGGGGAAGTCCAGGTATCACCTTGCTGGGTGAAAACAATGTTGAAAGGAGTGTTGAATTAGTAATGTCACACTGCAATAGGGATCTCTTTTTGTTGTTCGCATATGCGGATGACTCACTTGCCTAACCCAACAATAGGTTTCGCTGCAGTCGGGAAGAGGAAAGAAGAGGAAATCTTCCATTTGTGCCCAAAGTCTGTGCGGTCCCCTTGTCCCAGAGTTTCCGCCTGGCTCCCTGCAGCAGGAATTCCTACCTTTCAGTTTGGGAGCGGCATTCCCAGGAAGACGCCCTTCAAAGGAGAATTGAAGGAAGTCCTGATTTAGACAGTTTTACGGTTGCTTAACACAGATGCTCAGTTCCAGAGGATGCTAGAGCAGGAAACAGTTTTATTTCACCTCTTTGGGGGTTTGCAAAAAAAAAAAAAAAAGAAAAGCAGTGGGGCACGGTGGGAGTGTGTGTGTGTGTGTGTGTGTGTGTGTGTGTGTGTGTGTGTGTGTGTTAAAAAAAAGTGATAGCACATATGGATCTAGATTGTGAGTCTAAAATGGCAATGGGCATTAATGTGTCCACAGGTTGGAAAGACAGACTTCTCTGTAACTCTGTGCAAATATGTGTCATACAGTGTAAGTGAATGAGAATGAGCATGTGTGTATGTGTATGAGTGTACGCCTCGGACTTCCTGGTAAATATCTCCAGCCTGTCTTGGCAGAGACTTAGTCCTTCCTGACCACATCCTCCTTTGTCACCGTGGAAACATCCTGGACTTCATTGGGTCTGGCCTGTGTGGGTAAATCTAGTCTAACTGGGTGTGTTCACATGTGTGTTTGTGTCACACTTACTCACGCTCTCTCTTTGGTTTCCAACAGATAACTTTAGCATCTAACCAAAACTTTCACATACCGGTATCACAGCAGCTCCATCTCATTCGACGCGGTACATGATCAGCAAGTTGAACAGTTTGGACACTGGTGCACAGTGTCATGCTAAAGACCACTTTATAGTGTCCCTATTTCATTAGCAGTTGTTTTATACATTGTTGTTTTATACATAGTACATTCTCGCAACAGATATTGCACACGTACCAGACATTTGAAGAGTTTGTTAAACAAAACAGTCTAGACCAACTCAGAAATCACAATCAAAACAGAGCAACGCAACCAACGCAATAAACCTGCCATCAAACCAGAGCACACCAACGCAATAAACCTACCATCAAACCAGAGCACACCAACTCAGTAAACACAGACAAGCCAGAGCACACCAACTCAGTAAACACAGACAAACCAGAGCACACCAACTCAGAAAACACAAGCAAAACAGAGCAACGCAACCAACGCAATAAACCTGCCATCAAACCAGAGCACACCAACACAATAAACCTACCATCAAACCAGAGCACACCAACTCAGTAAACACAGACAAACCAGAGCACACCAACTCAGTAAACACAGACAAACCAGAGCACACCAACGCAATAAACCTACCATCAAACCAGAGCACACCAACTCAGTAAACACAGACAAACCAGAGCACACCAACGCAATAAACCTACCATCAAACCAGAGCACACCAACTCAGTAAACACAGACAAACCAGAGCACACCAACGCAATAAACCTACCATCAAACCAGAGCACACCTCAACTCAGTAAACACAGACAAGCCAGAGCACACCAACTCAGTAAACACAGACAAAACCAGGAGCACACCAACTCAGTAAACACACAGACAAACCAGAGCACACCAACTCAGTAAACACAGACAAGCCAGAGCACACCAACCCAGTAAACACAGACAAACCAGAGCACACCAACTCAGTAAACACAGACAAGCCAGAGCACACCAACGCAATAAACCTACCATCAAACCAGAGCACACCAACCTGAAAAACACAGACAAACCAGAGCACACCAACGCAATAAACCTACCATCAAACCAGAGCACACCAACTCAGTAAACACAGACAAACCAGAGCACACCAACGCAATAAACCTACCATCAAACCAGAGCACACCAACGCAATAAACCTACCATCAAACCAGAGCACACCAACTCAGTAAACACAGACAAAACCAGAGCACACCAACGCAATAAACCTACCATCAAACCGAAGTACCAACGCAATAAACCTACCATCAAACCACAGAGCACACCAACTCAGTAAACACAGACAAGCCAGAGCACACCAACTCAGTAAACACACAGACAAACCAGAGCACACCAACCCAGTAAACACAGACAAGCCAGAGCACACCAACTCAGTAAACACAGGCAAACCAGAGCACACCAACTCAGTGTAAACACAGACAAAACCAGAGCACACTCAACTCAGTAAACACAGACAAGCCAGAGCACACCAACTCAGAAAACACTGACAAAACAGAACACACCAAGTCAATAAACACTGACAAAACAGAGCACACCAAGTCAATAAACACCGACAAAACAGAGCACACCAACTCAATAAACACTGACAAAACAGAGCACACCAACTCACAAACACTGACAAAACAGAGCACACCAACTCAATAAACACTGACAAACAGAGCACACAACCTAATAAAAACACTGACAAACAGAGCACACCAACTCAGTAAACACTGACAAAACAGAGCACACCAACTCAGTAAACACTGGACAAACAGAGCACACCAACTCAATAAACACTGACAAAACAGAGCACACCAACTCAATAAACACTGACAAAAACAGAAAGACACCAACTCAATAAACACTGACAAAAACAGAGCACACCAACTCAATAAACACTGACAAAAACAGAGCACACCAACTCAATAAACACTGACAAAACAGAACACACCAACTCAATAAACACTGACAAAACAGAGCACACCAACTCAGTAAACACTGACAAAACAGAGCACACCAACTCAGTAAACACTGACAAAACAGTATAATACCCAACTCAGTAAACATCGACAAAACAGACACAACTCAATAAACACTGACAAAAACAGAGCACACCAACTCAAAATACCTGACAAACAGAGCACACCCAACTCAATAAACACTGACAAAAACAGAGCACACCAACCCAGTAAACACTGGACAAAACAGAGCACACCAACTCAATAAACACTGACAAAACAGAGCAATACCAACTCAGAAAACACTCGACAAAACAGAGCACACCAACTCAATAAACACTGACAAAACAGAGCACACCAACTCAGTAAACACTGACAAAACAGAGCACACCAACTCAGTAAACACTGACAAAACAGAGCACACCAAGTCAACAAACACTGACAAACAGGCTTGCACCAAGTCAATAAACACCAACAAACAAGAGCACACAACACAACAAACATCAACATATGATTGTTCATCAAACCAATAAACACCAACAAACCACAAATTCGATCTGAAGACTATGGTCAGGGTTTAAACACACAAAACAATATGAACCACTGTCTGCCACCAATCTTTACATGTAAACTACTAATTAATAACCAGTATTGTGATTGGATATTGTGAATCAATACAGTATTGCGAAACATGTCACACATGTATTGTCCATCTGCCCAACACTGGGTTTATTGGTATTTATTAACTTGGCCTGTGTTGGTTTTAAGATCAGTAACTGAACAATAAGGCATCTGCAAATGTTAAAGCTGTTTGAAACGATTGCTGGAGTTCAGTAGAATGGACAGTGGGCGTGATGGTGTATTAGAAACACGACAAAGACTTTCCCAAAATAAGCCACATGGCAATCAGGGAGTTCCTCTCTGCCAATAAAACATGTTCACTGTCAGCATTATCCACACCAGTGAGTCAGCCAGCCTCTTATACATGTATACTTTCCCTCCCTCACTCTCTCTTTCACTCTCTCTTTCTCTCTCTCTCTCTCTCTCACTCTCAGTCTAACTCCACTAATCAGTCCCTGTGCAATTTGCAGCATCATGCTGTTATGCATGTGCATGATGCTGATTGCACTTTTACTACAGTGATTTTTACCACACTTGCATCATACCCTCTGGTGAGCTGAGGTTTTACAAAGGCCTTCTGGGCCAGCGCTCTTCCGAAAACCAATGATAGATGGGACAGGTTGCAGAGATTAAAAAAGCAGAGAGGAATAAATCGTTTCTACCTGCCAGAAAGTACTAGGAATAAAACAGAATTGATTTAACCATTTAAACTGAAAGGCATATTACAGCATAAGCTCATTAATTGATACTTCACAATTACACTCAAGGTGGTATTTGGCTTGAACAACAGTAGAATGCTTCCTCTTTTTTCAAATAAAGGTTCTATATAGACATATTAATGTTCTCTCAACGTGACCCAGGCAAAAGCTAACAAAAAAAAGACATTTAATCATCTAAACGCTTAATGGTTTTTAATGGTTCTTTGAGTTGCCATGGTTCAATAGAGAACTTCTGACTTTTACTTAACAACCCTTGAAGAACCCTCTTTTTATGTGTTAAGCATCCAAGAGTTTTCTATGAGTTTCTATGGTTCTATATAGAACCACTAATTTTACTAAAGAACCATTGAAGACACATTTCAAGAGTGTGTTGCAAATGATTCTTTGAGTTATCACAGATCTATATGGAACCACTGCCTTTACTAGACACCCCTTGAAGACACTTAATAAGAGTGTAGTAAGCACCAAAGTGGTTCCATTGCTATGGTTTTGTATAGAATTTACTACCCTTGAAGTTGTGTAATGAGGATTAGTTTCCTGGATATTTAAAGGGATAATTCCAAGATATGTTATGCATTGTAGCTATACTTGTTCTTAAAAAGCGAACCTCATAAATGAAAGCAAAGTCAACTTAAACAAGTTGTTCTGTCCTGTATGTCCTGAATGTTATATGCCGTCGTATACTTTATTTATTATACTTGGTTCTGAATGATCCAAGCTCGTCCTGTGAGTATTAAATAATAACACTGACAGGTTAGTTGAATAGCTCTGAGGCCTGATATGTCCCTCATCACAGCTGTCAGTCATGTGTTGACACTGCCCTCGGTCAGAGGATGTTCATGTCCTTCACCTTCTTTTCCCCTGGCATATTTCTTTATCTTACTGTCTCATTCCTGTCTAGAAATCACAGAGGAATTGATTTTGGTCTGGAAAAATGTAGGAAATGCATCTTAAAGATCTTGATTTATATGTGTGTATCCTTGGCTTTTTTCCGGAATGCCAGAATGTGAGAACGTAAGAGATAAGGTTTTTGACACGTTTTTCTGTTGTTTTCATCAAGATGTGTAGAAGTGTAACAATGCAATATATTGAGTTTTTGTCTAACTTTATATTAAGTATCTTTAATAAACTGAATGTGCAGTAATTAATGTTACAGTCCATGTAGTATCTTTGTAACTATTAGTAATGTAGACATTGTTATCAATGCATTTCAGTAGCTTTTGTAAATGTAAAGGTGTATCTTGGGGCTTGAAACAGGAACAGCACCAGTGCATATAAATACAATTAAATGCACTTCATTATACATGTATAATCATATAAGACAGAATTAGTTGTGACTAATATGCTAGATACATTTGTAATCACAGCAGTCAAAACTAAAGTATATATACACAGTCTGTAGTGATGTAATCCATTTGTAACAGTAAACAGACTGTCTATTGGCAACGTCCTGGAAAATACTACTTATCACAATAAATACTTATCACAATACAGAGATTATGTGTGTTGTGATAATCTAAGATGGGCTAAGTGTCCAAAAGAACAGAATTTGAATAGTTTCACACACTAATTTCACAAATTAATTATATTAATCTGATGTAAGATAAGATAGACTTTTATTATCTCAGGGGGAAATTTGCATTGAATCAGATTAATCACTGATACAGCGTACAGACAGCTGTCCATTCAGCATGTCCAGATTACTGTAGCTAAATGAGCTATTGTTTAAGAAAAAAAGAGAGTGTTGGATTCAGGACAAACTTAAGACTCTGGACTGTTCTAGATAAAATCAGTGTTTTTAGTTTGGTTTGTTTTCACACAGTGCACCAAAATGCATCACAGCAAACCATATGAGAACATTCTTATTGCTTATTGGTAAGTCCTGTCTTATTGGTAAGTCCTGTCTTATTGGTCAGGCCTGTCTTATTGGTCAGGCCTGTCTAGGACGGGAGCAAGAAAGTAAGGGAGGTCCTGTGTTTCAGACCAGTGCAGATTTCTGCACTTTAACAGGGAGCAGCAGCAGAGATGGCATTTGTTCACAGCTGTAGTGATTATCCGTTTAACCTACACCAGCAGAGTCATTTAGCTCAAACTTGCAAATTACTCCCAACAGTTTGAGATCAGAGCACATTCTTATCACAGACAATCTGCTCCAGAGATCGTTTGGGACAGGACGTAGACCATGTCCTCCAAATGGTTCTCAGTGCTGTTGATTTGGTCCACATCCAAGTGTGATAACTGTATTCCTGGGTAAAAATGTTCCACAGTTCCACAGTTTAACTGGACTAAAAAGTGCAGGTGTGAAAACACCTTAAGTTGGCACTGTAGCCCTAGGATTGCAACTTTGAATCCCAGGTCATGTTGCATCAGTAGCCGGAGCTCAAGAGAGCACAATTGGCACTCTCTGCCCATTATTATTTCTGCTGTACTGTGGCTGGGCACAGGTGTCTGTTGGCTGATGTATTCGAGCTGGGGATTCGGTGCTTTCCTCAGAGCACATTATCTGCCCAATAATGCTGCATCGCTGGAATTTTGATAAGTGGCAGCGGCTAAATTCACATGCATGTGAAGTGGCATGTGCTTGTGCTTACCCTCCTAGTCCGAGGAGCATTGTAAGTGACTGGAGGAGTCTTCCTGAATGGGTGCATTAATGAAAACGACCAAATTTGGCAAAAAGGGGTAACATATTTTTTTTTTTTATTATTCATTCCAAACTTTGGGATCTGAAGACTGAGTACAACACTGCCATCTAGCAGTCAGGATTTAAACACGACAAAAAATGAACCTCTTTCTACCACCAATCTTTGCTTAAATATTAACTAAAAATGGAAACTGTTTGTGAGAATCCATACAGTATTCCAAAACATAATATTATGAGGTGTATCAATATTTTTCAATGCCCCTAACAATCATGTCATTACTAGTGATATGCTAATATAAAGTGTGCCCATATATTTACTCATATGGAAGCATTAGTTCACTGAATGAAATGAAATGGAATCACTGTTTGTAGGTCATTCCTACTCACATTCACTTAACCTGTAACCTCACAGGCTTACATTTGGAATCTGTGTGCTGCTTAGAAGCTTAAGGTGTGCTGTGTCGCTCCAGGTTTGAAGCAGGATTAGATGTTCTTCTCTGTCTCCTCCTCTCAGCTCAGTGATGATGTAGTCTGTGTTGATCTGTGGGCTGTAAGGTAGAGCTGCCTGAACAAAGCAGCTAATGTTCTCTCCCCTCAGACACTAAATCAGCACAGAGTTTCTGCTGCCACTGAATAAGTCTCGCTTACACACACACACACACACACACACACACACACACACACACACACACACACACACACCTTGTGCCTGGCCAAGGCACTCAGGAGACACATAGGGTGTTAATGGTGAAGATATCACCATTACTCAATTAAAAAAAAGAACATTGATTCCATTTTACGTGGTCATTGAAACAGCAGTAACTGGTGGCTGATTAACATTTACAGCTGATGTTCTTCCCCAGAATGGCTAAGAATCATATTACACAGGTAGGAGAAGGTACAGTTAGGACAGTTGGCACAAGGAGTCATATGTGTGTAGCCTGGTGGGCTTGTCTGGGTAGAGAATTAAACCCTAATCTGCCACAATGAAGCTGGTGTTGTTACACCACAGAAGAAATGTGCCTAGTGAAAGTATGTACATTCAAGCCTACTAAAGTAGGCATATTTGTGGTCAGTTTTATTTCACATTGAAATGCATTTAATAGAATGTTTTAATAAATAAGTAAAAATAACCAACACAATCCTTGGCATTTAAAAATTGTGATATGAAAGTCTAAATGAAATTTATACATGTAACAGCTAAAAGGTCTGAGGCAAAAGTAACTGATTGATTTGATCTGACCATTGTCCTGAATGGTCACAATGAATGGGCCAGTAGAAATATTCCAAAAAGACTTGAGGAATAAAATCTTTCTACATTGACTTCCATTGAGCATAGTTATAATATTACCATTTGATGGAGTAACTGTCTCTACTGTCCAGTAAATGCTTTCTACTAAATTTTGGAGAATTACTGCAAGGATTAGTTTGCATTCAGCAACAAAAACATTAATAAACTCACAGTGTTGGATGATCACCACCCTACCTCATCCTCAACTCCACAACTCATTCAAAAAGTACTGAAACACCAGAGAACACAGTTCATTGCTCCACAGCTCAATGCTAATACCCCTGTAGCCTAAATCTGGTATGGTAGGCATGGTGTCAGTAGGTTCATGTCTATGTGTTCCAGAGAGTTCTATTGCGTTAGCAATATTCTGTATAGGAATCTGTGCCAGTAATGGGTGCAAGTTAACGTAGCTGAATGCATCTACTGTTACTATTATGTTTACTGTTACTATTATATTTACTGTTACTATTATGTTTACTGTTACTATTATATTTACTGTTACTATTATGTCTACCAGCAAACTAAAATTGTTGCAGTATACCCAAGTATTAGAACAGAGGTATATACCCATCGGTATACCCAAGTATTAGAACAGAGGTATATACCCGTCGGTATACCCGGGTGTTAGAACAGTGGTATATACCCGTCGGTATACCCGAGTATTAGAACAGAGTTATATACCCGTCGGTATACCTGAGTATTAGAACAGAGGTATATACCCGTCGGTATACCCGAGTATTAGAACAGAGGTATATACCCGTCGGTATACCCGAGTATTAGAACAGAGGTATATACCCGTCGGTATACCCGGGTATTAGAACAGAGGTATATACCCGTCGGTATATCCGGGTATTAGAACAGAGGTATATACCCGTCGGTATACCCGGGTATTAGAACAGAGGTATATACCCGTCGGTATACCCGGGTATTAGAACAGAGGTATATACCCGTCGGTATACCCGGGTATTAGAACAGAGGTATATACCCGTCGGTATACCCGGGTATTAGAACAGAGGTGTAGGGATCCAGTGTCCCCTTACTGTGTATAAGTAGTTTGACCAGAGGAGGGTGGGTTCTCCCCCTTGTGAGCCTGCTTCCTCCCAAGGTTTCTCCCTCCAGCTCTGAGGGAGTTTTGCCACTGTCGCCCTTTGGCTTGCTCACTAGGGGATCTATCTCTTATCCTTTTTTCCTGTGTTGTTCATCTTTTTATTTCTTGATTTCTGTAAAGCGGCTCTGTGACAACTTCCGTTGTGAAGAGTGCTATACAAATAAATGTTGATTTGATTTGATTTATTAAAAGGGGTGAGAACAAACATTTAGATTTAGTGTTTGTTATTGTTCTATTATTCTTCTGAGATATATATACATATACAGTTTATACATATAACACAATCAGTAGATTAAACATATATGTACGTATGACTGCAATTGTGATCAAGAGAAAATGCTCTAGTTAATCAATTCACAAGCATGTCCTACTCAGTGGAAATCAACTGATCAATTTCAAGCGAGTTGTGGTGAAACCGAGCACTTATTCTTCGCCAAGATAATCAGGTTTATTTGCGCCAGTAGCATGGAGCACTCAAGCTTTCAGTGTCTGTTTGGGCTGGGGGTGGGGGGTTTAGTACTGTAACCTGGTTTGAATTTGAGCTGTTTTGAAGCAGTATCTCAGTGGACATCCTGTGGAGGCAGATTGCTGTCTCTGTCCTGTCTCGGACTGTGAGAGGAAAACAGTGCTGGGTGCAGTGCTGCAATTTCAAACTCATTCACCGAAGTTGAAGCGCAATGTTCTTATCTCTACATTGGGCTACCTGCCAGCTATTTGTGTGTGTGTGTGTGTGTGTGTGTGTGTGTGTGTGTGTTTTGCTTTCTGCACTTCCCTCTACTCTGCCAGTAACACTTTTGTTCCAATTGGGGTTTGGGCCATATTAATGATTAAACTAACCGATACATCCTCTTGTATACGTACGTCTCATAGAGTTTTGTTCTGAGTTCCTGAGTCTCCTTGTCTTCTCAGGTATCTTCCAATTGATCTTCCTCCACCCTGTAATTCTCTCACTAACACTATACCAATGTACACAAATATAGTTGTACTGTACCTCTGCTCAAACTATGTGTTGAATATAAGATAAATCCTGTTTAGAGAGCACAGTTCTGTGATTGTGGAATTAAATATATATGTCACATTCTTTGCCGTGTGTTCAATATGTTTGGGTAATTCCCATCCACTAGCTATGCCTCCCCATATCACCCAGTGCCACCAAAGCAGAAACAGTGAAAACTAGCATGTGCTTCCTCTGAGACATGAAACTCCACCTCATCTTTTTAAATTGCTGCTAATTGATCATCACTGGGGAGCTCAAAATGAGTTGGAGGAAGTAGAACTGCCAGTTCTGTTACATTAGATTTCTGCTATGAGTGTTGTGATCTTTAACGATCAGCACTTAGACCGTTGTGCCACCCTGGAGTCCTAAAAATTGCTGTATTTAAGTTGCTTTTTTGGACAAGATTTTCATTTAGTATATCAAAAGAAACATGCAATTTGAACTGTCCAAACTGTCCAAACATGTCTGCATTTGCAGATGTCAGTATCAGTATGAGTGCTGAATAAATAATACATTTCCTTCCTGGAAATCTGGTTCTGGTTAATCTTTACAATCATCTGTGAGATTCCATGTGATGCAATTTTAAGAGATAAATTAAAATTTATTATAAGCTCTCAGTTTTTTTTAGAAATTCCTGTATTATACAGTACTAAGATAGAAAATGCTCATTAATTTTATTAAACTTATGAAAATATCATGATCATTAATTTCGTCCAGGCTGAGATCAGCACCCTTTGCCACCTTTTTCTGAGTGGGACAAACTCCATGTTTACCTTGGCAGTATTTCCTGTCTGTCCACATGTGGGCTTATGTGGCTTTGTGTAGGTTAGCTCTCTCTTTCTCTCTACACTCCGTCCCCTGCCCCTTTCCTTAGTGAGGCCTTCACACATCCTGTAGTCTGAGCTCAGGTCAATGCTGGAGAAGAGAGGCTGGTGGGATGGGCCTGTTTATATAGATAGCCATAGCTGCCACCAGGTCAGCGTGGAGTTCGCCTGTTGTTGTTTATACGACGGTTTGTTAATATGCAACAGAACAGGAAATACTTGGCGAGTGAGAAGGAGGGAAGAAGCCATGGTTTTGTTCAGAGAGAGAAGAGTTTTTCCTCTCAGATTCTAGCATTCAGCTGCTAGACTATGTAGCTGTGGCTAATGTGGTCACAGTAGTATGTGTGGTTTTAACATGACACTGTCTATGAGATTGATAGACTAGCCACAATGTCCTTTACGGGGTGGAAAAAGTACTTCAGGGGAGGTTGAACTGAAACAACTGTTAGAATACAAGATAAATCTGCAGATGTTAGACAACAGCATTGACTTTAGGGGGGGTGTATTTAATATCAGGATATTTAAATATTTATAATGTAATATAATAATGTAATATAATAATATTTTAATATTTATTTTGACAATAAATATTTATTCTTTTCTAGTATCTGATTAGTTGGAGTGGACCAAAAAGAATACATTTAAGGGATATAAGAATTGGGATGCCTGCTCCTTCCTTTTTTCTTTTAAATTCAAGGGTACAATAAAGAGTTTATCCTGCTTTTGTCGGAGTATCTGTGTCCAATGTCTAGCGAAAGCTTTCTATTATTTTGGAGCATTGCTATGAGGATTTGATTGTTTTCAGTGACAAGAATATTAGTGAGGTCAGGATGTTATATGATCACCACCCAACTCATCACCAACTCCGCAGCTCATCCCAGAAAAACTGGATGGAGCAGCATCATTCCAGAGAACACAGTTCTGTACACAACTGTAGCACATGCCTGGTAATAGGCATGGTGCCAATTTATTATTGTTTATCTAGTACAGAAAGTCATATTCTACCGGCAGTAGTTCTCAACAGGTGCTAGACAGCGTTTGTGTGTGTGTGTGTGGGGGGGGGCTTTTAGAATGGCTGGTAAAGTGAAGGTGCATTTAACCAAATAATTGGTGTGTATCCCTCTAAAAGTATGGCATCAAATTCTTGTTACTTTTTCTTAAAAAAGTTCTTTCTCATTATCACTGGAAAACGTCCATCTCGTTATCAACGCATATTTTGAAAAGCACATCCACTCATAGAGCCACACACACACACACACACTCACACACAGTGCCACAATCTCCCCAGCAGCTCAGTCAAGTGCTTTAAGGTCATTAGACTGTCCTCAGCTATCACATATTGTAGGGAACTTCAATGATTTACAGAAATTCTGGCATGGCATTATTATGTGTTGTGGAATTGAATGAAGTCATATGCAAACATACATACAGTTCAGGTCTTCACTGCTGAACCTTGTTGTTGTAACAGATTTTAGTGATGAAGAGGAAGAAAGAGAGGACAGATCTAATGATTAATCAAATTTTTCTCTTTTTGACCAGTGTGTATATGTTGTATTTACAGCAGACATGGAGAGTGCCATCACGTTGTGGCAGTTCCTGCTGCAGTTGTTGCTGGACCAGAGTCACAAACACCTGATCTGCTGGACGTCCAATGATGGCGAGTTCAAACTGCTCAAGTCTGAAGAGGTGGCCAAACTCTGGGGCCTGCGAAAGAACAAAACTAACATGAACTACGACAAACTCAGCCGAGCGCTGCGTTACTACTATGACAAGGTTAGACTCTCCATTAAAGACAGGCTGGTTTAGTCCTGCTTATACTTTCCTATTCTATACTGTTTTATTCTTAAGGAAAACCTTTTTCTGCTCCTGCCCTTTGCTCCACCCCTGCTCTCAGCTCCTCCACTACTTACAATTGTGTTCAAATGTTTACATACCCCGGCAGAATTGTTACTTTCTTGGCCTTTGAATATGAATATGAATGATAACACAAAAACTTTTTTCCACTCATGGTTAGTGGTTGGGTCAAGCCATTTATGATTATGACAACCAAAAACATCCAAATGACCCTGATCAAAAGTTCACATACCCTGGTGATTTTGGCCTGATAACATGCACAGAAGTTGACACAATGGGTTTGAAAGGCTACTAAAGGTAACATCCTCACCTGTGACCTGTTTGCATGTAATCAGTGTGTGTGCATAAAAGACCCAGACAGACTCTTGCATCTGTCATCCAGCCACTGATGTTTCTGGATTGTGAGTCATGGGGAAAGCAAAAGAATTGTCAACGGATCTACGGGAAAAGATAGTTGAACTGCATAAAACAGGAAAGGGATAAAAAAAAGATATCCAAGGAATTGATAATGCCAGGCAGCAGTGTTCAATCTGTGATTAACAAATGGAAAATCAGGGGCTTTGTAAAAACCAAACCACAGTCAGGTAGAATGTTGGCCACATCTGCCAGGAAAATTATTTGGGATGCAAAGAAAAACCCACAAATAACACCAACTGAAATACAGGGCTCTCTGAAAACTAGCGGTGTGGCTTTTAAAAGATGCACAATAAGGAGGTTCTTGAAGAAAAATGGGCTGCATGGTTGAGTTGCCAAAAGAAAGCCATTACTGCACAAATGCCACAAAGTATCTTGCCTACAATACTCCAAACAGCACAGAGACAAGCCTCAAAACTTCCTGAACAAGGTAATTTGGAGTGATGAGACCAAAATCAACCTTTTGGCCACAACCATAAACGTTACATTTGGAGAGGTGTCAACAAGGCCATTCCTACTCTAAAGCAGGTGGATTGCTGATGTTTTGGGGATGTGTGAGACACAAAGGCACAGGAAACTTGGTCAAAGGTGAAGGAAAGATGAATGCAGCATGTTATCAGCAAATACTGGAGGCACATTTGCACTCATCAGCCTGGAATCTGCACATGGGACGTACTTGGACGTTCCAGCATGACTACGATCCAAAACACAAGGCCAAGTTGACCTGTCATTGGCTACAGCAGAAAGTGAAGGTTCCGGAGTGGCCATTTCAGTCTCTTGACCTCAATATCATTGAGCCACTCTGGGGAGATCTCAAGCGCGCAGTTCATGCAAGACAGCCCAGGAATTTCCAGGAACTGGAGGCTTTTTGCCAAGAAGAATGGGCAGCTTTACCATCTGAGAAAATAAAGAGCCTCATCCACAACTACCACAAAAGACTTCAAGCTGTCATTGATGTTAGAGGGGGCAATACACGGTATTAAGAACTGGGGTATGTAAACTTTTGATCAGGGTCATTTGGATGTTTTTGGTTGTCATTATGATTCAAAAAAGAAAAACACAGTCGTTTGACAGTAAATGGCTTCACCCAACCACTAACCCTGAATGGAAAAAAGTTATTGTGTTTTCATTCATATTCTCTGAAAAAAGGCAAAGAAAGAAAAAATTCTGCCAGGGTATGTAAACTTTTCAGCACAACTGTATATATCATATGGTATATCACTATTCAGCTAAGATATATTGAGATGTGATTTTCTTGTCCATATAACTGAGCCCTACTGCCTGAAAACTTCTATGCGTCCTTTATGATCTGCATCTGTTCTTACATTGGTTCTACTGATAATGAGGCACTGGAAAGCATTCTCATCAGCATGCACCGTGCTGCATGTAAATGTTAGGCCTCTGGCATGCATAAATAAAAAATAAAAAATTATCCTGAACACACAGTATGCCTCTGTTGAGTCTGTGTCTGTAGTTGACTAGCTAGCTCTTACATTTATGTTTCACCTGACAGCTTTATAAGCACCTGCTGTGTTTAGTAACCAAGCCATGTCTTGGAGTAAGGATGTTCCTGTGTTGGTTTTCCTGCCACAGAACGGATAAGAGCAGATATGCAGATCATTGTTCATTCATCGATGTCTTTATTTCTTCTCTTGTAGAACATCATAAAGAAGGTGATTGGGCAGAAGTTCGTTTATAAGTTTGTCTCATTTCCCGACATCCTGAAAATGGATCCTCAAGCAGTGGAGCTTGGGCGAGAGGGAGGCGGGGTCATGCTACAAGAGACGGAGTCTGATGGAGGAGAGGGGGAGGAGTCTCCAAAACTCTCTCTGTCATCACTGAGAAATCCCACTTGCAGGAACGAGTACCTTCACTCTGGCCTTTACTCATCGTTTACCGTTAGCTCTCTCCAGGGCCAACCTCCTCTGCTCCATCCAATCAAAGTGGAGAAGCAGAGAGGGGCAGAGCGGGGTGAGGAAGGACCGACCGTGATCCGGTTTGTCACTAATCGGTCAGAGAAGGTTGTACCCCTCCCCTCTTCTCCTGCACACACCTCCTCTGAGGTTTTCTTCAGTTCAAAAGTTTCTCCACATTCCTCTCGCTCTCCCTCCCCCTCTCCGAGCCCATCCTATACGCGAAGGCCCGGTCTGAGCCCCGAGGCTCGCATGGACGAATCAGAGCAGAATGCTCAGCCTCTCAATTTATCGTCCAGTCACAGGGAGCGTGCCCAGAGCCAGGCCCAGGCCCAACCCCTTGAGAGGAGGGCCAGCAGCAATGGACTTCCTCCCAAAGCTCGAAAACCCAAAGGCTTGGAAATCTCAGCACCTTCCATACTTCTTTCAGGAAGTGACCTGGGCTCCATTGCTCTCAATAGCCCTGCACTGCCCTCAGGGTCCCTCACACCAGCCTTCTTTACTGCACAGGTAACACATACACACACCCACACACAGTTACAAAGCTTTGTATTCTCACATATACTGCCAATCATTATTTTTATGAGCTAGAGTCACAATAGAAATAACAATATTTTCTAAACTGCTGTTATTAAAGTGAAAACACATCAAAGCCACCTTCAAAAACATCTGAATTTTTTCCCATTTTTGACTTTTTGATAGAATTTCAATATGACAGTTGTTCTTTATTTTGTATCAAAATGTAATTATGAACAGTATAGCATCAGAATCTGGCCACATGCTTTCTGAACCAAAAAGCAGAATCAAGAACCAATGAATTCAATTTTGTAAGTGAAAATACCGCTACAAAAAATCAAGAGTTTAAAAACAGGTTTGTTAACAGAATATTTCTGTATTTCACAAATTTAGCATTTACATTCATAAATAATCCATGAGCACTTTTTCTCAGCTACACATCTCTGTCTTGCTTTTAGTTCAAAAAGTTTTGCTTTTGAATTTTGGCCCTGTTTTTTTTACTAGGGCGGGATATTGTCAGTCATTGGTTGCTGGGGATAACCTCATTGAACTGAAAGCTAGATTGAAAGACACATAGCTGGGAAAAGTGCAATGAACATAATAATTTAAACTCTTGATAATAATTACTGTCCTGTCGCTTACAAAATGTAATTTTTTGTGTATGGATTCTGGTTTTGGTTCTCAAAACATTTGGCCCTATTTTGACAGCATATAAGTGACTAGTTGAAATGCTCTTTTTACATTGACTTCCACTGAAAGTTAGTTACCGCATTTTGGAGATATAATGTTGTTTTGTATGAGCGCAAAGAAAAATAAGTGGCAACTGCAACAACTAATCTGACGTTTGCTTCTTTGGAGCAAAGTTTGACAGATTCTTGGACAAATACAGTATCAGATATTAGTCATTAATCTGATTAACAATAGAACATTCTGTCAAATTAGCATTAATGAAGTTCATATGTCTTGTGTTATAAATATGACACAACTTGTTGATATCAGAGCAATATAGTTTTTTGTTATTGTGAATAAACTTGAATTTAGAAAATGAAACAAATAGCAGTGTCTGCTGACAAGCATTGTATAATCACTCTAAGGTAAGATAAACATGCTCATAGACCGACTGTGTTTTTTGCACAATTTGCATTTAACCCATCCACACACAATGACACAAACACATACACACTAGTGAATTCACTCACTAGGGGGCAGTGAGCACACATGCCCAGAGCAGTGGGCAGCACTATCCACAGTGCCTGGGGGAGCAACTGGGGAGTTAAGTACCTTGCTCAAGGGTACTTCAGTCATGACCTGCTAGTTCAGGGATTCAAACCTGCAACCTGCCATCTTCCAGTCACAAGGCTGGTTTCCTATCCACCAGGCCACAGCTTCCTCTATATGATGAGTATAATACTCAGCTCTTTTCTAACAGCCCATATTTCTAACATATAACTGGCACAAAACCACAGTGCTCTCCTACAACTGTGTAGATGATAGAATACAATATATTCTGTATTGTGGGTTTTTGCACTCTGATGCAATGTGTGTAAACATGATCAAGTAAACAAGAAACAGCAGCATTTTTTGGCCAAAACAGCATCAGTCATTTTTTTCTCCAAAGACAAATGAATTAGCTACACACAGGGTCCTGCTGTTGTTTCTTTTAGGAACATCCTACAGAAAGCGCTGTTCAAACTAATGATGGTATGTTTTTTTGTAGCCTGTATTGGATTCACAGCATGTGTACCGTACAAAAACGAAATCAATCATATCAAAACACCTTCAGTCTGGGTGTTAAAGGGGAAATGGATACATGACACTCAGGGCTTAAAAAGATGGACACAGTGAGGCATGAAGAGAAAGAGAGAAAATAAGGATCAGAGAGAGAAAGAGGAGTAAAAGTGAAAGAGGGAGGAGAGAGACCTGTAAGTGAAGCCATATGCCCATAATCTGGCACACTGCAGAGCAGAGTGACACGGGACAGAAAGAGAGAGAGAGAAGAAATTGATTTCATATGTCTCTCTATACCCGGAACCTGCCGATTCAAGGTCCCTGACCTCTAAGAAGCAAAAGACTCTTTTACAGTCTTTCTCTCTCTCTCTTTCTCTGTCTCTCTCTCTCAATCACTCACTTTCTAACTTGAAATGAGACCAAGATTTCACAGCCTTGAAGTGAGGCCTGCAGTATATAGACAAAATATGTGCATTACATTTATATTTCTATAGGTATACAGTACCACACACTGTAATTAAATTAAAAGGACACCTATCAATGAATTAATGTCAATTAATGGCTTAATCAATGGAGGAGGAGGTGGTCATATTATTCTTATATCTGATATGATATTACAGCTATTGATTGTTTAAGAATAATGAACCCAGTACACTGCCATTAATTGAGATGAATCAATTAAAGATTGCCTGCACTGAAGACTAGCTTTGGAGCTTTGGTTATATTACAGAAACACAAACATGCATCAAAATATCTGCAGTAACACTTGTGAACATGTGACTCAAAGCATACATTTCTTTATTTTAAGAAAAGTCATCATAAGAAGTCACTGGCCCATTTTGATTGGTTGCATCGAGTGGGGGGTTTGGGAGATGTGGCCCACTGGGATTTTTCACAGTTCTCCACTCCATGTCTTATCATGGATCCACTGTCCTGAACAACTGAACAAATTCCAAATAAGAAAACACTGGTGAATGTCAGAATATTCATTAAAACTGCATGAGTGGATTTAAGAAATATGAATATGTGAATATGGCCCAATGTGGGCTGCATGTCCTACAAACATCTTCTAAAATTCTACAGTGGTAGAGTGAGCATCACACTGAACACTCTCTACCAGTCAACAACATTAATACTGAGATACTTTTGTTTACAGGTCTCGTTGATCAATGTCAGTAATTCAATAGTTACAATGCGGTGAAGCTCTTCTTAAAGTTCTGTAAAGATCAGAGGGTTGATATTCCCACACAGAGCAGCACAGTAATGAATAATGAAGAGGATCAGGTTACTAATGTAGCTAACAAAAGAAGGTAGTAGTCACAGCATAATGTTGCTTAGTGTTGTTATCATTTTTAACTGCCCCATTCCTTTAACTCTCAAATCCTGTTAGAAAACCAGCTCTAACCAGTTATCCCAGACTGTTATTGGTGGTGCTTTTGCCAAGAGAAATTTGATTACATAATTGTTATACACATTGACACCAACCTACCAACCAAGTCGGTGATTCATCACTCCACTCTGCTGTGGAGGCAGTAGCCAAATCTAACCAGATCAGCCAGTTCAGCTTCTACACCCTTGAAGGGTTTCAGCTTGTAGAGGAGCATGGAGAAACTTGCACATTGAGCACGAGCTATACTTCTCTGCACATCAAAAACAAAGAGCTGTACACACACTCTACACAGGGTGCATTGAATTTATTTCTAAACTTAAGCTCAGTCTGCTGTAATTGACCCCAGTGTTGAACTGTATTACTAAACATTGGTGTTACATCATTTTAAAGTATTAATACGATATCAGAGCATGTTCGAGTGTGCGCTACGTTAATGAATGTATGGCATATTTATATTTAATACACAGGGGAAAATTTAAAGCCTTGTTTTACTGTTGAACTGTATGGCTTATATCTCATGACAATCAGAAGTTGAGGATCTTCAATTTGAATACATTTGTTTGAATAAATGACTAATTAGACAATATCAACATTGGCATATGACATACCAGTGTTTGAATTAAATAATAAAAAAAGATCACTATTCAAATTTTTGTTGCATATATATTGCTTATATCTGCATTTTCGAATCTCCTCTTTACATTGTCTGAAAATTGTGATGAATAGATATGCTCCAGAATTACTTGGAATTAAATCCTTTACAGTGGCTTTACATACACACTACTCCTTTGAAGTAGACAGTACTGTAGATTTACCTCATATACTGTAAACATCCTGAAACACTCAGCTATTGAGTTACATTACAGCTAGATGTAAGTTTAGTTAGTAAAAAAAAATCAATATTTCTATAGAAATATTTTTTAAACGGTACTAATTGACCCTGGACTTGGATTTCTGTGTTTGTGTGTGTGTGTGTGTGTGTGTGTGTGTGTGCGTGTGTTTTGCCTGTGCCTGCAGACTCCCTCGGGCTTGCTGCTGGCTCCAAGCCCGCTCCTCTCCTCCATTCATTTCTGGAGCAGTCTGAGTCCTGTAGCTCCTCTCAGCCCGGCAAGACTACAGGGACATGGCTCCCTCTTCCAGGTACACACACACATCCATCCACAGCACTCCAGTAAAATGCTTATGAGAGCCATTTTCTCAAGAAAAAAACAAACAAACAAACTGAAAGCGATGACGAATGAAAAAGATAACACAATAAATGACTGTCCTCATGTAATTATGTAATGAATGAGCAGTTAGTATTATAGTATATTCCATTTGGCTCTAATATTTTTTGTGTGAATCTTCCTTAAAACACCCAGGAGAGCTTTTCTTTTTATACACTTTAATGAGGGAAAGTAAAAGCAGATATGAGATGAAGGAAACTGCAGAGAGTGATCTGCCTGTGTGTGCTTCTGTGTTTGAAATCAAGGGAAGCCACTGTTGGGAGTCAGTTATCTGTGTTTTCTATCATGAGCGCTGGGCAGATGATCACAGTCTCTTTCTGCTGGGGGTGGGCGTGTGTACGTGTGCATGTGTGTGCGTGTGTGTGTATATGTATGCAAATTATGTTTTCTTTTTGTCATCTGTTCAGTTGTTTGCATATCAGCACTGTTGATATCTCTTATGTTAACCACTTTATCTTTAATTAAAGAGTGGAATGTAAAATAATGTAAAGCCATTTTGTAAGAAATGTGTTTGGAACATTTCTATTGGTCCATTCAGTGTCAAATACAGTAAAAAAAAAAGTCATCAGGTTTTCATATGACAGAGTAAAAGTGATGAGAGTTAAAATCAGTGTGTGTGTGTATGCAGTGTATGTACTTCTGCTCAGGGAGTGTGTTTCTGTTTGGGGTCGTGTTTCACTGCTCATGTGAGCGAGAGGGGAAATCCTGTGGATACTTCCTGTTCTGGCCCAGGGGAGACTGCTGTCTGCGAAGAGAGAGTGTGTGTGTGTGATTGTGTGTATGTGTGCTTTGTGTTTATGGACATGTCGCTGTGTGAGGGACAGGGCGTGTCTCCAATACAAACATCACAACAGGAAACTGTAGGTAACCATGGCTACTTTCATGATAAAGCTAGTGACAGTTAATAATATACTTTCACCGTGCTACACTGCATAACACACACACTCACACTCACTCACACTCTCACTTCCTCTCCAGGCGATGGCACAGGGAGTTTTTGGACTGGTCACATGACCCTTTTGCTGCTTGTTGGTTGGCTGTAGGGGGAAAGTCTTGGTGCGTCTGTGCCTTGTTCTTTCAAAGAGGTTTTCTTCTCCTTGTCGTTTTTCATTCTACTGAAGGAATCTCGACATTCCTATTGATCACTACTGCTTATTCCCACTGTTTTTCTGTCACTCTGGGCAAAGGATTTGCTTGTGAATCTATATGAGTTTGTGTGTGTGTGTGTGTGTGTGTGTGTTAGAGTTTGGAAATAAGCTACAGATGTTTCCTCTCTGCATTGGATACGGTGGGGGGCAGCTTCCTGTTAAAAAAGGGAGGGGGTGATAACTGAAAAAAGACTGACTGTGTGTGTGTGTGTGTATGGTCAGCTCTCTCATAACAGGAAGTTCCTCTCCTAGCATTACCATGATGCATTAGTGGTCATGAGGGGCTGACTATGTACATGTTTGTGTGTGTGAGAGACTGGAAAAGCTGGTCACTGAGCACCAGCATCTGGTTCCGTTTGTGTAGTTGTTTCATTCAAGTACACCGATACAGCCAGCAGTCGGAATAAAGCATGTCTGTCGGTATAACTTACAGGTTTTCAAACCACTGAACGCTCCCAGTGCTTTGCTTAAGACAGACGTGTGCTGATAGTCAATAACCCAGTGTACCGGAATATTCAACACACAATATTGGTATGCTTTCATGCTCACTAGAGTGCAGGGGAAAGAAATTGAGGGGAAATGAAAAGGATGATGTCCATTAAATCCACCGGAAAAAACAGGATTCCAGAAATGAAAGGTGTGGTGGTATCAGGGGCTGGCAATCTGATAGTATCATGCCAGTTGGACAAAATCTTTTATCTCAACAATTGCAAATTTACAAACTTTGAATGGAAGTCATTAGAAAAAGAATGTATTCCAAGTTATCAAAAAGTGAAAATCAGCAAAAATGGAGGACAAGATTTTTTTGTATTACAACAGATTTTTACAGGTTGTTGTAATCAAGAAAAATTAAATTGTGATCTGCATTTCTGAGCATATTGTGGAAACATTCAGTACTTGGATCCAGTAACCAACCGGACAACCACAAGAATTGAATGCCGCACTAAATGTAAATTGTTTGTACATGTACATGAGTTTTTGATAATTATTTAATGTGGCAGTTCTGATGAATTAGGCTGGAGTATTGAATACCATAAAATAGCATATTGTGACATCAGATTTGTACTAGGAAAAAGCTTACAATTGGACAAAAACCCACCAAAAGTGAGTGCAGGATGTTAAAGTTGTAATTCATAAAACTACATTTTGCTCATCCACATGAAAAGAAAAATCTGTACCTTCAAATTTCACAAACCTTAGTTTTCACTCACCCCAAACACTGTTCATGTGAATGGGAGCTCGAAGCACAAAGAATAATCTGTGTTTAAAAATATCTGGTTATGTGGACGTTATTGCTCTCATGATAAATGGTCATGTTCATGTCAGAATGTA
Source organism: Acestrorhynchus altus (assembly GCA_034509495.1). Lineage (NCBI taxonomy): Eukaryota > Metazoa > Chordata > Actinopteri > Characiformes > Acestrorhynchidae > Acestrorhynchus > Acestrorhynchus altus. The sequence continues at coordinate 41,486,767 of CM067501.1, forward strand.
AAGGGTGTCAGAACACTGAACTGTACAGACTGTAAAAAAGAGTGAGATTACGACCAATTAGTCTGTAAGCACTCTCAAACAGTCCATGATAACGTCATAGTGATAAGCAGCTGATTATGACATCATCCTTTTTTGTTTTATTTTGCATTGCACTGTTGCATATTGTAAATTTGAACGTCTGTAGAAGTAGTATGATATTTCTTTAGGTCTTGCATTGCTGAATGTGTCTTTCTCTCTACAGTTCCCCACTCTGTTGAACGGACCTCTCCCTGTTCCTCTCCCCAACCTGGACTCCTCATCCTCCTCTTCATCTCTCCTCCTTTCCTCCAGTGCTCAGAAATCCTGATTCCTGCACCTCCTACGTATCTGCAAACGTACATACACACTTGCTAAAAAGTCTGCACAGACTCAAGGTTGCACTACACCCCCTTGTGGTTAAACCTGACCACAGATGTAACCACAACCAACATTTTAATGCAAATAGCAATCTTTGCTTTTCAGAACCTTCTCAATCAAAACTCAGGCTGTACACCAAATGGCTCTCATGGCTTTACACGTGCCAAAGGAAGTGAAATGCCCATCAGTGGAATCTGTGAGCTGTTGGAAAATCTCGGCCTTAGAATCTATAGCTTTCTCCAAAGAGTTTCTTCAGTTTGCTTTTCAATTATTTTTTAATCTTTCAAGCTTGGTGCATTGACACAGACCTGTCTGTGTATACCCCCTTGTCAGAGGTCCAAAGACATGACATGTCAAATTCTGATCCCAGGTGTGCTCAGATTACTCCCATACTTCTACCTGAGTCATAACCTTGGTGCTTTGGTCAGAATGTTCTCCTTTCTCTTCTCCATCTCAACTTCTGCCCACTTTAGTGGAGCTCCTATCGAAAGCTAAGAGAGGACACTCATTGAAACCCATATTAGAGGGACCCTATTAGCCTTTTCATTTCATGTAGTTTCAGTTGTTTTTGGATTTTGTAATCTTTTTCTGAGGCTGTGAATCAGGTTTTCTGTTTAATTTGTCTGGTATTGTATTGTATATTAATGTATTGTATGCACTGTGCTTCAAACTACCGGCTGTGCCTTCTCTGTGTAAGAATGTGTATATGTAATATTTTCCAGCCTTTTTTTTTTTTGTGTAATAGACGAAATTCCATTACCATATTGGAAAGAAAAGCTTTGTAATAGCTTTGGTATTTTTTTTTTTTCATTAAGGAATTGAAAACAAAATGTATTCTCATATTAATTTTATATTGTTGCTTTCTAAGAGTCAAGGAAATGTTGCTGTTAAAGTTGTTTTAAATAAAAGGAAAGCATTGAATGCTACATATTGGCCAGACCTCTGTCTACAGTTCACAATCAGTATCAGGGTTAGTCAGTCTAGGGCATTTATATAGATAAAAAAATTATATATATTATATAAAACATTTCATCAGAGTCATGCAAAAACTGTTTATACTGTTTTTACTATTTTGACAATGTGAATCTGGCAGTTGTTTACATTAGGTTAAAATTACATGGTTAATAGACCAATAGAAATGCTCCAAAATGAAAAAATATTTTACACTAGCTTTCACTGAAAGTTACGTTTTCCTTCCTTCTGCAAATATGACTTAATAGCTGGTATTTCCTCTTTTGGCTAAAATAATGTCAAATAAGTGTTTCCTATAACCATCTACCAGTCTGACGTCTACTGGAAGATTGTCCCACTTCTCCATGCAAGCTATGATGAGTTTCTGCATAAGTCTTTGTACACAGTCTTACATTTTTCTTACGCATCCTCCGATACAATTAAGATTTTATAATAGTTTGATGGAGAGCTTTCAAGCTCTGCTGCAGCATAGCAGCCCCAAACCATGACATTTCCACCTCCAGGCTTCACAGCTGGTTTGAGGCTCTTGTGCTCCAATTCTGGTTTTGGTTTGCACCAACCATGTCTCCTGTTACGGTGCCCAAATCACAAGGGTGCTATAAAAATAATACATCCCTTGAAATCAAACTTGCAGTCCCCTTCTGATGGTAGATGCTGCCCTTTCACATCAACTGTGGCAAAAGCTACTTGTAGGTCCCATTATGACATTTTAGGATTGCTGATGCCTTTACACATCTAATGGTCTGCTCTTGAGCTGAACTTACTAGGGTGGCCTAATCTGACCATGCTGGCAGTGGTTTTAAATGTTCTCCACTTGTAAATCGTTTTTATACAGATAGCAGAATGGCTGATTTCTAATTATTTAGAGACCTTTTACAATCCCTTCCCAGATGCATTCTTTTTGAAGGCCTCAATGAGAGCTCTTTGGATATCACCATGGTAATACCACTCCTGTCAACAGTCAAGAGCAATCCAAACAAATGTCTCGAGATTTTAATACAACACTATCCTTTTATGCATATTAAGTAGTAATAAATGTAGGGTGTCTTTTATTCTCACAAATACAGCATCTAATTATTTTACTAATCATTTTTAAAAAGACACTTTTAGTTTTATCTGTTTTGAATGTCCATGTTAAAGACAGCATGGAGTGTCCTAACGTGTCTACATTGCTGAGAGAATTTGTAGCAGAAAGTAGCTGAACTCACTCATTAAAAGCAGTGTCTGGATAAATATACTGATAAAAGTAAAACCAAAAAGGTTTAAAATATTGAACTTATGTGTAACAAATGCAGAAAATGACAGTTTATATATAAACATATGGACCCAGAAGAAAGTAGACTGCAGTGCTATTCTGAAAGAAGGTAAGGGTTATTAGGCACAATAAAAGATTAAAATTTTAGACTGATATGGGCAAACGTTTTTTTAAGCTACACATACAGAAGAAGTGTCTCTCAATATGGTGTCTGCTATAACACAACCTGCCAAGCATGGAGCTGTAGAAGATTTTAATGTGATAATCCACCCCCTGTATCTTAAATATTCTCACTCAGTTCCTGCAGATTTTGCAGCAGAGGTGAAGTGTAGACTGTTGACCATGATGCCTTTGCAGATGAATTTGTTGGACATCTCCACCAGGACAAACGCAGAACACGTCACTGAAGTTGACCTGCTGCAATTCTGATCGAATCAAGAGTCTGGTATGAATCCATTGCAACTGGTTGATTGCTTTTGGGTGCAACTTTGATGATAAAATACTTTCTACTTATCCAAACATAATCCATAAATGTTCGGTGTTAAGAAATTATTATAGAACAAGAAAGAATTATAGATTACAAAGTTTTCATGTCATCATCAATATGCTGCACATCTGTACCACAAAATGCTGAAATGAGACCACAGAGAGTATTCTGTATGAAACAGACCATGTTTACTTCACTGATTAAGAGAAATAAATATCTGCAGTAGAAAGAGTTAAATGGTCAATTCAGTCGACAGTATCAACTGTGAGTGTCAGTGTTCCACAGAGGCGAGGTTTACGACACACCAGGCATTCCATGCATCTTTCTCACACTCACGCACACGCGCGCGCACACACGCACACACGCACACACACGCACACTTCTCCAGTCACAATCAACTGCAAAACAAACAAAAACACAATATTAATCAACATAACTTGTCAGTTAAAAAAAAACAAAAAACAACAAAGTTCTCTGTTGAATCTAAAACCTCTGAAATGTTTCTTCATGTGTACAAACGTTGGAAAAAGGTGTTGGTCCTATACAGCCATTTTCTTTTTTCTTTTGTTGCTGTTCCTGTAGGTTTGCACACTTCTATTTTTTTCCTCTTCTCAACAAAGTCAAGCACAAACAGGACACAGTGGGACTCCAACATGCCACACTGATATACCATACCATTATTCACAGAAGAATCAAAACGTAACTTAGGAAAATTCTCTTAATACTGTTAATGCAACTAACTCGTCTTCACAAACCTCACTAAGAATGGTGCAACGAGGCTCTGTACAGTCTGATCTCCATAATATATCTCACACATACTCATTCACTCACTCACACACACTCTCACAATCACACATAATCCAAAGCTAAATAGGAGATCTGGTATGACTTTTCATTTTTGTACAGTCACTGATGACGCATTAGAATAATTATCTCTCTCTCTCAAAAAAAAAAGATAAACATCATAAAATCATACAAGCACTTCAGTCCAAGCAGAAAGAAGAGGAGGAGAACAAGGAGCAAGAAGTTAGGTCTGGTCTTCAGTCTTTTTTTTTTTTTTTCTTTCCTGGCAGAGTCACATTGACTACTGGTGGTCCAGTGTTTTTTCGATCCCCTCTCACAGCTTGTTTTTCCCATCTTTTCAAGGTTTTGCTCCGACATGTCGGCTGGATGTGTAACAGCAGCCACAAACCCGGCTACAAATAATTCACTCTACTCCTTTTGGAGCTGGTTTCTCCGAAGGCTGAAGATTACTTGCCTCATATCAGCCCTCAGAAGTTTTGTTACCAGGTCCACAGCTCACTGGGGTGGTAGGAGGGTGTGGGTGTGTGTGTGTATGTGTATGTGTGTGTGTGTGTGTGTGTGTGTGTGTGTGTGTGTGTGTGTGTGTGTGTGTGTGTGTGTTGGGGGGGGGTATCAGAGTGGAATGGAGAGGGAAGTTTCTGTACAGCTTCCACAATGTCAGCAAAGTCTGTAGAAACCAAGCTTCTCTACATAAAATCACCATGAGTAAGAAAAGGAAAAACAAATCTTAAAGGCATTCCATCCTGTAAAACCATCGCAATGACAAATGACACCTGTAAAGTCAAAAATAATGGACAGAATTATTCAGAACTATTATAAAAAAAAAAGAAAGTAAATCTTCAACGGCACTACTAATGTGTCCGCAGCAACCAAGAGGGTTGCCTGAGAGTGGGAAAGTTAAAAGGAGACAGTAGTCGATTAGCAGCAAAAAACAAGCCCACGGACCTCTTCAATAAATATATACACTCACGACTATACACACACCCCTCCTCGCGCAACAAGGGAACCAGAGCTAGGTCAGGGCATGTAGGTGTGTTGCTTTACCACTGAGACTGGTTGCATGCTGGACACAGAGGATGGGAAAGAGATGAGATGACCAGTCCCCATCACCCACCATTCACTTCACATACACACACACACACACACACACTCACTCCCTCTCTAAAGCATTCTGATGGGGGGGCTAGTCAGGTAGTCTGTACAAGACCGTCACTGAGCAGAATCCAACATCCTGATCCACTGTGTGCTTATGTCTGTGTGTGTGCGCATTTATGTGTATATGTGTGCTTGTGAGTGTGTTCATGAGTGAGTGCATAGATGAGTGAAGCTTAGAACAGCATACTCTGTCTTCTGCTCTTGCTGTTTCCTGTGAAGACAGATACAAATAAGCACTGTTAATTCAATGACCAATTTCCAGCCTCTTCTAAATTTAATATAATGACCCTAAAGGAGAGAAATATAAGCTCAACCCATGACACCCCCTGCTGGACAACCAGAGCAGAGCAGGGCAGAATATTAATCCAGATTCAATTTTGTACTTTTGTACTGTTGATATAAAGAGAATTGTACAGCAAGTGTTTATATACTCAGTAAAACAATAATTATAGAATAAATAAAAACAACATTCATACAGAAAGTAATGGTTTTATCACTGTTCATTAAATCATCTCCAAAGCATTCCTTGTGGGAGTCAAGTATTATTTATAGTCATCATCTATACACATGGCTTGGTAAATCAGTGGTGGATACTGTAAAATCAGGCTGGTGAGGGAATTGAACTCTGGTTGGGAACATCCAGGAGGTATCTAGAAACAAGCATTGCTGTCCAAACTAGTTCACAAGATCTCAATTACTTAAAAATTAGACTAATTTATGTTCACCTGCATCTAACATGATCTACAATGTGGTACAAAATCTGCTCTTACTCTACAGATAAAAAGTTGTGCTTAGGTGCCTTAAACATATACAAAAACTGAATATACTGTGATACCCTTTGGTGCATTTAATGCTGCACTTTGTATACTGTGGGTATGCATATGTAGTGCTACCATATGTGTATCTGATTACTTCTGTTTACTTCTACATTAATCATGCATACTGACCTGTCTCTGGGTAGGAAGAATTCCGGTAGCCAGGGTCCCTCTGAAGCTGCACCTCTTTCAGTGTGAATATAGATATACCTGGAGGACCAGAACACACTGTATCAGAGGCAGGGGCTGTAAATTGCATAAATATTTGAGTGCGTGCATTCATGTCCAACTCACTCTCAGGCAGTGTGTGCACCCGCATGCCCAGACTCTTGAAGTAGGAGTGTTTCATTGAATCATCAGCAGAAATACGTTTCTTGGACTCATACTGGAGGTGTGTGTGTTGGGGGGGTTAAAGAAGTAATTGTGAAATACATACAAGAACTAGGAATAGCATGAATGACTGATTTGAAAATGTGGAGATTCTGTATGAAACCTGGAATTTTTGTACTTACCTTAAGAAAGGACACTAATAACTCAATTCCTTCAGTGTCCAGCCTGTAGAGAGAGAGAGAGAGAGAGAGAGAGAGAGAGAGAGAGAGAGAGAGAGAGAGAGAGAGAGAGAGAGAGAGAGAGAGAGAGAGACAGTCAGACAGACGGACAGACAAGACATAGAGAACAAGTGTGGTGACAAATTAGAGGAAGGAAGAGGAAAGCTCAAAAATTCCACAGGATATCCTGACTTACTGGCACAAATGCACATGCTCACATACACAGGTCATGGCCACTAACAGCAGGCAGTAAAATAAGCAGGGACAGGGACATTATTTAAAGGGAAAGGTCACAATTTTCACAGAATACATTTTATGATTTTAAGAACATTAAAACAAGACACAAATACAAATTTTAAAACTATTTTAAGACATTAGAGCAGCAGACACACAGACACACACACAAACCTTTACTTCATACATGCATGCACATAGATGCTCACAGACAAGCATACCTGGGGGCATGGTTGATGAAGGGCTGTGGTTTGTATTTGGGAAAATTGTAGGATTTGAATTCCTCAATAGATGAAATGCCCGGCCAATTGTCCTCTGTGGGTGTACCTACATGACCAAACCACAACACAATTATGGCTAAAGAAGACCCTGTTCAAATGATTCTCTCAGTAAACAAGCCCAAACCAAACATGAGAAAATGACTGGTAACAACTTCTTACTAGCATATAAACAGTTTGTGGAATGTATATTCTACTGACTTGCACTCAAATATTGTCAATGACATTCTCATGCAAATAAATAAATAAATAAATCTCACTTTTGACTAAATAAATCTGGCAGTTCTTCACATTGTGTTAAAATTTCATGATGAAAGGAGGAATAGAAAAACTTTAAATTAAGTTAAATTAATTTAAAAACAAGTTACATTTATAAAAGGTTTACATAGTTCATGCAGGTCGGCCGCAGGGATTTAATGTAGGTCTTGCTCAAAGGTTTTGGATTTGGCTATAAAAGAGAGACATCTATCTGTAATATATACATATATATTCCATTTCCATATACACTGTATGGACCAAAATACTGGGACAACTGCTCATTAGTTGTTTCAACTGAAACCAAGGTTAAATTAAAAGGGTTTATCTTGTCCTCTACTGTCCAGGAAAAGCTTTCTTGTAGATTTTGAAACCCTGCTGTAAGGATTTGATTGTATTCAGCGACAAGAGCATTAGGTCAGGGTGGTTGATCACCAGCTCATCCCAAACTCTATAACCCATCCTAAAATTACTGTATGGAACACCACAATTCTAGACTGGGAGCTTTATACCCCTCTAACCCACACCTGGAGTTTGGCATGGTGTCAATAAATTCATGCTTATCTGCTCCAGATAGTTCTATTCTATTATTTTGTAGTACTTATCTACAGGGACAAGCTCTCTGTGTGTGTGTGTGTGTGTGTGTGTGTGTGTGTGTGTGTGTGTGTGTGTGTGTGTGTGTGTGTGTGTGTGTGTGTGTGTGTGTGTGTGAGTGAGTGAGTGAGTGAGTGAGTGAGTGAGTGAGTGAGTGAGTGAGTGAGTGAGTGAGTGAGTGAGTGAGTGACAAGGTTGTTTTTAGAAAAAAACACCTTCAGTTATAAATGGCAGGTAACAGTCTGAGAGATGAATGTGTATGTTCACTGTAACATCTGGAGATAAAGTGTGTATTTCATCATGAAGGCTTGATGACCTAATTTAGCTTTGGATAAAAAGAGTTTGTGTTTATTTTCATAGGGTGTCTGTGCTTACCCAGTAACCTGAAGATGAGATGAAGTTCATCTTCCACTGTGGAGCCTGGAAATAGTGGCCGTCCGGCAGCCATCTCATAAAATATACACCCTACACCCCTGTATAGACATACATGTGTCAGACACTCACGTACAAGTAATATGCTCACCTCAAGTAATATGCATTGGTTTTGGACCGCTAGTCACAGCAATATAGAACTATCTTTCTATTTCTTCTATAAAGTTAGCTATTACGAGTGATACAAAGTTATATGTCTACCAAGATAAATAATGCACTTTTTATAATTGCACGGTTTCTTTTAAGCTCCTACAAAAACAAGTTCTCACACTTACCACATGTCGATCTGCGTGGAGTATTCAGAGGATCCCAGGAGGACATCTGGAGGCCTGTACCACAAAGTCACCACCTCATTTGAATATGTTTTAGTAGGGACCGACTTTGCCCGGGCCAGACCTGTGACACGCAAAGACAAAAACATTGAGATACACAAAAACAATAACCATTACACAGTTCAAAATGTCTCTCCAACATGGTCACCTATGTAATATAACAAGAATCAGCTCAAAATCAGGTGAGGTGAGGTGCATTCCTCTTCACAGTAAATACACAAACATGAAAAATACACAATCTAAAAATAAATGACACTAAATTGACACTGCTACTATAAATATAATTCAATAAATTTTACTTGATTCATTTATTTTACATTTAAATTCCTAAAATTAAACATAATATAATGAATGCAGCATACCAAAGTCGGCCAGTTTAAGCTCTCCTCTCTCGTTGATGAGAAGGTTCTGTGGTTTCAGGTCCCTATGCAGAACCTTACGCCTGTGGCAATATGCCAGCCCTCGCAAGATCTGAAACAGGAAAATCTGGAACCCAACAGTAACACCAAAAGAGTTTATACAGGATTCTTCGAAGGTACAATAAATAAAGTCTTGTTAAGGGGAAGATGCACCTGTCTGCCATGATAAGATGTGGGTTTGAGATGTCAGTTTCTAATTAGCATTAGCACTGTTTATTTACAATAAGAAAAAATGACCTGTACTTGTTCTCATATCCACAAAGATATTTGTTATGTTCTTGTTTGTTTGTCTGTTTGTTTTTACTGTGGACAAGCAGGTGTGGGTGTATGTGTAGGCAGTTTGTACCTTGACATTGTGCATGCTCATGATGTTCCCACAGTCATCCATGTACTGCTTCAGGTCTTTATCCTGTCAAAAAAAAAACAACATTTAAGGAAACAAAAACTCCAAATCTTCAAAGGGAAGAATCTAGAATGACAGGTTAAAGGCTCTTACCAGGTACTCAAAGACAAGTGTGAGGGATTTGTCCGTGTGGACGATGTCATGGAGAGTAACAATGTTGGCATGCTTCAGGTCCTTCAGTAATGAAACTGAGACAAAAGGGAAGAAACATATTCACACATATTCTAAGGACTCTTAATGGTACAGCATGTTGTGCTTGCCTGGGCAGAGAACTGAAGTAAATTGAAGGAAGCTATGTTATGCTGTACCTATAACAACCAACTGAATGATGGATGATCACAACACTCATTTGTGGTGTGGATCAATAGTTGAGACACTTGTCATTTGCCATAACTAAATTTGGCAGGAAACTGCATTTTGCAAAATGCAGTTAAAAATTATTAAGTTAAAAATGCACTTTCTGTGTTTTCTGAAAAAGTAAAGTGGGAGTGAGGTGAGAAGCTGTGCGTGAAATGCAATACAGAAATACATTTAAGCTTTTTACACAATAGTGGAAAAAGTGGTACAATTTAAGACAATCTGCAGAAAAGTGATCTTTATGCGATATTCAGCCAAATGTTTTCATTTCAGTGTATCCCCACTAATAACCATCAGAGCTCCTGATTGGCAGAAGGTATTTTTCAACTGGATGTGAAACCTGTAAGAAGGTAAATAGTCAGGATATAAGATAACAAAAACAATGGGCAAAATAAAATGACTGAAAGCAAGTGAGACAATATCCATGGCTAAATCAATACAATTATTAGACAAATTAAAACAAACAAACAAACAAAAAAGTCTACAAAGTCATCAAAGTCCAAATGTATAATTGGTATCTCATAACTGTAGTTTGGTATGAGTGTCTTGGCGGTGTGAGTGACAGTCTTGACAGTGTCAAGAAGTGACTGGAATGGGATAGAATGGTTTTGTTACCCTCTCTAATGGCTGTGCATGGTGCCCCTTCTTCATGCTCTAATCGGATCTCTTTCAAAGCCACCAGGTTGTCTGTGAGTTTGCTCCGGCCTTTAAAGACTGTAGCATATGTCCCCTAAAGACAAAAGATTGTACTTCATTCAACAAGATAATGCTATGATAACACAGTGATCAAGTGGGTTTGATTTCTAAAAAATAAAGAGTCTAATGACTAAATGCAGTGCAATCCATATATGGATATTCAGTTCAACAAGTTTCTTCAGCTCATAGAGATGTTATTCAGTAATTCAAAATAAATCTCTTACCTCTCCAAGCTTGTCCAGTTTGATGTAGGTCTCCAGTTTTCCAAAACCAATTTCTGACTACAGTGAGAGAAATGGAGAGAAAGAGAGAAAAATTGTCAATAATGAGATACAGCTTGAGTTACTACTGAACAGACCAGCACTGGCAGAAAAGACCATATCAGATATAGACACATGTTTATATTGTGTTTAATGGCTCTGATCACCTGATATCTGTAGACATTTTTACTTCCTAGACAAACACAAACACTTTGTACACACAAACACAAGTTGAAAAGCAACCAAACAAGGAGGGAGCACCAGGGGGCGCTCAAACAGTAAACATGAACGCTTTTCCCTCTTCATTTCTCATACAGGCACACATACATACACACGAAAGGGGTGGGGTGGGAACGACAGAGACGGATGACGGCCAAGAACAATGGATGCCAAGAAAACGCAGACACCAGAGTAGGGAGCCCTTTCACATGCAAAACCTGCTAGGTACACAAAGAACAATGTGAAACTGTGTTTTGGGACCATGCTGCACTAGAACATGCTGCTTTCTTTCATACAGGGGTTAACTAGCTACATGTTCAGTTGTATTTCTGTGGGTAAAACTCAAAGAGTTCAAATAAGTGGGCATTGATCTACTGATCAATCAAATTTGGCAATCAGAAACAGAAACTCCCAATAAATCTACACACTCTATACAGATATAAAACTGTGGGTATTGTTCTGGCCTTCACGTACCTGTACTTTTGAGAACATTTTACTTAAAATGGCCAAAGAAGAAACTGGCTCATCAAAGAACCATTTTGTTAAACGCAGTTTAAGTGTGCGAGTACAAAGAACTTTTAAAAGAATGTCCAAGCCAACAAGCTTTTCAAAAACATTTATCTCTTTAAAAGTATAGTCTCAATGTAAAAAGTACTTTTTCAGCACTTCATTTTCTGTCATAGCAAGCTTTCTTATTTGACATCAGTCACCCAGTCCCAGATTACTGGTTTCAACTCTTTATGAAAAGAATTCTGGTGTTAGGCTTGGTTTCTCAGACCACTCCTCGTCTTTAACAACCCACAAATCAGAAGGCGTCATCTGACAATACTCCATTTCAATATGGCTGAAGACACAGAAGCACAATAGGCATTATAAATATTAATGAGACTGCTGGCGGTCTTCCACTACCATTTCAGTGTGAAATGTAAAAAGTAATCAAAATCATCAGCCTTGAGACATTTTCTGGGGAATGCAATGTTACTAAATAGAAATAGCAGAAAGTTGGACAGGACATTCTACTAAGGTGAAGCCTAAAATGTGTCATGTCATTAAAAGACTAGAAGAGAGAATGAAAGTAAGTTTATGCAAAAACAAACAATGGCATTCCTGACACATCTAACTGTCCTGATTGTCTATAAGCTATTTTATGCAAGGGCATGCAAACAATTCTGAGGTCAGATCACTTTTATATTCTTATATAGTGTAAGAATGTCATTTGCAGATATTACACTGAATTGGCTGACTATGAACCCTGACTATTCTTGGAGTTAGGAGGTGAGGTTTACAAAATGCAGACACAATCTAAATCATTTTTAGATAACCATTTCACCCATTATGTTTTTCTTAGTGAGGAGAACACGTGAATGTTAAATATGAAATTCACTGCTCTTTAAAAAGGTGCAATTGCTTTATTATAATTTTTATTATTAATATATCAGTGGCATGAAGTGCCTTAAACCTATAATATTATTTATTGCATTTATTTCTGGGACAATAAATAATCCAACCAAACAGTTACCGTCACAGGCATAAGGAAAGCCTCTCTTTCCTTCTTCTGTGTGTTGGCCACGATGGCTGGGTCATTGGCTGGGTGTGTGGTAATGCATTAGCTAGGATTCTGCAGGGCAAGTTAAAGGGGGCAAGCTTTGAGCAGATATTTGCTTTGACAGTACACCCAGTTAGATCCAGCACACTGAAGAAAGCTGGTTCTTCATGTGGTAAAGATCTAAAACTTACTGTCAATATACAGACATATACAATATATAAACTAAAATATTGGAACATGTATGCTCATTCATTGATTCTTCCATAATGAAGTGTATTGATTAAAAGTTTATCCTGCTTTTGTTGGAGCAACTGTTCAGGGAATGCTTTCTACAAGATTTTGAAGCGCTCTGTAAGGAAGTGAGTGATCGCATCTAGTGACACGGTCAGGATGATTGATAATTGCCAATTGCCAACTCCCCAACTCATCCCATATTGTACGGAATACCACCATGACAGGGCACACAGATCAATTGCTCCACAGCTCAAAGCTGGGGGCTTTATATGCCTCTAGCCCATGTCTGGCATTAGGCATGGTGCCAATAGGTCTATGTGTATGTGCTCCAAAGAGTCCTATTCTATGGGCAGTACTTCTCTACGGGACTAGATAAGCTGTGTGTCAGCTATCTGTGTTAGCAATGGGTGCAACTTAAAGCATTTATTAGAACGGGTGTCTACAAACATTAGGACACATGGTGTATTCAAGGGGAGGTGAAGTCTCCAATTTCACAGTCTTAGTAGTTCTGTCAAATAGCACTGTGAAATGTGGCACAACTGGAGAGAAGCAGCATTTCCCATAGTGAAATACCAACTTAAATGTTAAATGAGAACTGCTTCTCTCTTAGCTGTACAATTTCATGAATCACAGAAATTTGATGACCAGAGCAAATTATACTCCTACTCAGGAAACCGCTGCTACATTGCAACACCAATGCACAAACCCGTCAATCATCTTACAGAAATCTGATGGAAAATTCAGGTATGAAGAAACATGTTTTTCATGGTTTTCACAGTTCACAAAATGTTTTCATGGTCAGAATTGATGCTACAATTGCAGTAGGGCTGTCAGTCATCATGCAAAGTGCCAAGTAATCATTTCTGATTAATTAATAAGATAAACTGGAAAGAGAGTTTTTAAACTCTCTAATTGATTATTATAACAACAGCCTAAAACTGAAATCACAGCTACTGGGTTACAGACTGTACATCACTGGTTGTTAATTGTGTGAAAACCAAAACCAGGTACTAAAGGTTGCTTTATTGAGCTTGAAAGGAACAGCATCAGTGGCACCAGGAACATAAACCACAAGCACTACTACAGGTTAATGAAGGCATGACTCATACTCGTGCCAGTGGTTTCACATAAAACTTCACAAAAGGAGCGATTTGCTCTGACATATACTCCATAGTCCATGATTTGTGGGTTGCTACGCAACTTGTGTTCAGTTATGGGGTGAAATGCAAACCGGTAGAACAATAATTGAGCGTATTTCATTATTTAAGTGCAAAACAGTCCATTGTCCATTGAAACAGTCATTCTTTGTTCATTTAAAAACTGGTGAAACATGTTTTAAGAACAGGGTAAAATGCCACTTGCACATGGAACAATTTCACAGAGATTTTTAAAACATTTCTGACCTTTTTCACTGAAAGGACCAGTTTCTAGGTAGAATTTTTAATCCCTCCATTAGCCTCCAGACTTCCATACTCATTCTCATAACCACATATCTGACATATAGTAGTTACAGTGTAGTTCATATTAACCACTGGATAATAACCATAGGCTTAGTATTTAACTAACCCTTATACTTGAATATCTAGAGTCAGTATTTATCTGATTATTATTGAACATTACAGCATTTATGTATTTATATATTAGCAAACACGAGTGACTATATTTATGTATATATTGTATCCAATACTATGTGGTTGTAAGCCTTATAGTGAAACACAAACACAGGCATACATACACGCACATGCACATGCACATGCACAGGCACACATGCACAGGCACACGCACACAGGCACACACGCACACAGGCACACACGCACACATAGGCGCACACACACACACACAGGCACACACACACACACACAGGCACACACACACACAGGCACACACACACACACACAGGCACACACACACAGGCACACACACACAGGCACACACACACAAAAACACACACTCACAGGCATACACACACACAAAAACACACGCTCACAGGCATACACACACACAAAAACACACGCTCACAGGCATACACACACACAAAAACACACACAGGCACACTTACCAGTGATGCCCTGCGTGAGCGGCGGCTGAGAGGCTGGTCAAAGGGGGGGCTGCTCAGCTGTAGCTTCTGCAGGTAACCATCAGGAATTCGAATATCAGCAGGTAGTGACAGGCGCTTATTCAGGTCCTAAGGGACATTCAGATTAAAGGCACATTTTTTGAGTAAGTACAGTCGTGGCCAAAAGTTTTGAGATTGGCTGAAATTTTGGGTTTGGCTAATTCCAGCCACTGTATTTCAGCCCTAAAAAATGGCCTGCTAATCTAATTTTAGTAACAATCTTGTTAGCTTGGGAGAAAATCTTAATGAGGAGAAGATAGCTGATGTCACACCATCATGTTGATTACAAAAGCAGACCAGTTGCTTTAAAAGGGTAGTGGTGCTTTTAATTTTTCTTCTCTTAACCATGGCTACCTCTAAGGGAACACGTGCAGTCATCATTGCATTGCATCAAAAGGGTTTCACAGGCAAGGACACAGTTGCTTGTAAGATAGCACCCCAATCAACCATTTCTCCAATCAAGAACTTCAAGGAGAGGGGTTCAATTGCAGTGAAGACTTTCAGGGCACCCAAGAAAGTCAATCAAACATCAAGACCATCTCCTAAATCAGATGCAGCTACAAAATCGAATCATAATCAGTGCAGAGCATGCTCATGAAGGGCAGAGGGCAGGTGTGAGTGCATGTGAATGCACAGTGAGTTGGAGGCTTTTGAAGGATGGCTTGGTGTCAAGAAGGGCAGCAAAGAATCCACTTCTCTGACTGACAGTAAGTATTGGGATTGGATTGCAGAGGACTGCGGTAAAGTTATTTTCGCTGAGCCCCCTTCAGACTGTTTGGGACATCTGGAAAAAATATCGTCCAGAGAAATAAAAGGTGAGCACTACCATGAGTCCTGTGTCATGCCAACAGTGAAGCATCCTGAGACCATTCATGTGTGGGGTTGCTTCTCATCCAACGGAGTGGGTTCACTCACAATTTTGCCTAAGAACACTGCCATGAATAAGAAATGGTATACAAATATACAAACTTCCCAGACCTCAATGCCATTGTGAACCTGTGGCCAATCCTCAATAAGATGATGGACAAACAAAAACCCAGAATCTCTGTTCAACTCTGCACTGATTAGGCAAGAAGGGGAATGGGCCACCACTCAATTATTTTCCCCAGAAGCTGATATCTAGCATGCTGAAGCAAACTGCAGAAGAAGGGTCAACACTGTAAATATTAAGTCTTTGTTTAAAATGGATGTTTGTCAATAAAACACTAAAACATGTATTGAATGCTTATAATTCTATTTCATTATACCAAAGGTGACAAAAGGTTCTAAAAATAAACTGAGGCAGCAAACTTTGTGAAATTTCAAATCATAACTTTAGAATCAATGACTGGGCATCAAGAGTTTATAGCTGAATCACATTTCTAACTGTTTGTCTCTTCTTACACATGAGGAAATCCGACTTGTGACTATAGAATCAAAACTGCTGACAAACTTGAAAAACGTGTGGAAACCAGCCATGTGTTCATGTTTTACACATTCTCAGATGCATGTGCTCCATGTCATCCTCTGTAAATATCTACAGAGCATGCAGTTACAGAATTTAAACAGCAGAGGGCTTAAACTAAAGCAACCAGCAGTGTTCTCCTCATGAAGATCAACAGACAAGAAATAAATACTGGAATTGAATGTATTTCTATTAGGATCATGTGATGTCAGTTTCAGACTGCCCGAGAAGATAATAAATTTAAAGCTTGATAATAGATCAAGGAGTGAAGGTATGTCTTCCTCAGTTTCTTTGTGAATGATTATATACTGTATATATGAAGAAAAATATGATGGATGGACACTGTGTGTGTGTGTGTGTGTGTGTGTGTGTGTGTGTGTGTGTGTGTGTGTGTGTGTGTGTGTGTGTGTGTGAGAGAGAGTGAGAGAGTGAGTGAGTGACAACAGACTGTTTTTACTACACACACCCCAAAAACCTTTACACAGCTCACTGCGGTTTACACATGGAGAAGGAGGAACTGTTAAAACTGGAGAAATCCCTGCACCTCCCCTAAACTAAAAATACTGCTGTCTACTGTGAGACATCTCTAGTCCATCTGTGGTTATTCAGTGTAGTATACACACAAGGGCACGTTTCCCACTCAACACACGCACAATGCATAAATACACAAGCCGTTTCAGTGTGCATGGGTGATGTCTGAATATCTTTTGATCTTGTTACTCTGCCCAGCACAGAAAGAGTTTTTGGTAAACACATGCATGCAGTTAGCAGGCTTTAAATAGTTGTTTTTAAATGTTTCTTTAAGAAGGGGATTAGTATTAACACCGTTTTCTCCACGTGAATTAAAACGAGGTATGATACTCCAGTCTACATGTTTTGTGTGTGCGTACATGCTTTCGAGCGTGCATGCATGTGTAAATGACAAATAAAGTCTTAGTACAAAGTAACTCACTTCCATAGATATGCGGCGATGCGTCCTGGTCCGAAGACATACTCCAGTGGGTGACTGTACCTCATCTGAAGATGTTCCTGATGCCTGGTCACTCTCGCCATCTGATCCCATCTTTAAATTCTCATGGACTATATCTGTACATAGAATGTAAATAGAAATAATATAATCAAATTAACATTTTCACATCAATTCACATTAAAAGTGTATTACAGCTGTATATCCAACCAATTCTAGAGAGATTTGCACTGAACCCAACAGACAATCTGTGTTTGCTTTGAGATGTGATACATAACTATGAATTACTATTGTTTAGATTAGTACAATTTAACAGAATAAGTGAGCATGCACTCTTTCTTCATTTCCAGCTGAACTAAAATCAGTCAAGTTCATTTGTTAGCAGTTTTCAGGTTCCTCTGACTGACTGGGGTTAAGAGTGTGAGTAATGGAAAAAATACTTCCTCCCAAACCTCTCCGGTTTAGTGAAAGACCTTATTCATTCATCAGTATTACTCCAAAACACATTCAAATGTGGACATGTTTACAGCTAACAAACTGCAATATATATTGCACTATAAGAGAAGGAGAGCTGTTGGTACTAGGGATGTGACGTAGCTGAAGAAAATCCGCATCCATCTGTGTAATTTTGTATTTTTTAAACACAAATAAATGATGCTTAAACAGGCCATCAGCCACAGATAGTCACGGACTCACGCGGTACTGTAAACAATTTATCATGCTATTTAAATGACACAATCATAAAATTATCAATCATTTACTATCATGTAATTAAATAATTATGCATTCTTACACAAATAAAACATATCAAGTAGTAGTGTAGAACTCTTTGTGTTTACTACTGTTTTGTGTTCTACACTTGTTTTCTTACCACATTTGGCCAATTTCTTTATTTATTTATGTAAAGCGGAAGTATAAAGTAAACAACATTCACCATTAAATTGAAATGAACATTGGTGGTCACTAAAAGAAGATCTGCAGGGCGGAAATCAACATGTGTCAGTACCCCTCAGTCTCTCCGGACTCCAACTCCCGGAAACCTTCAGTCTGTCATCTGACAGATCATGTGACTCATGTTACCAATCACCGGAGTTCGGATCTTTGCCCGTTTTTCAACCCAGTCCCTGGTTTGTCCATTCTGGTATTGTCTCGCCTGCCTGTTATTGACCTGGACCGTTTGACTCTGTTTATCGCTTTTAAAGTGCTGTGTTTATATCTGCGTGTGTGTCCTTCTGTCCGGACCTGGCTGTATAAATTGTTCTGTTTTATGTACCTGCGGCGATTTCAAATCCGCTTCCGATGAAAATTGGCCCTAAAACATCCGTCAAATTCGATTTTGCTAAAAATTGTCGAAGTTCGAATGTCATCGAATTCAAACTTCGTCACATCCCTAGTTGGTAGCTTGTGAATATCTCAAATAGCAATTTTCATACTGATCCATTAAACTCCAATACTCTCCAATAGTTCTTCACATGACTCTGTGTGTGTGTGTGTGTGTGTGTGTGTGTGTGTGTGTGTGTGTGTGTGTGTGTGTGTGTGTGTGTGTGTAGTGTTTATTCCTGTCCTTACACCCTGTCTCTTACATAAAAGTATAATCCTGCTTATCGGTGCTGACCAAAGGGACAAATTATGATGTAATCTGGGTTTTACAATCCTAGCAACTTTGTGTAACACACACAAAGCAGAAGGCAGGGATTAAGAGAAGGCTAAAGGGGAATGAGTGTGAATTACAGAATACATCACTGCTGACAGGGTTAAGGTGGGCGATACAGCAAAATTATTATATATGCTGCAAGATATAAAATCACAGTATTTTAATATGCTGAGGACTGATACTAACAAAAACAACAACCTTTATTTATACAGAACAGTGTGTGTGTGTGTGTGTGTGTGTGTGTGTGTGTGTGTGTGTGTGTGTGTGTGTGTGTGTGTGTGTGTGTTCCTCCGAAATCACTTTATGGGTGGTACATCATCTGAAATGTTTGAGAACCGGTGAAATAGAAACTTTTATTTTAGGTAAAGGCCTCAGATCACCAATAAAACCATCTATCAGCAGTCCTTCTGTTCTCTCAGTTAGGAGGTCTAAAAGGGCTAAGCAAGGCTTAGTGAGATATGGGAAAGGTAGAAAGTTACCAGTCAAAAGCTTTTCTGCTTCTAATGTTGCCTTTATCTCTCTAAGGAGGACCATACAAAAGATTTCACAATCGCAGTCATGCATGATGTGCTGTAATGCCAAAGTCAACATAATTACACAAATGTTAATCCCATTATAAAACATTAAAAACAGCAGCCATTAACCAGGTGTGATCAGGATGCCTACACTACATTGAAATGATTCAGTTATAATTTATTGTTGATACAGACTGACACCTTCACATCATCCTGTATAACATAGTGTGAAAAGTATGCTCTCTAATTGTGGGTTGTAGTTTTATAGAGGGCTGTTTTCGAAAGAGGCCTTTTGTCCCCCACCGTACCCCCCCCATGAAATATCCACAGCCTTTCATGCGACTAAGGAAGTAAAAAGAGTGCCTAACCTCAGGGCCAACAAATTACAGCATCCAGCTGCCCTCCACTCCTCTCCTGTTACCCCCAGAGGGGAAGGGAGGAGGCAGGAGAGGAGAGGAATAGACATGAGAAGAGAGGAGCCCAGGACCATAAAGCTGCTCAATAGGAACTGTTCACGTAACATTTCAGCACACAGTCACATAAATGTAGCCAATTAGTGAAAAAGTGGAGGGGTGGGGGTTAAGGGGGCTGTAAAATTTTATTTGATGTTAAAGTTTAGCTGTCCAATACATGTTCCCCAAACTGTTCTTTATTAAGCTTACATTCAGTTTTTAACATGGATGAGAGATTACAAAATGAGGGTTTGTGTGTGAGACTCTGCACATTACTCAGCACATCTGATGTCAAGTAGTTTATGCCTTCAGCCAGTAGTGCTTAAAATGTGCACTGTCTACTTTCAGTTATTTTTACTGACGTGCCATTTTTAAATAGTGACAGTCAAATTACTTTAAATACTTCTAATACAGTTTATTCACCATGATACCATGCTGAGCTTCTGCTGTAGATGTGTGTTTTTTGTTTGGATTTTTTCTGTCTCAACTTTGTACTGCACCCTGTAATCTACACTGATCATAAAAAAGAATCAACCAATTGCAATTCATGACTGTAAATGATGTGTCAGACTGTCTTGGAGTCACACAGAATGGCATCAAGTCATCTTCGCCCTTTTTTTGTCCTGATGGAGACAACCAACAAATGTGACTGGAGTCACTGTGGTCAGAGCAAAGATCAATTGTTTGTAGTCACGTGTCACACGTTCAGAAGGTATTATTTAATGCAGAGTTGTCACACGAAGCGTGTGTCACACGAAGCATGTGCAAAAACCTGTTACAGTATGCAAATGTTGCCAAAAAAAAAAATCAGAGTAGTAGCTGGTTTATATGAAACTTGGCTAATCCTGAAAGTTGATCAGGTCATGTCACCCATATTTCTCGAGCCCCCGCCATCACAGGACCGTAAAGATATTTTTTGGATCCATGGAAATTTTGTTTGTCTGTATGTTTTCATAAAATTTTATTTGGATTTTGTTGTGCAAAATCTTTTTCCTTTTTTCTTCTTAGCTCTTAGAAAAAGTGTGATGCAAGCCAAACTGTGGGTTTTGTGATACACCACTACATACTATTAAAGAAAGTGTACTGTGTCTGTCTGGGTCAGCCTTGGCTTACTGAAGGTGTTAGAAGCAGGACTTGTGAGTGAGGACATGATGGATTTACAGCAGAGATTATTTCAATAGGTTGATGTAAGCACCAATGAAACACAAGACAACAGATGCTAGTCACGTGTTTCAGACTAGTTCCAGAACAAGTAAAAAACACTGTAAAAAAGGAGTCCACGCAGTTAAAAGTGGTAATTTTAAGGGTGATTCCTCTATCTCCTCCCCCCACCGATTCTGAGGAGTTGGTATGCCCATGCTGAGAGGTAATGAGTTGCTGTGTCAAATCTCTAGAGACAAGCTTTATCTTTTCACACGTCTTCCCTCTCTCCCTCTCTGTCAACATTCTGTCACCATCACGTCCAACATGCTCTTTCATTTTCTCTGCCTGTCATCTGTTAGAAGCTCTCCAACACTTCAAATTCTCTTTTCTCGTCTCTCTAGAAATGCAAGGCGAGTACAGACACTGCTCCACTTTCTCCAGTGCATGGAAAATACAGCCAAAGTGAAACTGGGTCAAACTTCCAGCCAAAACTCACACAACTAAGTGCCTTATTTACCTCC
The DNA here is from genome assembly GCA_034509495.1 of Acestrorhynchus altus. Taxonomy (NCBI): domain Eukaryota; kingdom Metazoa; phylum Chordata; class Actinopteri; order Characiformes; family Acestrorhynchidae; genus Acestrorhynchus; species Acestrorhynchus altus. The sequence continues at coordinate 41,508,270 of CM067501.1, forward strand.
GACAACCATCCTAAACCTCGATTTCAGCTTTTTCAGTGTATTTCATCCCAACATTGGAAGCATTATACTTATGAATCGTACGCGCATGCACATATAAACACGCAAACACACAAACAAACACCCACACCCAAACACACACAGTGTCTGACATCACCAATGACAGATGAGAGAGAGTGCGTGCATGGCCGACGATCACGTCTGGACTTGTGTCTGTGTGTCTTGGGTAAATAGAGTCTGCGGGTATGGGAACCACACACCAAGACACTATGCAAGCAGCAGGACGGAACTGTCAGAGCAGTGACACACACTTCCCGCTGCTTCACCTCCTAGCAACCCTCTTCTGACTCACTTCCTGCCAGTGTGAGCGCCACACTTCAACACCCCCACAGAAGCCAGACAAAACACCTCTTCATCTACAGAAACACAAGTCTGTTTTCCTGAGAGAGTGCATTTACAGTGCATCCAAAAAGTATTCACAGCACTTCCACCTTTTGCCCATGTTATGTTATAGCTTTATTCCAAAATGGATTCAATTGATTTTTCTCTGAACATTCTATACACAATACCCCACGATGACAAAGTGTGAAAAGTTCTAAAATCTTTGCAAATTTATTAAAAATTAAACACAAAAATATAACATGTACATAAGTATTAACAGCCTTTGCCATGACACTCATAACTGAGCTCAGGTGTATCTTGTTTCCACTGATCATCCTTCAGATGTTTCTACAGCTTGATTGCAGTACACATGTGGTTGGTGTGGTGCGACAACACCATCAGCGAGCCACCACTCGATGTGGGAGACTGGGGTTTGATTCCCAGTCAGGGCAACTATGCTGTGCTACAGCAATAAAAGTCCTTGGGCAAGACTCCTAACAGAACTCGGCCCACCTCTGTAATATAAGCTTGTAAGTCACTCTGGATAAGAGCATCAACTAAATGCCATAAATATAAATTCAGGTGATTGCACCTGTTCCCCTAGTAGACAGTGCATGTCAGAGCACAAACCAAGCCATAAAGTCTAACGAATCATCTGTAGACCTCTGAGACAGGATTGTATTGAGAAATCGATCTGGATTGAAGGTCCCAATGAGCACAGTGGCCATCAAGTTTGGAACTGGTCATAGAGCTGAGTAATCGTAATAGAAGGGCCTCAGTCTAGGAGGTGACAAAGAACACAATGGTCACTCTGACGGAGCTCCAAAATTGCTCTGTGGAGAGAGGAGAACCTTCCAGAAAGACAACCATTTCTGCAGCACTCCACCAACTCCACCAACCAATATGGTAGCGTGGCTAAACGGAAGCCACTCCTCAGTAAAAGCCATGAGAGCCTGTCTGAAGTTTGCCAAAAGGCACCTAAATGACTCTCAGACCAAAATTATAAAACAATATCATCTGGTCTGATGAAACAAGGACTGAATGCCAAGCATCATGTTTGGAGGAAACCAGGCACTGCTCATCACCTAGCCAATACCATTCCTACAGTGAAGCATGGCGGTGGCAGCATCATGTTGTAGGGATGTTAATCTGCAGCAGAAGTTGTGGTCCTGAGAAAGATGACTGCAGTGATGTACAGTGACATCTTTGATAACCTGCCCCACTCTGGACCACAGACTGGCATGAAGGATTATCTTCCAACAGGACAACGACACTAAGCACACAGTCAAGATAAAAAAGGAGGGGCTTTGGGAAAACTCTGTGAATGTCCTTGAGTGGCCCAGCCAGAGCCCAGACCTGAACCAGATTTAACATCTCTGGAGATATCTAAAAATGGCTGTGCACCGATGCTCCCCTTCCTGGCTGAGGGAGCTTGAGAAGTTCTGCAAAGAATGGGAGAAACTTGTAGCTTGTAGCATCATACTCAAAGACTCGAGGCTGTAATTTCTCAATACTTTGTTGAAGCACCTATGGCAGCAAAGGCCATAGCACATGTTTTATTTATATGTGCAAATTTTGAGAATTTTGAGGGACAAAATTAACTGAATCCAAAAAGTGGAAAGTACATTATTATTAATTTTCCATAAACTAAAATGCATACATTGCATAAAGTGCATCGAGCCCAGACAGCTTCTGCCATTCATAAGTAATATCAACCAAGCCTAATATATAGTTCTGACAAATAGTCTACTTTCAAAAAACATATCACCTTTTTCTCTACAGAATACATAAAAAAGTGACCCAAACAAAAGAGAGTTGTACATTTCTCTTTCATATATTTTGACATTGTAAAGACTGTATTTAACTGAAGCACATGCAGTGTACACTACCGGTCAAAAGATTTAGAACACTCAGTATGGGTTCTGACCAGAAACTTTTGACCGGAAGCATACATATTTTATGCATCAGCATATTGTAAACCAAGAGACCACATCACAGCTCAACGACTGTCTGAAATTGATTGTTTTACTGGTTTACAACCAACTGCAACATTATGACCACCTCATTGTTTCTACACTGTTCATTTTTATCAGCCTCACTCACCACACAGAAGCATTTTATAATTAAATAATTAGAATGCTCTCCATTTGTTTCTCTGCACACCTTGCTAGAATACTTTCACCCTGTTTTTCAATGTTCAAGATCAATGCGGTGGGTCATTCTCAGCACTGAAGTGACAAGGTGGTGGTGGTGGTGTGTGTACACACAGTTGTGCCACACACCACTACCAGTGCTGCAGTGCCATCATCATGCTGTGATCTGATCTCTTGATTAACCACATGCTGCTGCAAAATATAACTACACTACTCAATGTACAGAACCCATATTGGGTTTTTTTTAACTGATAGAATACATCTTGGTCATTTGTAATGAATGTTACAGAAAACACACACAGAAAACAACCTTTCAAACTACTTTTATCCAAATAGACACAACCTTCATCTTGATTTGGAAACCACTAAATGTAAACATTAAAATAAAACAGATAAATAAAACTCTAACCAACCACACATACAACAAATAACTCATACATCAGATATAGGTAGGCCATGGCTATGGCCTTGCAATGACTGACATGAGACAAGGTCATTTGGTTGGCTTACCCAATCTGCTGCCATTTCGAGGCATGGCCATGAAGGAGCCCAGACTGCCTCCAATGACGCTGTGTGGCCGGCGCAGAGGAGGCTTCTTAAAGGAGCCTGTGTACTGGTGTAAGAAAGAGTGCATACTGTGTGAAGAGGGCGGCCGGCCATTCCTCACTATAGGTTCTGTCAACAAACAAATATAAAAACAAAGAAAAACAAAAGTCAGCACAAGTTATGTGTATATCTGTACAAGACACAATGATCAATAGCCAAACTACCTGATAAAGTACCAACAGTTGGATGTCAAAATATAGTTAAAAATGTAAAGATACTTTTCTTCTGTAAATAAATAGGCCAAAGGAAGGCAGACTGGTTGTGCACTTCATTTGCAGGTAAAGTAAACAAATTGGCAAAAAACTGAAGTGTACATGATATGAAGTTATTATATAAAGAATGATCCATTTCAATAAACAAAATCCACTTGTTGTAGTTGAGAAGTTGTTTTAGCACTGATCTAAAGTCTCAATGAACACTTTACTGATTGCTTTAAATGACCTCCAATAACCCCACCCAATACACATTCTATGTGTTGCAACATATGATCATGAAATGTGACAACTGTGATTAATAATTGTAGTCAAGTGATTAGGTAATAATAATGTGACAGGTCTGAATAAATGCTGGGTAAATGCATATTTACTTTGTGAATAAACATTTTGATAGTGTTAGAGTCTTGGCTTCATGACATGAATACTTCAGTTATAAACTTGGGGCATAGACTTGACTTACTATCTTAGTAAAAACTGCTACCAACCAAAAGCCAGGAGACAAGTGGCTGAACACTGAGAAATAATTGTTGCTTTGTGTAGCAACTCTGGCATGCAACGACAGTAAGAATTTCTAATCAGGGCAGAAAGATTCAAGAACAGCTTAATTATCAGCAGAATTGTAAGCAAGATTTTGAATAATCTTTTTAATTTTCTTCAATTCTTTTCTTCAATTCTTTTGCCTTTTGAATATCACTTTCTACAGTTTCTAGGGATCCATGGAATCAGAAGTATTCAGGCAAAAGGAACAAAAAACAGCCCTTTCTGTGTTGTCAAGAAAAATAATTTAAAATAATATTTTATACCAATCAACCAGTATGAAGAAATATGCTTTTTGTAAATGCAGCTAACGGCTGTGTGGAAGCATTTAATCCAATTTAAGGTGATTTCTGTTTGTGTAGCGAAATTCTAAAATTGACCATTACTCAGCTGTACATCATCTGAAGAACACTGTTGATGTTGGGGGGAAAAAATAATTTGATGCATTCCTAACAGATTCCTTGCAAATTACTGATAATACAAATATATGCTACTTGAATTATAAATACTAATATAGCAAATATATAATAATATAAAATAAATAGTGAGTTCGTCAAAAGTTCTGAAACATAAAAAGGTGCCCAAATCTGGAGCAGAAATTGAAAGTCAGTCAAGCAAGACTGCTGCAAATCTGGGGTATCAGAAGTCCAATTTAGGCTTATGATTCTCATGATGAAAGAGCTAGCCTAGGAAGCCCAGGCTATAACTAAGCACATCAGCAAAAGCAGAAGCAATGCAACCAAAACTTAAAATGACACTGAGAGCAAGGGAGCTATGCTGTTAGCACACAGTAGTGAATGTTATATTTTGTCCCAGAGAGAAGAATAAGGTTAAGGTTGAGAGAATCATTACTCATGTAATCACAACACAGTTACATGCAAATTCTCAACTTGTGGCCAGCTGGACAAGGTGCATCTATAATGGTTTGCTTTACAGCTCACAGAAATGGCACTTAGGATGGAAGACAAACACTCTGTGACAATTGTTTCTAAATAAATTAATGTTGAAATATTCATAGCAATTGCTGTACATGAGAAGAAATACAACAGGAAAAAACATACAGGAAAAAATGTTTGAGAGAGGGAGAGAATGAGAGAGCAAAAAAGAGAAAGACACATGGAATGACCTAGAAAGATCATCCGACACACCTTTCACTTTTCATCTCCATGCAAGCCAATCAGAACATAGCTGTTGCCATGACAACATTACCTTGAACTACAACTGGCAGCATTTGAAAAACCTCTGCTGATTGGGAGGCAGCTGTCACTATGACAACCCTTCACCAATAGGAGACATTGTACATTATCCAATCAATCAAATGATACAAAAATATATGTACATATACATTGTGAACAAACACCAAGAGTGAGGTGAGAAAGGACAGAAAAATAAGGTTCAGTGACACAAATTACAGACTGAATTTAATCTTTTTTGGCCTCCCATTTTCAATGTCCTTCAGTTGATCCTCTCTTCAATGCACCTGATTTCAAATGAGTAGCCTTAAACTGTGGATGCAAAGGCACTCAAACCCTCTGTTCTATGCTAATATAACCAGTTCTTTCAGCTGCTAACAGGACCATTCCAAGCATGAATTTCAGTCTCTGCAATGAGTCAAACGGATTTCTTGTTTTATTAATTATTATCAGACTATCAACTGAGCAGCTGCGATTTTACCCTGCATTCACCCCAGAAGTGATGCAACGCAACAAAGCAGCCTGTACTCATTAATTTCTAATAAGAGCAATGTGACAATGTTGAGGAGTATTTATCCTTAAGAGTGAAGCTTATGTCAGCCATTTAAAAAAATGGTGCCACTTTTGCAAAAAATTTGCAGCAGAAAATGCCAAATCAATAACGTGTGTCATAATTCATGGTGAAAATCACGTGCAAAGATGTGATTTGATTTTCTTAATTACCAGTAGCTATATATTCTACTATAGCCAATAGAATATTGTACATTCCCTTTTTTATGCCATCATTATGCCACCACTGAAACCATGGCAACAGTGATGTGACAAATAGTCGAGGTGACAAGAGGTGAAAAGGTTGTTGGCGGAAGTATACAGTTAAAAGTACAAAAAACATCTCTTATGTGGGCAATCTGACATTGATACAGGAAAGCAGTAAAAGAATTCAACCATTCTAAAAGTATACTCACACTAGGCAATCTGTACCTTGTCTGAGCATGGTTACCCACAAAAACCTGGTTTGTTTATCTAGTGTGATCACTCTGAACCCATACACATCCTGTGTTAGTTAATCGTGCGTGAGCATAGAATTTGAATGAGAAGCAAGTGATGCTGCCACCATAAAATTTTAATTTATGAGCTGCATGATTAACAGAACATTGCTGTGCTTCTTACTCAATAAATCTATTTAGATATGTGAGAGGACTGTATCAGCTCACAAACCACTCCTTAAAAAACACACAGTAAATACAGCCTGCAAATACTGTCATGACAGTTTTGTGAATTAATATGCCTGTTCTTTATTCAATGAATCCCCCAATGATTCAATTCTGTGTTTGTGCAAAACATATTAGGCAGGTGATGTGATGATTTAAGTGCTCTGGCTTGCAATGTTTAGGCTAGTGTGGACGCCGGCTAGAGAGTTTGGTGAATTGTGCTCCAGCATGATACAAGCCAACCATGCATAGTGTGACTATGCCCTAAAACATAACACGTATAGTTACGGTCTGATTAGCTGCCGCATTCAAAGACAATACACAATAAAATACACAATATATGTAAATGTATGACCACCTCCCAAGATCTGAATAATATATTAATGTGTCCCCGTTTCAAACCAAGCCAGATAACCTTGCTTGTTACCAAAACCTTATCACAGCCAAACATGTCTAGTCACACATAGAAGAAATGTCCAAACATGGTTGAACACTATTTTAAGGAGAGAAATATACAGCTATTGACTAAAGCTACTTTGCCACCTTATTGAGTTAAATGCTAAAAACAAAGCCACAGGTTAGCTGCATATTTCCAGCAACATTAGAGGAAGAGTCCTTTTAGATAGAGGGCTCATTTCTACTCAACTAAAAAAACCTTAAATCTCACCCTTAAACCTTGACCCTCACATTGCCTAGCAACAGTGTTCACTGGTAATGGGTTATACAGTGAAGTAGAAGAATAGTTTGTTGTGGATATTTCTGTGGTAAATTATTGCGGTAAATTATTGCATTTATGAACTGAACTATATTTTATTGTATTTGACATTGACCATGTTGCGAGATGAAAAACACCCTTCGCCATGAGGAAATCACAGACTCTTATGGTTTGTTGCTTTAGTAAATTAGAATAAAACTACAATTTAAAATTTTTAAGTCAAATTAAAATTCTGTTCTCTCACAATTTAACAGGAAAAACTGGGTTCATCAAATTTGAATGAATGCTATCCTTGCTAGCAGACTTGTACTGAATTGCAGTACACTTGCATTGTAAGCATTTTAGGCTGCTGTATATCCTGATGTAGCATAATAGCAGTTAAACTGCATCTACAATGCGTAGCAAACAATACGGTGCAAACAATTATTTGATGTGTTATTGAAAAGCAACTTTATGTACCATTATCATATGAAATAGCAGCTTCAAAATCTTTTTGATGCTACATTGACTTGTAATAGTGAGAAAAGTATCTTATTCACTGCTATCTCTAATACTCGACAGCTGCAACTGCTTTTTATATAACTTTGGTGGAGTTCTGAAAAACTGCACAATGCTGTGTTATCAAGGTCACATGTGCCTAAAATCCTGTAATATTACTCACATTTCTGTTGAATTATTAAATGATGATCAATGAACAGAATGTTTTAATATTTTAAGAAAAACTTTTCCTAAAGGCAAAAATAAGCATCCAGATATTAATATTTCACCATTAGTTGAATAAAATGCCAATAAAACTTTGTGCAGGCCTCTATGCATGAGTGCATGTGGGTCTGTGTGTCCACTGTTCTCCACCTGTCTCTACCACCTGTGCTTGTTCACACTTCTGTCAGCACCACCTGTTCAGCTACTGAATACTGTGCCCCTACACCCTTGGACCCCTTGTGCACATTCACAGGGTTATGGCACTGGGTTAGTTTGGGTTACATAAGGAGATAAAAGGCTCCTCTCAAGTTTATCTAAATCAAAACATGCCTTGTGTTCTCTCTCACTCTTAGTCACGCAATTAAAATGAACACATTTTAGGGCCTCTGATACTTTCAAAGAGTCACACAAAGTAAAAAATAATTAACTGATCTCTTCTCAGCTGTTGCACTAACTGGGCAGAATCTAAAAACTCAAATATCTCACAATACTTGGTGATATAGTACTTGTTTATTTTTTTGTCACATTAAAGTGAAGTAATGTATTTATGTTTATACACATTTTCCAGTGTAGAACATCCATCTGGATTAGCATATATAAATGTAACATTTATAAAGAATTAAGGGATATATGAGCTGTTGCACTGTTTAGACAGTGACAATCATGATAATTTGTAATTTTACCTTGATACATCACCTCGATAGATAAAATGAAATGAAGCTACCAAGATTCAAGTGATTAAAGTGTAGACCTTCAACTGAAAAACACTGCAGTAATTTTTTGCACAGCTGACTGATATGGTTCTATGGTGAAATGTGGCCTGTTTGCTCATTATTTAATAACAAATTACAGACCTATAAGGTCTGCAGCTGATTTTAAGTTTTATATTTGCAATTGGTATCTGTTGATGGCAACTCTAAATATGCTGTCCAAAGATGTGCACATGATGCAAAAAAAAAAAAGGTCAGTACAGGTAAAAAAAAGGTAATTTTTTTCAATGAAAAAAAAAAACAAAAAAAAAACACAAATAGAGAGAGAGAGACATAGTAGAAACTTTAGGCTTGGTCAAATCAACAACTGGTTACATTTTTAAAAAGAAGGAACACTGAAAGAAAACAATGAAAACCACAGTAGTTGATGGCAGATTTCATTTCTTGGTGAAGAAAAGATCAATTTAAGAAAACACTCCCAAAGAGGGAGGTGGGTCACTAGTAAAAGTCTGCAATCAAGAAATCCTCATGAACAGACTACAGATACAGAATTTACCACAAGATGCACACCAACTGGTAACACTCAGATTAGACTAATCGAATAACAACAACAACAACAAAAGAATGCCCAGTTCTGTATTCTTTAGGGCTCATGATCCAAAGCACTCCACACCATCTGTCATGATGGAGGCACTGCTATAACCTGAGTATTAGAGTAATCAGCTATGTTTTAGTATCAGCCCATACATATAAAATGATCCTAAGAATTTGTCAGGCCCAAATATAGATCCATGTTTTTTGAGTAGATGCAGTTCTGTGCGAAATCACAGAATGCTGAAACACTTCAGTCAACCCCTAGACAGCGAAACAAACCTTGCATATGGCTACAGAACCCACCAAAACCAGTGCTGAAATCCAGTCTGAGTTTTCAGTGTCGCTTGTCAGGTGGTCATATCTGACTGTATCTGACATAAAATCACATTTACAGAATGTGTAAAAATAACATACCTCATGGAGGAAGCAGAGTCAAGACCATGCCTTAAGAGTCAAGAGCCCATCACTCAGCCCAGTACAGAGAGTATCAGAACACAGCAGAACTAACAAACCCCACTAATGATACATGCATAACGCTACAGGACAGTTATGTAAAAAACTGTCATAGAAGTGTTCATAGAAAAATCACATTTCAAGTACAAATACAAGTACATTTCATCTTTCGTATGCAAAATTATAGATGCCCTGACCCCTGCACAAAAATGTAGAGTTGCAGCTAATGATTCTTCAATAGAATACTTACATGATTATTGTGCATTATTTTGCTTAATTAAAGGGCAATAGCCTGTGTGTGTGTGTGTGTGTGTGTGTGTGTGTGTGTGTGTGTGTGTGTGTGTGTGTGGTCCACAGATTTGCTGAAAAGTTGAATCACTAATATTGTGCTAATTGTGTTAGGGTAGTTTCGCTTTTCCAACAGCTGCATTGCATAGTGCAGTAGAGGTTGTTTTTTTTTCTTCATTTTTATGCTAGAAATAACCTCAAACCCCAAACCTCTTTTCAACTGGTCCATGTCATCAGGTCTTCATATCACCTGGCCACAGTTAAAACACATTGTGCAATTCATTGAGTTGTAAATAATTTTATGGATTAAAACAAAGCATTGAGGCAAGGAATTTGCACTGATCATTTTTAGTAACAGAGTTACTAAAGAGTTTTCCAAGGAATTATTACTGGTAATTAATACCGGCAATCGGCTGATCGGGATGAAAGACAGTAAATGGTATCAGCCCCAAAACCCTGATGTGTCCATCGATAATAAGCATGTCTGCCAGTGTAACTGAGACACTGGTGATTAATGGTGACGTGATAGCTAACAGAAATAGCAGGAAAATTATGAAATGTATAGAGCAAATGTTCTGCTTAGACTATGTCAAACAGATGAATAATATGTGAACGAAGAGTATCTTAAGGCAGAAAACCCAAAAAAACAAGCAGTATTTCAGACTTTAGGCAGTCACTAGCTGCAATGGCTTTGCAATGTTTTATTAAAAATAATATGTATTTAATGAACTTGCTCTGACCACTGGATGAGAAGGCACAAATGTACAAATAACTATTTTGTTTTCTTTCTCCATAACTATAATCCAGCTTCATCTTACTCATTTGGAGTGCAAGAGTACATCACATAAGCAACTTCTTGCTAGGGAGGCTTTTACATGGATTGTTGCTAAGCAACAGAGCTCCAGTGAGAATGACATGAGCTCTTGGCCACAAGGGCTGGTTCCATTGCTCCCTAGTGATTGTCTCCTCAGGATCTACATGCAAAACTAATATCTATTGTTGTAGTAATGTACATATACTGTCTCACACACTTGTTTTAGATGCTTCAGTTAAACAGTAGTATTTAAAAACCTACATATCAGTAAGATTTACACTTAAAAACCCAAAAGTGGTATTCAATTTTGAAACACTGCTGTGAAGATTTGATATACTTCACAATCACAAATTAAAGGGAGTAACTGGGTACATCTGAATATGAATGTGAACTTAAGCTAGCCATCACATTTGCAGAGATGGCTATTAAAATGGAACATATTCTACATGTCATGGTCTGAAGGCAACCATGTGCAGGATGCATCATTTCACAGCCTACAGCTTAGTCATAACTAATTTCTTTAGCCCTCAGGCACAAAGCAATTACAGTTGTTTTTTCTGGAAAATGTGTTTAAGGGCCTAAAATATCAGTGGTCTACCAGAGCCTTTTCATTTCATGTGCAGCAGGTGCTCACTGAGGCGAGCAAAGTAAAAGAAGAAGACTCTATGGGAATGGATGGTTACGTAATGGCAGGGTCTTTATAAATCATTCAGCAGCAGGTTTCAAAGTATTCTGGTCAACAATACGGCCACCCTACCAGAAACAGCCTGACATGCACTCTGTGTGCAAATGAGTGAATGTGTCACATAGTTTAGAATATGAATATATACATACAAGTGCACAAATGTTTTAGGTACTATAAATTACAGAATGTTTCAACTTACCAGTGGCACTGGCAAAATTGTATTCATTGGGTAAAAAATGTGTGCCAAATGCCAGATTCACAATATCAAAATGAAAAATAAGCACCACAGTAGCATTTTGTCCAAAATCTCACCATAGAACTCACAATTAAGAACACTGCAAGACCCAACTGAAACAAATCCAACTAGTCAAACAGTTTCTTTCCTTAAAGTAATGTCAAAATAAACAGAAATTGCCTTTATTTCATACACTTGTATTATAGAAGTTGTTTATTTTCTTGCAGTTAAAATGTTAGGAGTGGCGCAAAGCTGTCCTGACTGGCATTTGAGCTGTATTATTCAGGAAGGTTTGAGGCAGGAAATTAGCCAGCTCATGAATTGTGGTCCACTGCCATGACTGCCAATGCACCGTCCACATGCAATTTCCCGGATGCTTCTCAAATCGCACCCTATTGCACTTCCCCTTAAAGGGAGGGTCCTGACATCTAGTTTTCCATCCAGAGCATTACAGTAGCTGCAAGGCCAAGACTAAAGATTGGTTTTAGATACAACATTGATATATATTTTCAGTCGGCTTTAGAAAGTCAGGCAAAGAAAATGTCAAAGTGCACCAAGTATAGTTAAATATATAGGATTATTTTTAATAATAGTTACATTTTGGAAAAAATAAATACAGTGACATGAAAAGGTCTGAGCACCCCTGGTGAAAATGTCTATTATTGTGAGCACAAGACAAACTGATCTTCAAAAAGCACCAAGTTAAATCTGCAAGATTTTAAGCAGGATTTGTGTATGTTTTGTTTTGTATAAAAAAAGAAAGATATAATGTTTACTAGGGTCTTAGACCTTACTTAGCTTGTTACAGCCATCACCTGTTTAGAAATGTATATATGTTTTGACTGTAACATACACTTATCATTTGGAAAGCTGAGGTGAAATGTCTCAATAATCAGTCATGAACTCCTCTAAGCAGCTGCTTCTCACTAAGAATATTAATATAACTGATGTCACCAAAGCAAGAGAATGTTATAAAACAACAGCTGAATATCCAGGTATACATTTCATTAGTTAAGGGGTAGGCAAGCCTGGTCCTGGAGTGCCAGGTTGTGCACATTTTGCTGATTTTCCTGCTTTAACAGACCTACTAACCCTAGCAATTAACATGTAGACTCATCAGAAAAACATGCTTAATATATCATCACTACAAGTGTCTGAAACAAGTCTCATGAACTCTGAATGGAAGATAAAATAGGACTTTTTGAGCACAAAGAGCAATGACATTTTTGGCATTGCAGGTGACGATTTCATAAAAAACACCTTTCCAACTGTTAAGCATGGGAATGGATTGATGTATTTGTCTTGTGTTGCAGTCAATGACTCTGGAAAAATTGTACTAGTAGAGTGAAGAATTGATTCACTTTAATACCAGTAAAGTCTGGAGTCAAAATCATATCACCATACAGTGCATCTGCGGACAGACATTAAATGTGCATACATTGCATAAGAGGTGGATCGGAAGCCTTTTGAGAGCAAGAATGAGAGGATATAGCCTGAAACTCATTGAACAATACAGATTTCAGTGTAATAGAACAGATACACCATCTAAAAATATTGTCGCATTGCCCTCAGTACAAAGTACAGCATCTTATTTAAGCTATGCGGTACAGATAAGCCCTTTGGGCCCTTTAAGAACAGAAACAGTGACTGTGGTTCTATTGAAAATAACACCAAAATGAGTTCACAGTGTAGATAAAGCCTGATTGTCCAGATTGAATCAGTTTGTTTATTAATGGAGATTATCAATTAAGTGTGCTTGTGGGCAGAGGAGCTAATTCAGTCCGACTTTAACAATCACATGCTACATTCTCCACAAACTGTGCTCACAGGACTGTGATGACTTATGTAATTACCAGCTGACTTGAAGAAGGAATAATGAAAGAGTGTTGAAAAAAGGGAAAAAGAGAAATAATGTGTTCCACCCACCTCCCCCTTCCCCCCAGCTTTAATTATACACCAGTTGCTGCTGATAAAAACAGTAATGAACTCCTCTGGTTCATCCTTTACCCAGTCTTGACCTCAGACATCTCGGTCATGCTCAGAGTAGTTTTCAACCGTGACAAAATCCAAATATAAAAAAAGTTAAGCCTGTGGTGAAATGTAAGGCAAAGGGATTAACACAGCAGAGTGTGATTGCAGGCTTGTGGTGAGATACCCTTAACAAGTAATCTGGCCCTAAATACAGATTACATGGTTGTCAGAATAATCGGTTATGTCACTCCAAAATAAATACAAAAAAAATTAGGTTTTAGTCAAGAAATTAAATTCTGTATTAAAACAAAATCTTTCAAAGCAGCGCAAAGCAGTTTGGCACCACTGACATGAGAGACCAAACCCAAAGAAAACCAGAACCTAAAGTGCCATGCTTGAGCATCTCTGAACACTAGTAGCTACACAACATACTATTTTTTCTCTTAAAAGAAGAAACCTTGTGCTACCATAGAGTTCAGGAGCATTACACTATTCTCCCATCTTTAAATACATTTACTTTGCCCTCTTTAATGTCACTTAAAATACAGTATACATGTCTACAAACCTGGGCTAAATAAAAATAATAGGGATAATAAAAATAAGGAACAAGACACTACTCACTGTCTACAGGAGGTAAAATGACCTTTCCATTTGCTAAGGTTGCTTCGCTGCTTTGTGGGGCTTAGAGAATCAGTAATCTTTCTATTAGGACCCCTGCTCTCTGCTATGTAATACAGCAAGGCACTTTTTCCACTGCTGGGAAGCTTTTCCATTGCTCCAATTCCACAAACTAATCAAAGTGCTAAAGCACCCTGTAATCTCCAACACTTAACCCTTTACGGTGACACTGCAAACACAGCTCGGAGCCAAAACATACAAACACAGATAAGTATTTATAATAGAAGTGTCAATCTGTGACCTTTCAATGACACAATTAAATTACATGCTATAACAAAAAAGGTGATTTAAAAAAAGAATGTTTGTAATTCAAAGGCCTTAGGGACTTCAGACTGCCCTCCACGGTACTGCGGAACTCCTACTCCTGCACTATCGAGAGCATTTTCATGAGGAACTCCGTGGCCTGGTTCGGAAACAGCACCAAATGGGACAGACAGACCCTGCAGAGAGTGGTGCGCTCTGCTGAGCGACAACATGAGGACAACACTTCCAGATCTGCAGACTATCTTTAACAAGCGGTGCTGGTCAAAAGTCATGAAGATTGTGAAGGACCTCAGCCATCCTAACAATGGGCTTTTCGTTTGCTGCCATCGGTTCCACTCACTGAGATCCACCATGGAAAGGACGAGACTGAGCTTCTTCCCTCAGGCTATTCGGACTCTGAACCAGACCCAACTTCAATTTTAACCCCAAATCCCACATATCACATATTGACTCTCATAAGTCATCAACGTTCTCCTATACAACAATATGTAGGAAACATTGCACTTTATATACCCCTCCGCGTTCCTACACAAACTGGAACTTATTCAGATATCTACCTCCACTTAAGTTATTTCCTTGTTACCTCAGAGTTATTTAGTCACAGAGATATTTAGTTATTTATTTATTTTTTCTACTCAGGATTGTACATATTTATTCTATTTACCTTCTCCCTTCTCCCCTATTGATCTGTGGGTGCAAACAGTTGTAAAAAAGCATTTCACTGCATGTTGTACTGTGTATAACTATGTGCATGACAAATAAAACGAACCTTGAACCCTTGAACCAAATCTGTGAGAGGTCTTTAATGTAGCAAAAATTATTTTTCACCAAGTGGTGAAATGTAAATTGTGGGATGATTATGTTAAAAAGCTCAACTCAAGACAAACATGAGAAACTCAAAGCTCACAGACATTTAAACACAAACACACTTACCACTGTCCTTACTGCTGTTCTCCTCTATGGTCATCTGCTCTGCAAGTTCAGAGAGGGATTCATCGATGGTCTGACTGCCGCGGAGTGTAAGCGACAAACGCCTCTTAAACTTCTTCATCTTCTCCATGGGCCTCTGAGGCAAGGGAGGCCTGTGAAGGTACAAACATATAAAGATATTACAGCAAAGTTCACTGCTAGCCAGACAAATTGTAGGTACAAATCCAGGAGAACACAGTGCCTTTTTATACACAATGTTTTTTTTATTGAAAGTCAGTTTCTAGAAATGGACAAAACAACGAACTAATGTAGTTCTGTATAGACTAGTGAAGTGTGTGCTCAGTTGAATTGTTGCAAAGTCCCCTGGGAAGCTCCACCTTCAGGCATCAAATGTGATTCAAATGCAGAAAAAAAGAAAAGGGGAGGGGGGAGGGGGTTTGCTCATGAATAATCAACAAACAGAATAAAACATTCATGAGAGGCAGAACACAGTCATTATAGACACCTCGGCACATTAATAAAACACAAGCACACAGACATGCACAACCACATGCTAATTTTTACACATTAGCTCATGGTAAATGTAAACAAATATTCAGAGAGGGATTTTCATATAGCACAAATGATTGCCATAGCAATTAAGCCACATTCAAATCTGGGCTTATAAGTGATTCAGAATAAAGGCATCATAATCCAACAAACTATGCTCTACACACCTCTTTTTTTTTTAATTAATATCATAGTAGCTACCATATTCCTTCCAAAGTCAGTACTAATGGAATCCATTATCTCACCAGAGAGCAAAAAGGCTTTTAGTGTCTTATTGATTTTCCAATTGACTTCACACTTTTAAATCAAATTTTAAAATGTCAATAATTAATTAAGAATCAATACTTGGCTCTCCATGTATTGATATGTTTGTCACAAAAACATCTCAATACTGTCTACTTCCCCCTTTTATTCAACAAGGAGAAATATAGTTAAATAGGACAACCACTGAGTGTGCTTTTGAGATGGGCGGGATAAGAAGGGTAATTCTAATGGAAAGTGAATAAAAGGTAGGTCAGCATCTCAGCACGCCGGCATCAAGGTGACACCAGCCCCTTAGCTCAGATAATAAGAGGGCCCTTTCAACTGAGCACTATAGCTGTGTGTACTTGAGTGTACAATGGGCAGAAACAGTCCTGCTGGCTCCCTGGACAAGGTGTTTCCTGCTGCCTGAAGCAGCACAGTCAGCATGAACCTAGTGAGAGAAATATGAAACAGCACACACACACACACAAACAATATCCGGTGCAGCTAGGTGGTTGCGTTCAGGTGGAGCTCGAATTCTGTGCTCTATTGTACAATGTAAAAGTATGTGGTGTGGTGGGTACTAGGGGTAACAATCAATGTTAATCTGACCTTTAAACAGGAAACAAGCTGACTGTCTTTTCACTGACCTTCAGTTTAACAAATGTTCTACAAGGTCCGAGAGAGAGAGAGAGAGAGAGAGAGAGAGAGAGAGAGAGAGAGAGAGAGAGAGAGAGAGAGCTTTTTTATAGATTATGGGTTCAGTATAAAGTTTTTTGTTCAAATCCCAGCTCAGAAATTTGGCAGATGCTGGTTGTGACCCCACAACCATAACTCCATTCAAAGCCTAGACTGCGAAGCCAAAGTAGGCTGCATTTCATGGCTGCAACATCAAAGAAGGCTGTTCCCTTCATATACACCCTAGAGATGCAGCCTAGATTTGGGGCAAATGGAAGGATGCAACTGATGTATGCTTCTAGGCCAGGGGTGTCCAATCTTATCTGCAAAGGGCCAGTGTGGCTGCAGGTTTTCATTCTAAACAACCACTTTTGAGACCTGATTTCACTTATTTAATCAACAGGCCAGTTGATTAAGTGATCCATTTGGCTAGAATGAAAACCTTTGTGGCCCTTTGTGGATAAGATTGGTTACCCCTGTTCTAGGCCCTTGGTTACCCACAAGTCGCTGCACATGTACAATGTGGGGGGGCTGATATCCACACAGCCCCATTCTTCAAGTGCGTGACCAATAGGTTACTAAGGAAGAGTCTTCACAGGATAGTCCTGTGACCAGCCCTACCTTGACTCGAGCTTAGGCTTTGGAAGGCAGCTCACGTGATCAATAATTCAAAACTCTACCCAATGAGCTGACACTGACCATCATCGCTGTCATAAACTTTCAAAGAAAGTCAAAATATTTCATTGATTTTGGAGCATTTCTATTGGTACACTCATCTTAAAAAAGACAATGTAAAAAAACAAAAACCCTGACCGATTATTTTAACCAATTATGTTATATGATTTTTTGTATGGTGTGACTAAACCAGCCTCTAACTTTTGTTCATAGAGTTTGTGGATTCTTGCAATAAGTGTAAACATTTGTGAGCAACTGAAGCTCTGCATTACTGTTGGTTTTGTTAATGTTTCTGGTTCATTAATCCATATACATCTCACATGAGAACAGCATGATTCACAACACAGCATGGAATAGTTTATAAACCTATATATGGCGCTATAGTCACAGGTTGTTTCAATACTGTTTTTCATACCACTCACCACTCTAAAGCATGTTACACCTGTGTTACACAAGCATTACACAAGCATTCCCTTGCAACACAAGGAAAGTTGGTGACAGTGAGGAGTGAAGTTTGCAGTTAAATCACTCATGGATTGTATCATAGCAACATACAGCATGTGTGGAGTAGTATATGTCTGGAACCATTGATGCTAAGGAGGGTAAAACCACAGATATACATCCATAGATGCAGAGCTGGGTCCATTTAGAAAATCAACAGCACTGCATTCAGTACCATTACAGAGTGCAGATTAAGAAATGGGCTGTCCAAAATTATACTAATTCAGGAATACTGCTCTCAGAAAGTGGGATATGAATATTAACAAAGAGAACACAGTGACTGAAACTCACATTTATGTTATGCTTGTGTATAGATATGATCATGTGGTTAATACAGAGAACTTACTGGTGTGATTGCTTTGTTTCTGGGTTCATATTAAGGACATTTCATTTAATATCCTATACTTAATGTAGTAGTGTTATTAATTTATTTACGACAATTGTCTGTGCAAGATAAAGCCTTGTAGCTAGGCAAGTTACAGTATTCTTTGATCTGTCCAATTCACAATTAAGTAGCACCTCTTTAAATGAAACTAATGTCAGTCTTCTTATTCACCAAATTTTGAAATTTTCAGGTTCCACCTTAATTGGAGCAGCAGCTACAGTCTGCTATGTAAACTAAAAATTGATTAATCTATATCTGAAGATCTCAAACAAAAAATCGGTTGGGTAATATTGGAGTTATGAGAACTCATCTTATTTCAGTGCAATTGTATGTGTTTACAAGAACGATTTGATAACTCCAACAAGGCTGATGTACCATCTCAGATATAAAAAGGCAACACAACATCTAGAAATGTCCATCAATGGTTCAAATTAAGAAAATGCATAAACAGCAAATGTGACACTTAATTCCTTCAGTTTTAAACAGTGAAATAATGGAATGTGGGGACGGGAGGGGACAACACAAATCATGAAGTCAGGACCATGTTAATGGTCAACAAGTCACTAAAGTCACCACGTTACTTTTGTACTGAAAATGTATAGAAACAAGTTTGTTCACAAACATGCACACACATACAAACAAGTACATGGACTCACCATCTGTCCGACACAGACTTTGGAAAGAGGTAGACTCAGCCAACCCCCCACCTCCCAACCCAAGGATTACTGAGAATTAAAGCACTAAGTGTCACAGCTCCATCCAACCTAAAATCCATCAGACTCCAAACACCATCTCTCTATTCCACAGTGGGGTTACACGACACAGGATGGGCTAGAGTCTGGACACTTTCATGGGGCACACACAGTCATACACACAATCTGTAGATGCTGATGGCGCACATCTTGTCAAACAGCTGGTGGTTCAGACTGCAATGCCGGCTGAGAGAACCCAGACACACCCTGCAGCTATTTGTGTGTGTGTCTGTGTGTGTGTGTGTGTGTGTGTGTGTGTGTGTGTGTGTGTGTGTGTGTGTGTGTGTGTGTGTGTGTGTGTGTGTGTGCACGCGTTTGAACAGTTGACATTCCTGTGCGTCAGGACCTGCCCCGACAGGGAACAACTACCACCCTCCTCCGCACCACACAAACACATGTTTGTTCTCATACAACATTGGGACATGTGGTTTTACAATCAGTAAATAAGGCTAATCTAATGTAATAAATGAGCCCTTAGCTAACCCACAACCTTTACACTTTACCTCCTACTAGAGCTGCAAGAACTAATCAATATTATCCAAGAACATTGATTTCAAAATAAATATATACATCACTGGCAATGAATCACATGACTGATCATTTGCTACCTTTAACATCACATATTTTCATCTTCTGTACACTATAAGTGTTCATTATGTAATTTTTTATATAATTTTGAAGATGACATGTCTTGACTGAAAAAACCTTAGGCCTAAGCACAAGAAATATCATTTTATTTGAAATATTAAATAAATAATAAGACTAAAACATCACACTGATTTAATGACAAAATGCAAACTGTTAAAAATGTAAAAATCTTAGTATTCTTAGTCATCTTAAAAACTAAGTATTCAAATAGTATGAGATTCTGGATTTCTCATGAGAAACCAAAATGATCAGATGTAAAAAAATAAATAAAAATAAATAAATAAATAAATAAATAAAAAACAAAAACACATGTAATAGATACAAACTTTTGAATGAAATTATGGACACAAATGAATGTCTCACAATATTTACATTTTTGTACTATTCCAAGAAAGACACTGACCAGGTTAAAGAAATTACAGAAACCCAACAGACACACTTTGCAGTAAATTTAAAACATATTACATGATTCCATATATCTGATGGTAAATATTTTTATTGAACTTTTTAAGCATGGGTGTCTACAATTTTCAGTTATATGTAATATATAATATAATAAAAAGTAGGCCTAATTTGCTGCTGTATGACTGTGAAAAACCTGTTATGTTTGTGCACAAATGTGATCAATGAATTTGAGCAGTTCACACACGTGCGCACACGCGCACTCACACACACAGACACTTGCGCAAACAGAAACTCGCACACAATCCTTAAACCCCACCCTTACCAAAATCCCCCTTGAACATTTCTGACATACTGGTGGGGGCGACGCATCCATTACAGTTAATTCATAGCACCCTACCCCCTCACACACATTCATGATCCCCCCTCATGTGATTTCAGTCTTTGATGCTGGCCTATGGGAGACAGATATGTGCTGGTTCTTTAAACTAAGCACTTTCTTCTCTGCTGGAGGCCACCTCATTAAAACACATGCGTGTGCGTGCGTGCGTGCGCGCACACACACACACACACACACAACTAATAAAGACTTGCAATCCTCCAGCATAAATTTCAATTCCTCTTTTTTGTCTCTTTTTTCTATTCAAATAAAAAACACATGACATTTTTTTCTATCTACAATAAATTATTCACCTTAGAGATGAGAGGGTTTGTTACCACGGCAACAATGTACTTTCTCCCTTGGCCTTTGTTCACCTTTTGTTCATCTCTCTATTTCAGAGTTGCCATGTATTCTAGAAGAGGTTCAGGAGTCTGATACACATTCCTCCATTCCTGACCAGTGATCACACAGTAGACAGGACAGCGCTGCCTATTGTTCCTCCGCCTCCTCTACACTGTATGCCCCATACTGTCACTGTTCTGGGGCAGAATGATGGGAAAGTGGGCAGGCTACAAAAAGGTTGCAACTGTATCACCATTAGAATTCAGTCATCTTAAGTCATTACAAAAGCATGGTATAGTTCAATATCTCTTACTTTTAGCACAATGTTAAATGGAGTTCATTGTTTCTCTGTACATCACTCATTTTTCATTGATACTCTGTCTCTCACTCAATCGCTGCTTTTCTGTTTCATCATGTCTTTGAATCCAAGCTCAAAAAATTCTGCATAAAAAATACTTAAATATTACAAGTACAATCTTTCACATGCCCTCAACTGAGCCATAATACATGCATTACACGGTACTTAAGCTGGCGCACACACACAGACCTCTGGAAAGATAGGGCGTCTGTGTGTGACAGTGAGAGGACACCAAAGCATTCAATTGACTATAATGGATGTATGTGTGTGTGTGTGTGTGTGTGCGTGTGCGTGTGGTGTTGGGGGCAGGTCCAAGGAGGTAGAAGAAAATAATACTGAGCATTCAAGAGCCCCAATTAAGCAAATGGAGGGGAATAGTAATGAGATTGTAATTCAGTTGTAATTTTGAGTAGCTACTTATTTTTATTTGGATTGGAAAGGAGTCAGCAAATTGCCATATATTCCTCTATCTAAACATTAATATGATAAAATGCTATTTCCACATGAATTATTGCTGTTAATAATAATAATAATAATAATAATAATAATAATAATAATTAGTTACTATTATTATTATTATTATTATTATTATTATTATTGTTGTTGTTAGCATCAGTGTTCAATTTTACTTTTTTTGGCTCATTAGAAAATAACCTAGGTTTTCAACATAAAATTATAATAATCCTAAAACATCCCTAAATCCACAATGGACTACCTTAAAAAAATGCTAAAAAGCATATTGTCCCTCATCCTAGCCTGGAATATACTACCTGTTTAGTAAGAAAAAAGTAAACCTGGCATCATTTTTAAATATTTTTATGTCACAGAGAGAGCTATTCTGATATCTCAATTTTCAAAATATCTCTTGTATTGCTGTTCTGTTTAAATTATTTCATAGATATGGTAAATTGTCAGTTTTTCTGTGGCTTTTATGTTGTTCATATTGATATCAAAGTTGTATTGACTGAAGTTAATAAGTGTACAGGGATAGACATTTTGCCCATAATGTCCAGCCCTTATTAAACACACAGAAGTACCCTAACATGACTCTGGCACAGATAGCTTCCTCTGAATGCTGTGCTTGGTCCTGCTGTCTGGTGGCTCTGCAGATGAAGCTCAATTAAATCCTGACTTCAAACACTTAAACCAGCCTGCAGCATCACACAGCAGCCTAATTAATCCCAGTCCAGAGGGGTAAACTGGGTTAGAGTGCCAAACAGACACCCACACAGAGGCATACGCAAGCACTAAAAAAAAAAAAACACACAAATATACAGAAAGCATGTAGCCTGTATATCAAACTATAGATAAATATTCAAGGTGCACAGAGATTAACAGTAAGCCTCTCTCTGAATCAAACACAGGGTTGGTGATCAATGTATGGTTGTTTTATGAAGAAATTAAAACACTGTAGTTGCACCCACTAGGACAACTGCTGGCACAGGCAGAGCTGGAAAGCCTTATAAATGTTGGAGGAGTTGTCTCAGATTAGAATGCCAGGGTTTTACACTGTTCTCTTTACTCTCTCCCTCTTTCTGTCTCTTCCCACACACACCAATCCTTCCTATCACCATGGCAACTCCCCCTCTGTGGGACTTTTCAGCATCCCCTGTTTCTCACAGATTAGAATCTGTAATCTACCCCTTATTTCAGTTGGGGGGGGAGACAGAAAGAGGGTGGAGAGGTGTCTTTGTGTTTGGCTAAATGGCATGAAATCACCACGGCAACATAAGTTCTGTGAGCCAAACTGCAGACAAGAAAAACAGACAAAACATTTTGACGACAGCCCTCAATGAGTAAGGCAAAGGTGGGATTATAATAGTCTTATTAAATGCACACCTTAAAATATGATCCTTTACTCTCTTAAGTTGTTTCTGTCCATTCAGCTCAAACAAAACAACACTCAAACCTGTTGACTTTCCAGACACTGAACTAACCTACATTCAAAGCCTAGGGCCACTTACTCATTGACAGATATACTCATCAGTGTAATACAGAGGTAGCCACAGAGACCACAGGTTTCCATGGTGACCCCTGGGTCAACTGCAGGTCATGAGACCCACCTGTTAGTCTGCTGTGGTGTGTAAGAGAGAGCACTAGGGACACACACACACACACACACACACACACACACACACACACACACACACACACACACACACACACACACACACACACACACACCTATTACTAGTGATTAGTAAGAAAGTAATCCACTTGTTTAACAGCCATCTAAGAATACTGGATTTATCACATTGACATAAAACCCTATAAGAAGCAAAGTAAGCACAACATAATTTAAACACTTTGGTACTGAGCAGCATGGCTCCACAATGCTTTCATTTCATACTACAATCACAGCGTTTAAGTGAAAATGTAGCAGAAACGTTTTTTGGACATGCATGTTGTCATGTACTGTGTGGTAAGCAGTATATTTGGAGAGTAAGATTTTAGTGTTTGTGTGTGCTTATGCTTAATAGAAAAATTCATGTATTATCTAAACATGCCAACCTCACAGTCAAAACAATGGGATTACAGATTGTAACTGCTTGTAGGGCTCTATTCATTTTCATCTTTGAAACAGATTCAGGCTGATACCATTTAACTCACTCCACAGAGTGTTGATGTTTGATTGAGCTTAATGTAGTCAAACATTGATCCATGAGAAAATGATGGAAAGAGCTCCAATCATGGCTATAAAGCAAGATAGCAGCGTGGATCGTGTCAGGGAAGGGAAAGACGAAGAACATCATTAAGTGGCCTGATGTTATTTAATCTAGTACGGCTAATCCACTTGATACTTAATGCACTTAAGCAATTCATTACAACACTTCAAAATCTCACACCCCCACACATGCACATAATGTGCAAACACACACACCTTTATGGTAACTTTCCCTCAGAGGAATCATTGTCTAAGTCTAAGTTGCTTGATGTGGATGCATGATTAATTCAATTTGTATTGACACTGTGAAACATTACTGTAATAAATAGACCAGGGCTACTATGAACAAATGGATAACCAATTTGTGCTGATCAACAAAGTCTTTGCTCTTCCAACCCTGGACAGTGCATCCCCCCATGTATTATTGTATATAACCATTTGCCTTGTGGATGTGATTTTTAGTCATAATGTGCACCCCTACATCTCATTTCATGATCCTGATACCCAACAGCTTTGCAGAACATCATACAGCCCTATGGAGCCCTATAATTAGATGTTGCTTTTCATGAAGCTAAAATGCACTCCAGGTCTATGTCCCATGTTAATTTTCCTTAAGTGCACATTTCATGGACTTCATTGATTTTAATGATTCTTCCACCTTGCTCACGTCACTGATGTCTCATGAGAATGAGATGAACTAGCTAGAGGTCAGCAACAGTTCTGATGCTGATATATAAATCGTAAGTATCTGCAAGAGAAATATTGAGACCTAAGGTACTGTATGATATTAACACAAATATTAAACATGAGCAATTTTGAACTGGCAGTTTAAGAGGCATTGTATCTTGAACTAGGGCAGAGTGATATAATACAAATATTTTAACACAATATTTAGCTTTCTAGTTATTATCTCATACAGAGTACAGTGATTTAATTTCAAAATACATGTAATTAAACAGGACTATTTATACTCTTTGTAATAAAACATGCAGCTGGTTAGTGTTCTTAAAGCAGAGGTTAACTGCAAAATAGTTGAAAAAAATAAATATTCAGCCAACTTGGGGTTTTTACATATTTTGCTAAACCTGTATTTAATGTTTTTTGTAATTGCATGTGATGCATCTGTACAAAACGAAATGAGGAAAAATATTTGAAAATAAACTAAACATTGGCATGTGCATATCTATTCACCCCCTTTGCTATGAAGCCCCAAAATAATTCTGCTGAAACCAATTACCTTCAGAATTCACATTCATATACAAATGAAGTTCACCTGTGTGTAATCTATGTCACATAATAGGTTAGTATATACCAGGGGTCTGCAATCCGTGGCTCTTTGGTCATTATACTGTGGCTCTGCATGGTTTGGGAAAATAAATTATAAGTATTTAATTGAAGTGGCCAGAAAAAGGCCTTTACTTACAGACCAAAATAGGAAGGCATGCCTTTTGGCAAACTCATTTGGGAGACTTGCCAAATGTATGGAGGAAGGTACTCTGGTCAGATGAGACCAAAACTGAACTTTTTGGCCACCAAGGAAAACACTGGCATAAAGCCATCACCTCTCATCACCCCAGGAACACCATCCCCACAGTGAAACATGTTAGTGGCAGCATCATGCTGTGAGAATGTTTGTCAGCAGCAGGGACTGAGAAACTGGGTCTGACTGAAGGGGTCTGAGTGGGTACTGCTAAATACAGGGATATTCTTGAGCATTCTTGACCTAGCCAAAGCCCAGACCTTAATCCAATCTGACCAAGTCTGATCTGTGGTCTGACTTGAAGATTGCTGTTCACCAGTGGAAACCATCTAACTGGAAAGAGCTGGAGAACTTTTGCCTTGATGAATGAGAAAAATCCCCCTGGCATGATGTGGCAAGCTCATAGAGACTTATCCAAAGCAACTGCTGCAAAAGGGGGCTCTTCAAAGTGCTGACTTAAGGGGGTGAACAGTTATGCATATTGAAGTGTCCTATTATTGTGTCCTATTTGTTTGCTTCACAATAAAGAAAATCTGATGTTCAAGGTTGTAGGCATGTTCTGTAAATTAAATGATGAAAATAATCAATTTTAATTCCAGGTTTTAAAACACTAAAAACATCAAGAAGGGTGAATACTTTCGCAAATCACTTAAAGTAATCACACATTGCCGACCTCTATCTCAGACCTCAAATCATTTTTAATAAAAAGAGGAATCAATATTTTAATTGCACACCCCTCACAATCAACAAAATGTCAATTTTTATTAAAATATTGATAGTGAGAATATTATAAGCACAGTTGCATTTATTAACTAAAATCTCAAATTTTGGAGCATGCTTGGGAAATGGCTGATGTACTTCCCTACAGCTGAAATATAATGGTTAAATGGAAACAAGACAAACACTCACTCATGGGTTAGTCTGGAAAACAAGTACAGACAGCTACACACCATTGTGCACTACAAACACAGCATCAGTCAGTAGTGCTGACATTACGTGTTTGAAAGCTTTTGTAGTCTGGAAGCCTAAACAATTTCAACACTGACCCTTTCACCCCTATTTAATATTTCCAAAAATGCCCTTTGGTCCACACTAACTGTTGGTGGACACTGCATTATTATCCTACATAACTGCTGGTACAAGGTGGTACTTCATTTTAGACAGCTTCACTTGAATCTAAGAGAAAAAATGAGAAAGATTTTATGCTATTCCACTTGGCAGTAGCATAAATTACAAATGCTTTTAAACACAGTGAATGTAGAAAAGCTGGATCTGATATATTTATGTCTGCTTAAATAAATAATACTAAAACCAATCCACAGTACTATTGAACTTACTACTTCACTGTCTGATGACATGAACCCCATTCTAAAATCATTTGTTTAGTTTTAAGCAGAAACAATAATGCTACCAAGGACAAATACTCAATTCAGTAGAGCAAAACCAAAACCAAATAAAAGGGAGCATAATTTGATGCTGGTCTATTATTATTTAGCAAATAATCAGTATTAATTGCAAATAATTAGTATTCTGCACAGCAGCACTGTGGGTCATTGGTCAAAAGTAAAGAAAAAAATAAAAGAACACTGAGCTAGAAGAGACGTGAAATATGAACCCCACCACAGCCAATCGCTGAGTCAAAGGTCAGTAGCCACTGCAAAGACACATTCACAGGAAGAGACATTCCCAGTGTGAGAGAAAGAAATAATGAGTGAGAAAAGAAAAAAAATACATACAGTCTGAGTGAGTGAGTGAGTGAGTGAGTGAGCATGAATAATGACTATAATCAAGCAGGACATATCTCCCACTCAACACAGCTGGGAAAGAAACACACTTGCACATGGACACATATATAAAAATAAAGCTAGCACAAGGAAAATGATCAGAAATGCCACTGTTTCGAGGTGAGAGCAGCAGAAAATACTGGATCAGATTTAATTCACACAAGAAGGTAAATTTTCTGCAAATCATTATTATCCATTCATGACATCTGCTACATGCCACACCTTCAAAATACATATTTGTCCTCCAGATGTACAAACGCAGATTATTATTGTATTACTACAGCTAAGAATATTAATGATCATATCAATGGACTTACGTTGTCTTAAGATAACTTTATACTATTTGTTAATAATTTATAAGTATTTTATCCAGAGGAGGATCGTGGTGTTGGTGGTGAGAGAAACTAAGGTTCACAAGTTCACAAGCAAACACAGTAAGCTTATTTGTTATGCAGAGCGAAATCTTACTATAACACTGTGTTTTAAAGTCACCTTCTGTGACAGAGCTTTGAGAGGCCACATTACAATCAAATGTCAAAGGGGTCTGATCAATTTTTACTGTCAACTTCTATTGAAAAGAAGCATGAAGTTCTTTGTTCACAAATGAAGAATTAAATATCATTGACATAAATACCAGCGTCCTCTGAGAGCAGGGCCATTGACTGGCTAATACCAACATTCAGCTCTACATACAGGTTCTGTCAGAGCTGTGAAATAAAATGTGTCCCAGTAAAACTGTTCATGAACAGAGTCAATGTAAAGTGTTTGATTTTTATCATGCAACCCTGCATGTGCCTTCTACAAAGTGAAGTAAATGCAGAGGATATGGCCAGGTGCATACAGCTAGGAATGAGCTGAGGCAGGTTTCACACTGAATCTGAACATACACTGTTTCACTGTTAGGGATATTCTCCCCTCCTCAAAATGGAGATTCTGATTGGTTCTCAAAGTTAGACTCTATTGTCCCACTCCTAGCTGAAATAGAGATGCTGTTGAGGTTTACTGTTGCCCTGTTTGTGCCTATATGCCAGTGTCAGAGCAGTTTAGTGAGACTGGATTACTTACTATAAGCAGCTAAACAAAACCTTCTGGATGTCTAGTTCCTGGCACCTACTGTTGTAAACAATTCTGACTTGATTTATACTGCAGAAAACATACCAGACATCAAACAACTATGTTTAAATACTGACAATTCAATTATACTGAAATTTTGTACACTGGAGGTGTTAAATATAAATTGTTCACACATTTATACAAAGTTCGATTTCAATTAATCGTGACTACACACATTATTCTTGTTCTTGCAACTTAAGTGACAGTTATTAACCAAAAAAAACCCCAAAAAAAAACCCACACACACACACTCACAACATGTTATTCCAGTGGGTTTGTGGTAGCACAG
Organism: Acestrorhynchus altus; assembly: GCA_034509495.1. Classification (NCBI taxonomy): domain Eukaryota; kingdom Metazoa; phylum Chordata; class Actinopteri; order Characiformes; family Acestrorhynchidae; genus Acestrorhynchus; species Acestrorhynchus altus. The sequence goes on from CM067501.1 coordinate 41,536,848, forward strand.
CATGATCCAGCGTGATCATGTGCTTACATAAGCCCAGTCTGGATGCTGTTACAGAACGGCACACACACTAATGCAAACACACAAATACTAATCTAAAAATGTCACAGGCAGTTACCCATCAGGCCAGAAGAGAAATACACACAATGCCCCCTGTGTGTGTATGTCCCCTCTCATCACCCAGATCAGTACACCATGAATGGGGCCTGTGAGAAAGCGTCTATACCAGTGCCTGCTCAAAAAGCAGCTTGAGGGGATGTTTTCAAGCGTGTAGAGAGAGAGAGAAATAATAAATAAGCAAAGAAAGAGGAAATAAGTGTAAGACAGATGAAGAACTGAAACAGAAAGACATACTTAATAATGTTTTAATTTCCACCGGTCTCAAACTCCATATCTCCCAAAAGACTGTGTCAAAAAGAAAAATGCCACAGCAGTCACATCAGGTGATACAGCAAAGGTACATCACCTTTCATATGGCAGCATAACAAAGCAGTGTAGAGGTGTGTGACAGCTAGGAATCAGATGTAAAGCAATGTCACAGCAGGGTGTCTAAGATCCAAGAGTTTAACGATTCAAATGACCTTTCATTTCTAATCACAGGTTTCAGGTCTTTTTTCATATCAGGATTAATCTACAGTTCAAACCCATACCAAACTCCACCTTGATTACACTGTGCAAACTGCTGTTTTTGCTGAAATTTTGCTACACTCAGATGGAACAAGAGAGAATGAGAGTGAGCAAGAAGAGACACATTAACCAAACCAAATCATGAAGACAAATGAAAGACAAATCCATCTAATCACAAACACACAAAAAAACAAATTTACACACAAACACAAACGCAAAGACAGGAATGTAACGGCAGGTTGAGAATGAGAAAGAGAGAAGGAAAGAAAGAAAGAGACTGAGGTTCCTGACATTTTCTTATGTCAACGCTATTAAAGCAACTGTTTCTCAGGTAACATTAAAGCTTTTCCAGCTGGTATTGGCAAGCTGAATCCCTGCCCTCTCTCTCACCTCTTAATCATGGTATTCTTAAATCACACTCACCTGTCCCATGTGCCTCATCACACTGGGAGATGCAAACAGGGATACAGAAAGTTTTAGCAAATGTGTGTGTGTGTGTGTGTGGCTGTCTATCTGTCTAAAGCAGATAAGAGAATGAGCACATTTAATCTCCATGATGAATCAAACAATAAGCCACAGTGAATCTAGCAGGATATTCCTCTTGTTCCTTTCCAACAAAATCGACACACATACACATATTGTAGTGGATTTAGGAATATTATGTATGGTAGGGGGCAAGGAGCGTGTGTGAAGTGTTATTGGTTCATAGTGTGTGTGTGTGTGTGTGTGTGTGTGTGTGTGTGTTTATATGCTATAGGCTGTAACGGCAACCTCAACCCAAAACAAAAACAAACAATCAAACAACAAAAAGTAAGTAAAAAAATGAAAGTGTATCAGTTCAAAATAAGTGAAAATAAGTTAGCATTTGGTAGATTTTGGGATCAGTGGCAAAATAACTTAAGGGAATAACAGTCTCTCATTCACTTGAAGAAAAAATATGCCAGCTTAAATTAAGACATAAGGGCAAAAAAAAAAAAAATAGGTCAATAACCTTAAATCCACCTTAAAAAAAAAAATGTTTCAATTAGTCCTGAGTAGAGGACATTGTGCCCAGCACTAGTACACATATTTACTTCATTTTATGTTAAATTTTTACTTAAATAATATACATTTCACAGCAAATTCCATTACCATCCACAAGATGGTAGCCATCAGTATTATCAATTACCTAACAACAGAGTCCTTACATAAACCTTACACCAAAAGTGTGTAAAAACTTACATAAATTCCCAAATGATTCACATATGCAGTAAAAGTTTGCATTCATTTTGCCAGTCAGCTTGAAGAGGAGCAACAAGGAGTGTTATTTAAATGGCTGTTTAGAATCAGGCTTAAGTGATTATTCCATACTTTTACTGTCCAAATTACTGTAACAGCAGCCCAGCAGTGAATTTTTAAGCAAGAAATCACAGCAATGTTCTACAGGGTAAGTGACGTATCTGCATATCATGTAGATTACTCCCCTACAGGAGAAGAATGTAGAAAATGAAAGAAAGACTGAGAGAAAGAGAACAGGATGAGGTTTTGGTTTTGCACACAAAGGAAACAATACCCCGGCAGAGCTAACAGGTCATTGAAAGAGGACACCCATGTCACATTCTGTGTCCCAGAAGGAGGGTACTGGCCCACATTATCTATCCATATCTCCAGCACTCGTCCTTCTCTCTAAACCCACCTGAGGGATGCTCCAGTAGCCCACTTAGCAGAGTCCATATTTAGTCTGTCGCACAGGGCAGCTTCCATACATGCTCTTATACTCACTTTTTAACACGTAATTTATGCTTGGTAGCACTGAAGACATAATATCATAATACAGTACTTTATCAGATGATATTTAAGTTTAACAAACTTACTGAAATCATGTTTTCACCCTACACTATTTTAACACAACTTAACACAAGTTGCTTTATTTGGAAGGAAGATTACAGACACATTTCCAGAACTTACTTTTTTGGTGATTTAAGCATTTTGACTGCTCTTTGGAAAAACTATGAAGCACCCTGCAAGACGTATGTGCTATACTTAATTAGACTTGTTTTCTATGGGAAGACAAAACAATCACCAAAAACAAAAAAATCTATATTTGAACTGGGCCCCATCACTAGAACATCGCAACTTCAATCCCTGGTGAGGCCAGAGCCATCTGTGCCTGGGAATCAGAGAGCATAATGGACCTCTCTCTGTATTTGGGTAGAATGGCACTCCCTCTTTCCCCAGTCACTCAGCAATGTGCTAGCCAACACAGGCATCTGCTAGCTGATGTAACAGACCTGGAAGTTAACATTCACCTCCCAATACGTTGAGCAGCCCAGTAACACTGTCTCCATGGCTGAGAGTGCTGAGCCCTAGTGTGCAAGATGCGCTTCAGATAGCTCAAGGGAAGCATGTGCTAGGCTTTCACTCTCTCAGCACTGGTAGCACTGTTATGGGTTATAGGCCTAGCTAGTCTGTGGATTCTGGTAATGGTTTAACAGGACAGAAATTAACATCATGTGGTAATACTCGTGAATGTAAATACCAGACATATCTGCTGATGCAATGTCTTTTTAAATAAAATATATAATTTGGACTGTCTCCTGGGCAAAACTAACAACTTTTACAATCTTGGGATGTCTTGAGACATACTAGGGCTCTTTTCCACTCTAGGGCCAAATGGTTACTGAGGCCATGCTGTACCATAAAACAGGGGGAAAAGCTCATTAGACCCAATTATGGCTTCTTTTTCCATTTGTTTTGTTGGTAAATCAGGACCAGAAGGTGAACACAGTGACAGCTGGATGCATCCAGTTTCTCATTAATTTTTTCTGTTAAGTTAATGAGAGAGGCTTAACTTTACAGTTTATAATCTAAAATGTTTAACACCAACATAGTTGTCAAAGAAGCAAAACACTGATTCCTCCAACAGTTTTGTTCTTTACCTTTGCACTACAACTACAAAGCTATTGCTAGCTAACTTACTGAAACTGTATTTCATCTACTAGGACTGAATCTTTTGCTTGAATAAATCACTCTTGACTAAATACTCATCAAGGAAGCCATTTTATAGATGCAGCATATCAAAACTTTCCAAGTGAACAAGTCTGTTTGAATCTAGGTGTGACTTAAGTGTGTGTCTACACATGCAGTTAGCTCTAAACTAAGAGAGAACAATAGCCATGTGAGCAACATTAGCCTTATAGTCCTCCATTGGCATTGTAATGTGGAGCCAATCAGCAGATCCCTGCATTTTTAACCATTCCACTGAATAGTTCTGTGGCCCCAAATATTGTTAACTATCCATGCTGAGAAAACTAGGCTCAGCACTAACTAAAGGGCTTTCTGACTTTTTTTTTTAACATAAGGCCCTGTCAGCATTTCATTCAATTCAGCTTCAATCAGAAGAGATAAACCCTAATTTCAGTGACTTATTTAGGTTTGTCCTATGGCTATTTATTTTAGTCTTTGGGCGTTCAATAGATGTTTAAGAAGCATGACACCAGGGATAGCTGATCCTGAACTGGGAAGCACTCTGCCCTTCTAATTAGCCAGGGGGTGTGTTTAAGTGTCCGCTCTACCACTTTGTCTGAAAGATCAGGAGGAGTCTGCTAAGCCCATGATCCTCTTTGTTGCTCTGATGGCCATGATGACTCAAACCTTCCTGCTATTGTCCCATAGCAGGTGTGGCATTCCAGAATACAAACACAAACACGGGCACACACATTAATGCTGTATATACTGAGGATGCTAAAAATGACTGACTTCTAAATTTTTAGAAAAAGTACATTAATCAGGTTCTCAGGCCAGTAAAATATGTAAGATGAATCAAAGCATTTATTTTAAATACAGAGGTTGAATGTGTTATTTATTCATTTCTTACTGATATAACATGATCTTCACAGCTTCATATAACAAATGCATCTTGCAGAAATTCAAGCAGAAATTGTTCAATGGATGCAAGATGCATTTGTTATATGAAGCTGTGAAGATCATGCTATTACAATAAGAAATTAATAAATAACATATCTGCGTTCATTCAGATAAAGGCATAATGATGATTTCTGACAGACAAATTAGTTGGATTAAGAGAGCAGCTGCTAAAATGCCATTACAAAGCAGCAAACAGTTATTTGAATCTGCTGGTGCCTCAAGGTGTAGGATCCTCCATAGGCTTGTTGTTGTGTATAAAGCAACTGTTCGGCTACCCCTAACCAATAAAAGCAAAAATGCTTGTTTAGTGAAGGGTGCCCGTGCAACCCTGGATGGTCCAGCTGGATGGAGTAGTGCATGGTTGGGGGATGACCACCATGTCCCAACAAGACTGTGAAGTCAGGAAGCAGGTGCTGAAGTCATGTTTTGGGCCAGAATCATGGGAAGAGAGTTGGTAGGTAGCTGGAAGGTGTGAAAATGACCTCTGCAAATTTTAACATTTATAACATAAAATATACGGCCCTCTTGCAGAAACAAAGCACCCGATCTTCAAAATCATACTTCAAATATATTCGAAAATATGCAAGTGCTTACAAGGTGATATTTCAATCACAGGAAAGACAAAACTCTTCAAGTCAGCTAATCAATAATACAACTAAACGCTAATGTTATCAAAGTTATCAACTTGTGTCAAGTTGTTGAAGCTCTAAACCAAATACAAAATACTTTCTGTCTTTGTTAAATAAATACACATCATTCCACAATGATGCCTTTGTTTCTACTCATCACAAACTTCATACTGACCATAAATATTCACTCATGCATTCTGAAATCAGGGACTGCATGGCCACGTGGCCCATGTCTGTATGTGTTGACATGTCTGTTTCATAAGTATTAAGGATGTGCATGAGCAGTGTGGTAAACAAGCCTTGAACAGAGTGAGTTTGACCCCCCTCTTACATGGTTAATCATTCCTCCACTATGTCACAATATCTGCAGCCAAACTTGGTGAACAGCTTGTGCTTTTTTAGACATATATGTTTTCCATCTTGGCCACCATTCCACATTCTCTTCAAAAAGAAAAATAATGATAATATATAAATAACTGAACATGGCTCAATATGGCTGTATTACTAACTTTAAAATCAACTGCCAGAGAAAGCACTGCTCTAGGTTCAGAGCTCAGCAAGGCCACAGCACAACAAAGAGGCTGAAGTCCACTGCACTGAACACAGCAGGTTACAGACTGTTGACCTTAAAAGCTGCATACAAGACTCAAACACTGTCCGTATATGAATCACACAAGACTACTAACCATCTCAAAGTAGAGCTGATCTCAGATGCTCACCAGTGTTCACAAAACAGTGTATGTTTTCAGACTCACACTTTACTCATTTTCATGATTCTCTTTTAACCATTATCCATAGTTTTTGACAAATGTACTGTGAACTGAAACGTGTGCTGCCAATTTAAGTATTTTTTATTTAGGTTGGAGAGGACTAAATTTGTCCAGCTAATGTCAAAGCAGCCAGAGACGACAATCTTTGTAGAGTAGCAATTACAGCTGCAAGTTGCTTTGCATAAGTCTCTATAAGCTTGCCACATCTTGCCACTGGGATTTTTGCCCATTCCTTAAGGCAAAACTGCTCCAGATCCTTCAAGTTAGATGGTTCCCGATGGCAAACAGCAATCTTAAATTCTGACCACAAATTCTCATTTGGATTAAGGTCTGGGCTTTGACAAGTCCATTTACATTCCCCTTAAACAACGAGTGTTGCTTTAGCAGTATGCTTTGAGTGATTGTCCTGTTGGAAGGTGAACCTCCATCCCAGGCTCAAATCACTGACAGACCAAAACAGGTTTTGCTCAAGAATACCCCGATCTTTAGCACCATCTATCTTCAGCTTGACCTGGATCAGTTACTCAGTTTCTGCTGCTGAAAAACATGCCCACAGCATGATGCTGCAACCACTGTGGGGAAGGTGTTCTTGGGGTGATAACATGTGTTAGTTTTGCATTTGGCATAGTGTAATCCTCTATACAAAATCAGGCTATATATTCATGTCTGTAAGTAAAGGCATTGGCCAATACAGGCATTGGCCAATACAGATTATATGAATGGCATTAATCGGCCCAATAATCAACCACTAATAATTATATACTGAATATAACATTAGCAAATGCTTATATCATACAATGTTTTTTATTAAGGTTGTTATTAGCCAACTAGCCAATTGCAGTGCTGAAAAACACCTACAGCACCTACTGCAGCCCCAGTGATATGTTCACTCTGTGGCTGAAAACACTGAGCCTCAGTTCAGCCTGTGGATCAGTACTATATTCAGTCCTAGATTTCCTCCAGAGCACAAGCATTTACAGGAAAACTGGCTGTTTTTAACATGACCGATAAGCAAATGAACACTAGTGTTCAAAAAAGGCCAATGAATTGCTGCTATTGATGAGGCTGGCTGGACAGCTGAGGGAAAATGAAATTTAGACCAGGCAAACCCTGTTCCCCTGGAAACTCAAACTCTCATGTGAAGGAGTCTCCAGTGTGTGTCGCTGCACAGGAGAGGGACTAAGTGTTAGGAAAAAAATGAATGATTAGGGCAAAGAGAAAAAAGGTGAGTAGCTTATGCAATGGTGATGGTTTACCATCAGAACTGTAATTAATTCTACAGACAATAATAATACTTACAACATAAGCAATGTTGTCATTAAGTAATCAACAAATGCAACTATTGATGACACTTCAGAGCCAAAAGACAGTTTCAAGGAACCATGCAGAGAGAAAAAAACGAGACAAGCAGACACATCGAGAGTACAGAGATCTGTTGCTTAGTGATGACTGAAAGAATGCAAACAATGTGCTTGGAGTGGCACTGAGCTCATTCCACACTGGACGCCTGCACATGCATACAGTGCACATCAGCACTCGTGCACAGTGCCAGAATGAGTGACACCAAACTGTCAGTCTACAGTCAATATGCCTTTCCATAAATATTTTAGACACAGAAAGATGAAAAGACACTAGAAGAAATGCTCTACTTTGGCTTTGTGTGCATCAATCTACATGAAGCTTTAGTAGAGTCCCAAAGGCCTGGATTCACTGTGTACCAGTGACATCTGCCTGTCCCCCCCAGATTAAAGGCCAAGCTGAGCAGTGAACATAAACAAATGGACAATGGGGCTGACACCATCAACTGGATGAATAATTGAGGCTTTTGTTTTTAAAACTACATTTTGGACAATTATTCTGTTGTATTCCTTCCACCTGTGCAATCTTGCCAAAGCCACTGGTGGCAACACAACACCAAAACACAATAAATCATCAACCATGCTTCACCGTTGGGAAGGTGTTCTTTTCAGAGTTACAATTTTTTATCCAAATGTAACTTTCCCAAGTGTGGCCAAATTGATCACTTTTGACTATAAGGCCACATCACTTATTTCTCCATCTTGACACTTATTTGCACACACAGCTTAAGTACATACCTGAAAGCCTGAATCCATGATATAACCATGAGTGACATATGCCAGACCACTCAGAATAAAGGTCAAGTTGATCTATGAACACACACTGGGGCTGTTGCCATCATCTGTGTCAGCAATCATTTAAATTTATGATACTTTTTTGGGGAAAAAAGGTTTGGCACTGTGGCAAAAATGTACTTTACCTAGATAAATTTTTATTGTGATATTCTCTGAGAATATCATAGAAGTCTTTAGTGCTTAAAGAACACTGAGTAACTGCACATTTTATTATACATTACAAAGATTATAATTTTTATAGTTAGAATTATGAAGTTAGTGTTGTTTAACTGAATGGAAACATTTAGAATAAAAAAAATGCTGTATTAAGCGCATTAGACTGCTGAATGGCTCTATGATCCAAGGATTGCTGGTTTGAATCCGAGACCATGCTGCTTGCCATCAGCAGCTGAAGTCTGAGTGAGCACAACCAAGTAATTTCAATAATTATGCTGGCCTGCTCTGAAATTATAATTAAAAATTATAATCTTTGCACAGACATCTGTTTGCCACTGTATTGGAGATGGAAACAGAGCACTGTCCTCCAAGCATACTGACTATCCAACAATGCAATGGTGGCAGTTCGAAAAAGAGGATATGGCTGGCTTCAGATGTATCGGAGGAAGCACATGCTTATCTTCACCCTCCTAGTGTTGGAAGCATTGTCTGCAATAGGGGGAGAGTCCTAACACTGGTTGGGTAATTGGCACTTCCAAATTGGGGCAAAAACTTAAAAAGGGTAAAATAGCAATAGTCTCTGTATCATTATAAAGTGTTTCTCTAATGTTATATGACATGTTTACCATATAGTCCATTGCTGAATTAAAATAGTAGAAATACAGAAAATATTTTAAATATTATGCATATTGCCATCTAAGTACTGCCTATTTAATGATAAAGTTTTAAAGACACATTAGTAGACATTAGCACAGTACAGTTATTTATTTTTAAACAGAGCATTATAATTTCACTAAACAATCATAGCAACTGTTATTGACAGAAGGGAAGTAAGGTGAGCAATAGAAGAATTTGGCAATATGGGTGTGTTACAAGGAACCTGAGATCAGTGTAAAGAGAGAGACAAAAAGAGCTGTGTCTGATGTAAGAATAGGCACTGGATGGCACTGTGGCCATTGTGTTTGTGTCTTTAAGCACCAGACGTAGGTTGAGTCTGAGCGGCACAACACAAAGGAGTCCTTCACAACCTCCATGGGTAGGCTGGAGGGGTGGGACTATGGATGGGTTAACTAATAGACACAAATACACAAACTTGTGCACATATGCACAGTCCAGTAAGACTTTGTGTTCTTAACATTTAAGTTTAGTGTATAATTCACTCCATCACTAAAAAACTTAGCAGCCCTGCACAAAAAAAAGAGCTGACTTTCTCTGAGATGATAACTCATTCTCTGCATGCATTCCTTGCATGGTTGAAATAGCTTCCATTGTGCATGCTGTAGAGTTTAGGGCTCAGGATCTGTGTGTATGTGAGAGAAAGAGAGAGCAAGAAAGAAAGAGGAGAGAGAGATTGAAATAGACAGAGCGTATGAGTGGCCAACCTTCCAGCAGCTGCCTGGGTCTCAGGGAGTACCAAGCCAATTCAATTCACTGGCCAGCAAATGCCATTCCTGATATTAAACAGTGAACAGAACAGATTTAGACCAGTGCTGTTACTAACATAGTCCAGTTCAAGAGTCTGATTATAGGCCAATGTGGTTAAATGGGACACCTTGTTGAACTGGCAAACATCAAATGAGTCACATCAAATGCCAAGCTGCATCAAGTGCAAAGCCACACAGACACATGATGTCATCTTGATGAATCAGTCACAGGAGTGTCATCTGTGACTTCTAAGGTCAATAAACCACTTTCTGTGAAACAGACCCTACATTAAGACAGAGAGGGCTACTCTGAAAATCCACAGAAGTGGGTGTTATCAGCTGTGTCGCAAAAACTCTGAACATTCCAATAAAAGGAGATTTATAACAAACTAATAACTAGTAGCTGAATAGCAAAATACGAATTCACCTGACATCGTTGGGAGACCATTAGAACACAACTAGTCAAGTTTATGCCACGAAATATTTTTTGACACATCCAGTTGTACTATTTTCAGGGGTGCACTGACATTGTGTAGGCCTCACGTCAATGCTGACGCTCATACATAAACATCTACCTGGATTATTATAACATAGAAATAATACATTAACAATCTTATAATGCTTGGGAAAATGGAACTGTGATTTTATTGAGGAGTAGTAAAAGAGTACTCATAAAACACAATATTTATCAAATCGTAATGCACATTAATTCTATTTTTCATATTAAAAAACAACTTTAAACAGCTTAAAAACTTTAAACATTTCCTGAGAGAAGCCCATGTTTGATGAGGGTTACTGCAAAATTTGAAGATAAAAACTGATAAAGCTAGGAAATTTGATTCAGCAGTCTGTTCCTAATTACAGTTGTGACCTGCCTCAGGGGCATTTGGGGCTCCCATATTTAGCACAGTCCATTTTAAAATATATAAATTTTGTATTTTAAGTTAGAGACAGAGTAACACTGAATTAGGGTTTGCCAAAATGTGTTCAAGGTTGTAATGTAATCAAGGATGAATGTTCAATTAAGGATAACTTCTAAAATCCTACTACACTACACCAATAAATGAGACATTTAAATTTACATCAAAAGAACAACGTTCTCTTCATGACTGTAGTTCCTATTACCCTCTCCAAAAATTAACTTGCGTTTGTGTGAGAGCAACTATACCTACTGGAAAGGTGCATACACCTCTTGATTCAATAACCTGCTCCCATTATACATTCTAGATAATTGTACCTTTTATTATTTTTTCAACAACTCAATGTCAAATTACAGAATTTAACTAAAGTGCATGGACAAGCATCACAAACCTGACAACACGTGACCTACAACTACTTGGAGGTCTGGGTTGGCAGGTGCAAGTACTTTTTAAAAGTTCTGAATGCTATCTGGAGTTAGCATTTCTGGAAAATACTGATATATGTGACATCAGCTACCCTTGAGTGTCTTTAACCTACTGATTCAAAAGACCCAAAAGGAGGGAGGGAGAGAGAATAAGTGAGAGAGCAACAGACCTTGAGTAACAGTATCTAGAGCAAAACTGATAGCCTTTTTCTCCCAGAGCAGATCAAGTTTCCTAATAGCTGCATCTTTTTACCTCTCTTTAACCCCCCTCCCATCCACCCACCCACAGACACCTAAACTAAAGGAAAATGTGCTAACCAATATGAGATTGAGGCAGACACCTTCAGTACCACTTATGTGCTTTCTATTGCCTTCTTTTTTCCTTACTTTATTTCTTTCTTTTATTTTTAATACTGGTACATTTGGGGATTAAACATCAGTGCATCCGGTTACATAAGAATTCTTTGAACTCTTCATTTAACTGAGCACAAGTAATAATAAGAGTGAGTAAAAGCAATAGGGGTAAACACAGTACACCGGTCATATGGCCATAGTGTTTCTGCATTATGTAACAATCTCAACAATTCAAGGGCTCCTACAACAGCATAAAGTTAGACATGAACGTAATACCATATACCAATATGTATGTATATATATACATACACATATATATACACACACATATATATACACACACACATATATATACACACACACATATATATACACACACACATATATATATATATATATATATATATACACACACACACACACACACACACACACACACACACACACACACACACACACACATATATATATATATATATATATATATATATATATATATATATATATATATATATATATATATATATATATATATAGACCAGTTTCTGTTCAATAGGAAACGACATTTCACACAAGAGAGCACCAATGACACAGACGCGTTGTGCAGTAAAGCTGTGTCAACCATAGTGAATATGTAAGGAAAACAGGGGAACAGATCCCTTTGCCAATAATGGCAGATGATTATGGATTCAAGCTACCAAGGCTTCCCCAGTAATCTACACCAGCCATTTCCTCTCATTTCCTCTTCAGTCTCTGAAGTCAAGTACAGTATATTTACAGTTGCCATCAAATTCAGTTGTGGCAAGTCTTAAAGTACCCATGTCAATTTTTACTTTGATTTGACATGCTTTTAGCAATTCTAACAGTATTAGGTAATTTGCTACTAATATTGCAACTTTTTGTGATAAACACTTACTGAGGCAAATTTAGTGAGTTGTTCATAAAGATCTGATGGCTAGCCTATAGCGGTAGTGAATGAATGTTGATTACAGTAGCTGACTAACATTATATTCTTGTGACTGGCTATGTAACCACAGTGCTTTTGCCCATTGGCTGTGCACGCACCCAGTAATGTTTGTAAACATGAAACCCATCTTCACAAGTTTTTTTGTTCAAGTAACACTGCCATCAAATGGATGCTTCCTTGTCAACTGTGTATCCAGTGTGCTATCTATTTTATATAGTGGGCCTTCTCTGTACTGCATGTTTCATTGCAAAGAGAGCATACTTAATCCTACTTAATTGGATTAAATAAAAGTAAAATTCAAAGAGATTGAAAAAATAGGCTTAGCATCAGAATAAAATCAATAAAAACTAAAATATTTTACTGTATTGGAATAAGTTTTGTAAATATGATACACAAAATTCTTTTCTGAGAATATTATGAATATTATCAGTGCTTAAAGAAGAATGACCACCTGCCAATGTTTCTTCAGAAAGGGCATAATAAAAATAAATTCGTAAATTGAATGGAGTGCAGTAAATATTGAATAAAAATCAGTATATTAAATTAAGGATAGCATCTGGATAGCAGTTTTTAATATCTTATTTTCTTAACACTGCTGATCTGAAGGTGGTCTCTCACACACTCATTTAACATGAGAGTCCCTATTTATGAAGGATAATCTTCATAATAGTTACAATCAATTCACAACAGGGGTACAGTATCCACATCATATACAACAGCCTTCATAACACCATATTGGAAGAATGCATACCAAACACACACACACTCACACACACACACACACACACACACACACACTCACACTCACACTCACACTCACACACACTCACACTCACACTCACACTCACACACACTCACACACACTCACACACACTCACACACACTCACACACACTCACACACACTCACACACACTCACACACACTCACACACACATTTATACACACATTTATACACACATTTATACACACATTTATACACACATTTATACACACATTTATACACACTCACACACATTTATACACACACCCCCACACAAACACTCTCCTGATTTGGGTCATTCGTGCACCGGCTGCATGCCAGGCTGCTGAACATACTCTCATTTCCATCTGAAGAGTCTCCGATAAAGAGATGAGCGCCAACCCTGGCAAACTACCCCACTGGCCACCAGCCCATACTGACACCAGTGCTCAGCTGGGCAGGATAATGTCACACACACAAACACAGACAAACATGTCAGTACATGTCAGTAGACATAAACGTGTCAGTATCTGGTACCACAATTTACTCACACTAACAAAACACTTATATAGGTCAATTACATCATGCCTGTGCCAGTACCTAAACCCCTATGAAACACACAGAACAGTATGGTACCGCTTAAATGACACATTCAAATTAATATCTATCTGCCACATCTGAAGCATCTGGTTTTTTGCTTCAGCACCTGCCCAGAGTCCATTCCTTTAATGTACTTAAAGAGAGTCATAGACCTGTTGACTCAAAATACTGTTAATGAGAACCAGTAACTGGCTACTATTATATGTGTATGAAAAGGTCCATGTGTGTTTAGAGTCAGACAATCTTCAATAAAACAGAAGCAACAGAAGAGTATTAGTCTCCATCCATCACTGTGACCATACTCAACCTGTCCAGCAACAAAAAAAAAACAGGTAGAGACTGCATAAACACAACTCAGAGCTACAATACACCCAGGGCACCCTGTTATAAACTTGTACCCATTAACAGCACTCTCAAAAGCAAATGTGCTTCCTCAATAATACCAGAGATGGAACTCTGCATAAACCACTGGTTTTAAAAAGATATTAAAAGCATGTTTGTAATAAAGATGCATGGGTGTGAAGAAAATTGAGGCATTATTCACAAGTCATTGTTAAGAAGAAATGTCTTCTTACTAAAAGTACAGTTTTCATTAAGATTCTGACATCATGGGAGCTGTCAAATTTATAATGATAAAGGGATCCAGATACTTTCCCTTTTAAAATAATTTCCCTTTTAAAACAATTCTTAGGAAAATACTGACATTCACATGGCCCACCTGTACATGACTAAAATGCATAACAGCACACACAAAAAACAAATCAACATTTTACATAAAATTGTTTTTTAAAATGTATTTCTCAAGTGCTGATAACTTAAACGTGAAGATAGGTTAAAAATAGAAGGCCCTCAGGAAAACATCTGTCCCAAATGCACCTTAAGAAAAACAAGCACCAATGATGCCTTACTAACATAAGAGGACATGTCTATATCAGACCCCATGTCAACAATCTGTCTACTAATGCCATTACATATCGTTACCGTCCAATGAATCCATATGTCTCCGTGTTCATCAATTTTTAATTTTCTTCATAATTCGAACCCTGTAGTCATTCTGTATACTGTAAACAATTCCATATGAATAGACCAACACAAATGCTCTAAAATGACTTTTAATCACTCTTATTTTATATTAACTTCCATTCAGAGCTAAGATTATTTTTCCTTTCTCCCACAAAGTGCTTTTCACTGGGCAGCTACGGTATATTTGCAGATGTTTTCTTTCTTCATTTCCGAAATGCAATCTCTGGCTCACCAACTATGTTGTTTCAAGCATTATTTCTGCCATATCTTCTTTCTGTGCATTTCTGTCACTGCATTCATAATGTTTTTAGTGTGAGTGTAACTGATCTCACCACCTTTACTTACGGTAAATCAATCCCCCCATTGATTATTATGATTTCAACTGCCACTACTACAGACTGTAACCTCCCACAGAGGACTGGCCTGCAGACCACTGAAGAGTCCATCATGGCCCACAAGTTCTGTCTTATCTAATGTTCTTTTGGAGAGAATGGACACATATGTATCAGCTGCTTAAGCAGTAGAGTGCTTTGCTCTTCAGTGTGCCAGCTGTTAAACATCCTCAAATAGGCAGGATTACAGACGATGGGAGGCTCGATTTCAGAGCACAGCAGAAACAAGGCAGGTGTTTGAAAGATTAACACAATGTGCTGCTGATGAACAAGCAGAAACTCCAGAGCCTTCAGCTCTCTGCTGTGGATGAGGCCGTGAGCACTTCTGTCACATGAGGGGTTTGTTCGCATGTAAACATAAAACACAAGCAGGTTAGCTAAGCTACCGGTTATATAACCCCTAGCAACCCCTTTATAACCCCTCATAACCCTTTATAACCCATTATAGCCCCTTTATAACCCCTTATAACGCATGTCCTCCGCTCCACTGACAGTCAGGCGACTGACTCAACAGCCTCATCCTCGTTTTCTCCTTAATTAAATCACCACATAGCAAAAAGTAAGCGACAACAGACCGACTACCGCCTCTGGAGTAAACATTAAGAGTGATATGTAATGCTCACTGGTGTTAAAGGGAGATAAACTGCCAAACTTCTCTCCGAACCGACGACGCTCTCTCCGTAGCTGTGGCGGCGGCGGCTTCACGCTCGCTCTCGCTAAAATGTGATTGACCGGACGCTAAAACGGGATTCAGAACACCCACCAGAAAGTAAAAGAGCTGTGTGGAGCCGAGTCGAAGCCCTCGGCGACTTCTCGCAGGCCGGATGCCGTCTTTCGGCCGCGAACACCCAGCCTGCTGACTGCTCGCTCGCGTCTGGGTCTCTCTCGCGCAGCCTCGCTGATTCAAATTTCAACCGTCGACCTGGCGGTGTCGCAGCCGCGTCTCGCGCAGCTGCGGGTTCGGACGCCGAGGCCGGCCGTGGCGGGAGGGGAAAGGCGGATTTGCTGCCGCCTCCGCCTAGACTCACAGCGGAGGAAGAGGAAAACGAGCCGATGGACTATTTACCCCAACAAGCCCGATAAAGCGAGTAAGCAGCGCCCCCTGCAGGAACCAGCGGCCAGTGCAACAAAAACGCGCCCTCTGCTGATCCCAGATCAGAAGCACGAACCCTCACGTCTTGTTCGTTTCATGTTCTTCTGTTTGTGTTCCTGATCACAAACCCATAATGATCGGTCCACAACTTATGCTTTAGATATCTCCATAGTGTGAAGTACTTTTATTCACCAAAACGTTAGGAAAGTATTTCTAGTCCCACCTGCCAGAGATTGTCGTTTTCAGCTGATCCTAGGATTCTCACAGATCTTCATTTTGAGGTGTAAATATTAACGTCATTGAAATGTGTGTGAATTTGTTCTGATCAAACATTTACTTGTGCCTGCAATGTATTTTTATTTAGTTTATAAGGACTGAGTGTTTCTCAGCTGATGATGTAAGAATGTCCATGAATTGTGTGTAATAATTAGATTATTAGAAGGAGATATATAAGATACCTGTCAGTAGTCCAAAGAAAATGAAGTAAAATTAACCTGAATGTTAATTATTATTTTTTGTTAATTATGTATGTATCAGTGTTAGTCCTTCTTATGACTTTAATTCTGACATGTCGAAGAAAGAGGGCAAACACTCCTTCCCTTCTTGTTTCCCTCTGTAACCCAATATTTGGGTCAGTGATGTCATCAGCCCCACCCCCTCTCACTAATCAGTCAGAGTCTGTATGCAGGTTGAGCATTTAAGCATGGACAGAGCAGTACACATCCACTGCATTTAAGATGGGATTTGATTCAGATGGAAACAAGTGAACTTAGCTAGTTTTTCAAGCTGGATTACTTGCTGATAATTCATCTCATAATGAGATCAATGATGCATAGATAGGGAAAGTTTGAAAAGATATGCAAATCATGTCTATAGGTTATTCTGATCCTGAGGTTTGAAGCCTAGAAAACATGTCCACTGTCCACAAAGTGCAGATCATGGGGTCTAAGACTTGAGTTCTTATAAATAGTGGAAGTTTCAATATAAGCAGTATTTTGACTTTAACAAATGTAAGTATAAAGAATTATATTGTGTAATTAACAAGAACATTTGTTTTGAACCTGCAGGAATAACTGCACTGATACTACAGAAATGAAACCACAAATAACTGCACTGATACCACAGAAATGCAAAGCACAAATAACTGAACTGATACTACAGCACTATCTGCACTAATATTATAGGAATATCTGCACTAATACTACAGGAATATCTGCACTAATATATGAATAACTCCACTAATATTACAGGAATATCTGAGATATAAGGGATAATTGCAGTAATACTACAACTCATACTACATGGTTAAAATAACAAATACTACAGGAATAACTGCACTAATACAACAGGAATAACTGCACTAATACTACAACTCATATTAATAAATAACATCTGTTTTGTGGAAACACTGAATATATCCATTAATTATAGGTTCTCTTTTCATGATGTGGCAGGTCTTCCAGGAATTCTTCTGAATATCTACTTTGGGTGGTGTGTGCATTATTTTTAAATACTGTGATATTTAGTAACAGCTGTTGCTTACAGAATGTACATGTGATGTAGGATGATTCTCAGTTTATGTAATTCAGCGATTACATAGACACCATCTGTTCAGCTACACTGTCATCCTCACTGCCGTTTTTATCTTATTTGTCAGTTAAATAAAATGAGAAAATATCAGTCTAATGATATTCAACCAGTATAGTCATTAACGATCAATGATTACCTAATACATGTTTCAAATAAAAGATGCCAGTGAATATGATTGTCCTTATAATGGAGCAAAGGAGAGCTGCACTATGGTGTTGACTTTAGCTGATACTGTATACTCTATATTTACTAAATACTTTGATACTGCATACATTACTATACTATATAGAATAATTTTTGGCACTTTTCCCATTTCAAAATAAATGTAATATGTTAACTCAATTTTTCCACTCCAGTGTGACATAATATGCTTAATGCTGCTGTTTTAACAGGGTTTCACAAGAGCAAAGCAGAAACAGTTTGAACGTGATTTCAGAGGAACACAGAAACAATGCTGCAGGGTCAACCTCATCTGGAGAGTTTTTGAAAGAACACATCATGTGTTGTCACGGCAGGATTTCAGCAGTTTCACCAGAAAACCTGTTCTTATAATAAACCAAGGTCAGGAACAGGTCAAAAAAATCCTTTATTCTCTTAAGCTTCTTAATGTGTCTTAAAGCTCTCTGATACTCTATGCATATGAGACCTTTTCATTTCACATTTAAAAGTAAAACCTGAAATTAATGGATATATTCAGTGTTTCCAGGTATTTCAAAATAGAGAGCGAGCGAGAGAGAGAGAGAGAGAGAGAGAGAGAGAGAGACAGAGAGAGAGAGAGAGACAGAGAGAGAGAGGTGAAAGAGGGTAAGTGTAGTTATTTCTGTAGCATTACTGCAGTTTTGTGCTTTAATTTGTGCTGTTATTCCTTTTATGTGTGCTATTATTCTCATAGTATTAGTGCAGTTATTTCAGTAGTTTTAGTGCAGTTATTACTGTAGTATTAGTGTGATTATTCCTGTAGTATTACTGCAATAATTAATTAAGTATTGATTTTGTGAGTCATATCCTCTGCACAGTTCAATGTACAATTGAAAAACAAACACAGTTTAAATAGGGGTGTTCAAATTTGTACACAACACATGCAGAAAAATGTTACAACCAAAACTATATTTCTCTCCAAACACATGTTGCATAACTATAAACACAAGTTTCAGCTTTACGCTATCAGGCAGAATAT
The DNA here is from genome assembly GCA_034509495.1 of Acestrorhynchus altus. NCBI lineage: Eukaryota > Metazoa > Chordata > Actinopteri > Characiformes > Acestrorhynchidae > Acestrorhynchus > Acestrorhynchus altus. The sequence continues at coordinate 41,555,791 of CM067501.1, forward strand.
ACACTCATGCTAATATAAACATCCCCAGATTCACTACTGTGAGAGCTGAAAGCAGGTTGGCAAAAGTAAAACTAGGGGTCTCGCACTATTAACTGAAATCAGATGGTGTAACCCAAGGCATGTGAGGGTGAAGGTGAAAATCTGCTGTCAGGAGATTTAACTGCTGGCTGTTAGTTTGCGACCCTATTAAATGTCTAGAGTTTACCCACGCCATAACTCTCTGTGTTTACATCCCCCCACAGGCTGATGCTGAGACTGTGTGTGATGTCGTAGACACAAGAGACATTCGTTGTTTCATCAGGAGATTTCAATCACATCACACTTGATTCCACACTGTCTGATAATGCAGCACCCCTGCTTCACCTTCTCATCCCCCTCATCATTTCACTGTAGACCAGGTTAGAGGTGAGCTGAGAAGACTCAAAGCAAGAAAAGTAACTGGTCCAGACCAGGTGTGCCCAAGACTGGTGAAGGTATGTGCTTCTGAGTTAGGGAACCCCTGAAGAACCTCAGTTTAGCACTGGGGAGAGTCCTCACAATTTGGAAGACATCATGCCTGGTTCTAGGGCCAAAGAAAGTGTGCCCCAGCTTGCCTAATAACTTCAGGTTGGTTGCTATAACATCTCACATCATGAAGACTATGGAACATCTGCTTCTCCATCTTCTTAGACCCAAGCACCAGATCCCCTACAGTTTGCCTATTACGAGAAGGTGGGATGCGATACATTACCTCCTTCACCAGACGTATGCCCACCTGGATAAGGGGAGTGGCACAGTGAGAATAATGTTTAATTTCTCCAGTGCCTTTCAACTCTATACAGCCCCTTCTATGGAAAGACAAACAGGACTTGATGTAGGTGAACCCACACCTGGTAACCTGGATCACAAACTACCTCACTGGCAGACCAGAGTTTGTGAGGCTGAAGAACTAAACCTCTGAGTCTGATCAGCAGCATGGGAGCAACACAGAGGACTATGCTCTCAATTTTGCTATTCACACTCTACACATTTGACTTTCAGTACAACTCTGAGATGTGTCATGTACAGAAATTCTCAAATGACATGGCCATTGTTGGGCGTGTCAACAGTGGACCATTACACACTGTAATTATGTTTGCTCAGTGGAGGGCTGTGGTCACTAAACGTCTCAAATGACCAACTCTGGAGATCAGAACTTTTAATTCTGCCTATGGGTGATGAGTTAATCTTAAAACATCTATCAATGCCCAGCCAAATTTAGGGAACCTGTCTTGTTACTGGCTCAATGTGTAATAATGTCCCAAGATGACATGACATGGGATGTGATGACCACTGGTCTATTCCAGCCACCCAGTTCCAACTATCTCTTCATTTGTATAGTTGTCACCTCTAGAGGGGGATGAGGGTCTCTGAATAATGGCTGTGGGGGAAGAGCAGTGTGGAGACAGCAGAGGTGATGAAGGTGAGTGGTGTCATGGTGAACCTGTTAAAAACACATTCAGCTCATTGGCAGTGTCTAAACTATCCCCCACAGTTTGTGGTCAGTGATGTTCCTCATGCCAGGCCAAACCTCCTTTGTGTTGTTCTGCTAAGGTTTTCCCTCCAGCTTCCTTCTGTAGGCCTCCTTATTTAGTTCCACCTTTAGCTCCTTCTGCATATTCTGTAGTATGACCTTGTCCTTAGGTCTGAAGGTCTGTTTCATCTTGTTTAACAGCTCCCTCAGGTGTCCCTTGATGATCCATAGTTTGTTGTTGGGAAAAAAACACAGCAGTTTTGTTTTTGGATTTACTTCATTAGCTAGACTCTGTAGTAACATTTGTCTGCCTTATGTAACTGTGTACCTATCCTGTTAGTTGAAATCAGGTGTGGTTTCAGGTTAGTTAAGGTGTGAATTGCAGGGGTGGTGTTCCAGATTGCAATTCTAGATAAATTTGAGGGATATCCACATAGAGGTCAGTGTGCTTGCAGTTTGTTATTTGGATTCATTCTCTGCTTGTAAAGTTAGGCTGATTCTGTGGATTTACTTTATTAGCTAGACTCTATAGTAACTGCCTTTCTGCCTTATCTGTGTACTTATCCACCAGACAAGGGTCAAAACTTTGAGCATCAAGTACAGCTTACCTTGACCCACCATCCTTCAAATTGCAAGGAAGACAAGCATCCAAACTCTTTTCTGTTCTGGCATCAAAAAGTGGTTAATTCTGGAATTAACTTCCCCTGGGGATCCAAACAGCTGAGTCACTCCCTGTGTTGATGGGCAGACTGAAGACCAATCTGTTTCAAGACAATTTAACTCCATAAAGATTTACACTGAAAATTGTTAGTCCCCAACCTGACATTTGTTTTCAACAGCATCTAAGCTTAAGGTACCTCTGGATTCTAGCTTCATCTACTAGCTAAGGATATCTGAGTGAAGAGCAATGCACTTTTGTAAGTCGCTCTGGACAAGGGCATTTTCTAAATGCCATAAATGTATACATACAGAAGTAGTCTCTTTCAGTTTGATGTTGGGTATGACACAACATGCCAGACACCTTAGCATGGTGGAGAAATATTAGTGCATCCCACATTATCCCACACATTTTCACAATACGACTGGCCATGACATAGTATCTGTTGTGCAGGAGTTGTACATGTTTTAATCTGTTGGTCCTGCTCTTGGACAGGGATGTCCAATCTTATATGTAAAGGATTTCATTCCAAAAATGAAAGATTATGCTAGTCATGGTTTGAAACTGACTACTCTTTTTTGGTATTTGTCAGATAGGTCTTTAGACATACTGGAAATCACGCCACATTGGGCATGTCCTGCAATGCAATCAAACAGTGTCTCTATATTCCCACACCAATGAGCAGTATTAAAGAAGAACAGCATCTCAACTCTTTCACTTACAGCACTACAGTACAACTGAATATCAGCAGCTTCTCAGATTCACATTACTGAAGACAAGATGCTGTCCACTGTATTTTCCTGCTTACTTTTTCAATTATTTCTAGGGTAAGTCATGATATATCTGAAATGTTAATGATGCACAAATAACATTTGTCAATTATCAATATTGGAATAATAACTTAAGGGTACAAACTTTCAAAATTGTACTCTTTGTTCATATAAAATAAATGATGTGAGCAGTGCAGCCCATTTGCCAGTTGGATATTTATATATATGGACATTAATCTCCATTTTAACAGTATTCAGAGTTTTTTTTTTAACACAAAAACTCATACCAACTGTGAAGCATGGAGGTGGAAGTTGTACAAAGACTGTTGCTAAATCATCACATAGCTGAAAGAATTCTGCATGGAGGAGTGAGAAAATCTTTCTTCCAGTTGATGTCAGAGACTGGTAGACAATTATAGGAAACATCTAAATGACATTATTTTAGCCAAAAGAAGGAATTGCTATTAGGGCATGTTCTAACATTTTCCTCAAAAGAAAATTGGTTTTCTATTAAATATCAAGTCAGAGAAGCTTGATTTTAAGTGTAAGTGATTAAGCAGAAATAGTCTTTAATATGCATTTCTTATTTCTAATTCTAATTTCCATTAATTACATATTGAAAATGAGTTTTAAAGGTAATTTCTTCAGTTTTATGTGTTAAGTTATATCACCTGCATCACTTAATATAGTTAAATGTAAGATCAAATGTCCATGTGTAAAAGTTTTAAATTCAAAGATGTTCATGGGGTGTCAACATTTTCACCTACATGTATGCATGTGTTTTATAATGGATATATAAAGCCATTAACTATGCACATATACAGTGCCTTACAAACCCCCTTGGCTTTTTGGCCATTTTGTTCCATTACAACCTGTATTTAAATGTTTTAAACCTATAAAAGTATATTACACATATGTTTTTGGAAATAAAAATAAATAAATAAATAAACTCAAAATTCACCTCTTTTTCTACAAAGCCCCTAAATAGTTCTGGTGTAATTACCTTAGCTAAATGAAGTCAGGTTCAACTTTCAACAGGACAATGACCTAAAGCAACACTCAAATGGTTGAATGGGAAATGTGTTAATGTACTAGTCAAAGCCCAGACCTTAATCCAATTGAGAAACTGAAATTTAAGATTACTGTTCACCAGCTTGAAGGAACCCATTCCAATTCAGTTTTGCCTTGAGCAATGGGCAGAAATCCCAGTGGCAAGATGCAGCAAGCTCACAGAGACTTTTCCAGAGCAACATGCAGCTGTAATTGCATGTTCTGTGAATGAAATGATGCAAACCAACAAAAAATAAAATTTTAATTCCAGGATGTAAGGTAGCAAAACATGAATAATGTCAAAGGGCATGAATACTTTCACAAGGCACTGTAATACTTCAGAAAACCTGATTTCCTTGCTCTCATAACTGTGTAGCTCTGCTTTAACATCCAAGCAACAGGAGGATGTCTATGAATATCTCTGGAACAATAATAAGGACATTGCCACCAAAATACTCCATACTGATTTCCTGGTACAAATGCAAAGTGGCAGAGCACTATGTAAACTTCACCCTGCAAGATATCCACTACCTGCTGAATGTAATTGAGATGCTGAAGCAAATGAGCCAGAGGGTCAATAGCCAGCAAAACTGAGCGCATTCATGAAGGACAGATTCAGTAGTTACAAGAACGGACTCACTTCTCAGTCAGTATTTCCTCAAGGTAAGAAAAAGCTGTAAATTACAAGTCTAGTCATATTATTCACGATTCTCATGAACATTTATGATTGTTTCGATTGCACCACCTGTGAAACCCACACCAGCCACGAAGAAGTATTTGTCTGACTACCAAGCAGTGATAGAGATCAAGAGAGATCCTTTCTTCTTCACTGTGTCTCTCTTGCCCTGTTCCAGACTTTGGCTCTGGCTGGCTAATAACCTGGACATACTTAAAACCAATGCCTATTACACATGGAAGGTAGATAATATGGGTAGCCACCCTGAGAAACACTACAAGGCCATTCAGAACCATTCAGTACCTCAACACAGCAAAATAAGTGCAGAAGGCCAACATAATTTTCTGCATGCAAATGCAGAATGAGCATAACTTCTTTGCCTCCACTTGAGATAATAATTGATTAATGGTACCAGAATGGGTTATTTGAAGTGATGTAATAGAATAGAAACAATTACAGCTCCTTTATCAATCTTTAAATGACTGATAAAAAGAAATTGAATTGTTCTGTAAAGATACAAATGTGACACTGCTCCAAAGAAGTCTTGTTGGTACCTTTAATTTTGGTTAAATGTTTATTCAAGTTCAAAGTTAATACATTACATTACAGTATAGTTTTTTTTGTTTATTTACTATTGTAAAGTATCCTCAGGAATAAACACAAAGTTAAGAGGCATTGGCAAATTTAAGATAATTTGGATCAGACTGGTAGATCCTGTTCATTAAATTAAACAGCGAGCTCTCTCACACCTGACTCTAATTTCACTCTATAAATAAATGACCAGTGTATTTTTGTCTCATTTGTTTGATTTAGTTCTCATTTTGTATCCTACTTTTAGGATATAAAATTCACAAATTTTCAAACTCCAATGAATGTGATTAGACCAGTGAATATTACATATTGTATTTAAAAATTAATATAATGAAATGGCATAACTTTTTATGAAATGCAGAAATTCAATAATATCTACACACAACTGCATAATACTATAATATTTATTCCTATTTTGTTCTGAGTCTGTAATAGTTTGTGTATATGTAATTGTCTTAATTTACAACAGGAATTACTTGAAATTGCACAAGGTTTAAAAGTTGAGGAAACTTTGTAGATTGTGCTCAGGGGTATAAAAATTGATTTACATTTTAACAACTAAAATGACTAATGTTTACATATAGTAATACAGGTATCCTGTGCTTCAAATCTTCATATATATAATTGTATGTTACATATATGTTAATATCTGTCTTGTTAGATATAAATTCAGTAAGATTCCTTTTCTAAAAACAAACTGTTTAAAAAAATTAGAAACAAGTAAACTCACATTAAATATTACAGTAAAGTAAAGCTCCTATCATTTACAGTGGGGGGCTTTTCTGTAAGACATGGAGTGCATTTTGCAACATAAACTTTGAGCTGTGTTTCACTCAGAAAAGCATCAACTCATTGTATGTTTTGAAAATGTAATTCAAAACATGCACACAAACATTAAAAACATAAAAAATAAAAACAAACAGCAAAATCATTAAAAGCATTAATTAAAATGGCAACACCTGTGCTACATTTTCCAAGACCACTGAAAATACACAATTAACAAAATGACATACATGTGCTCCATTTACGAAACACAAGGCAAATTCGACCTCAGAAACATTGCAAATAACAACACATACAAACACATATTTGCAGACTAAAGTATATGTAAATGTGGTGCATCACCATTAGGATTTATGTCAGAAACTGTGGTCTGGAATAAATCTAGCTGTGCTTTAAAAAACAGATGTGCCATATTAGGAAACACAGAGACTCAAGATGGGTTTTGCTTGTTGACTAGCAAGGACAGGTTGACTATGCTTATAGACCAGATAACCCATCAAAGGCAAACTAACACACCCTGTACTGGGCAAGAGCTGAACTGGACTTGACCAACTCGAGCTGGACCAGTTTATTTCAGCAGGAAAATTTAAATTTTGGTCTCATCTGACCAGAGCATCTCCCTCCAAGTCTGGCATTTCAAGACAACCCTTCTTATTTTTGTCTGTAGGTAAAGGCTTTTTTCTGGCCACTCTTCCAAAAAGCCCAGCTGTATGGAGTGTACAGCGTACTGTGGCCTTACTGATAGATACTCCAATCTCTGCTTGGGAACTCTGCAGCTCCTTCAGGGTTACCTGTCCGATTTGAGAGTTTTGGCTGGTGGCCCTCTCTTGGCAGGTTTGTTGTGGTACCATATTCTTTCAATTTGAATTTAATGGATTTGATGATGCTCTGGAGGATCATCAGAGATTTGGATTTTTTTATAACCTAACTCTGTCTTGTACTTCTCAACAATTTGGTGCTGTTTGGTTAGTGGTGCCTCTTGCTTAATGGTGTTGCAGCTTCTGGAGCCTTTCAGGAAAAGGGTGTATATACATTTTAAAGATCAAGTGACTTAGATGATCTTCATTTCATTAAGCATGTGACTTCTGAAGATAATTTGTAATGCCAAAACTATTTAGGGGCTTGGGGGTGAATACATATGCACATGCCAATTTTCAGTTTTTATTTATTTTTATATTTTTATACATTGGGGAAAATAAGTATTTGATACACTGCCAAAAGTTGTTGACCAAGCATGGCCCCATACTTCCTCCCTTCAACATGGTGCAGTTGTACTGTCCCCTTTGCAGAAAAACACACCCAAAGCTTCATGGCTGGGATGGTGTTCTTGAGGTTGTACTCATCCTTCATCTTCCTCCAAACATGGCAAGTGGGGTTGATACCAAAGAGTTCACATAATACCTGCTCTGTGGGGGTCCTGTGTGGTCTTGAACATTGAAGAACAGGGTGAAAGAAGGCTAACAAGGTATGCAGAGAAATAAATGGACTATACAGTGTAGAAACAAGTAGGTGGTCATAATGTTGTGGTTACTGGTTGTAATCCAGTAAAACAAATCCGTTTCAATCATGCTATGCCTCTTGATTAACAACATGCCAATGCATAATATATGTACACTATCAGTCAAAAAATTCAGAACCCATCCATCCATCCATTTTCTGAACCGCTTATTCCTGAATAGGGTCACGGGTGAGCCGGTTCCCAGCCGGCAACTCTGAGCGCAAGGGCAGGAAACAACCCTAGACAGGGCGCTAATCCATGGTAGGGCACACATATGCACACACACATCCACACACTAAGGGCCACTTTAGAGTCACCAATTCACCTATCATGCATGTCTTTGGACTGTGGGGGGAAACCAGAGTACCCGGAGGAAACCCACACGAACACGGGAGAACATGCAAACTCCACACAGAAACTTCCCAGGTCGCCCCACCCGGGTCCTTCTTGCTGTGAGGCAACAGCGCTACCCACTGCGCCACCGTGCCGCCCCAATTCAGAACCCATATTGGGTATTCTAAAACTTATGACCAGTAGTGTATATCAGGAAATTCTAAAGGGAAATGTCAGGAAATCTATCTGTGAGCTGAATCACAAGAGAATGTACACAGATCTGGGGAAGGGTACAGAAACATTTTTACTTCACTGAAGATCACAGTGAGGACCGTGGCCTCCATCATCAGTAAACAGAAGAAATTTGGAACCACCAGGACTATTCATAGAGCTGTCCGCCGAGCCAAACGGACATAATAAAGAGTAATAAATAAAAGAGTGTAATGTTTTAGGGTTTGATTTAGTTCTGGTTACCTGCCTTTAGATCAAATTTATGGAGAATTGTAGAAAATATAGAAGGGGTCATAAAAAAGCCAGTGTAGTGGAAATATGAGGAATACTTTCTGATATTTCATGTTTTTTAAATGTAATGAATGCAATGACGTGGATAATCGTTGTATAAATCACTTCACTCGGTCTGTATAGATCAGTTTATCAGTTCGTTTGTGAGGTTAGTTATGTAATAGAGGTCTTATCAGTGTCAGTATGTGTCCCAGATAAGCTACATGTAGACAAACAGAGACGACAGTGCACAGGTTACAGTCGTTACAGTCAGCAGAAGAGTTTATTGTCCGCTCTTGCTCTGAATAAGATGTCTCGTCGCGCAGCGGACAGACTGAAAGTTGTGCTGAATCATCTGGACCGGTTCAGTTCCGCTGCGGTAGTATCCTTTCACTGTTAGCCTTTTAGCCTGTTAGCTGAGTGCATTAGCGGCCGCTGGAACAGCACGGCGCTCGGTTCGGGGGCGGCGCTGCGGGTTCAAGTTCAAAGGCAGCCCGGGGCTTCGAGAGAGGCCTGTTTTACCAGAAAGGGCGACTGTGTATGGTTTACACTGCTTTACGCGTTTACTGCTCTTTATTATAAGTTGCAATTGACGTTTACCAGCTAGATACTTTTCTAGAGATGTGTTTTATTCGGTAAAAGCATGTTTGTTAAATTACTAATAAGGAAAGTTGTAATGTTAATGACACGGATACAAGCTTGTCCACAGTCTATCAATGCTGTATGATTACAAAGTTTTCCTTAAATTCTTTTAATACAGCGCTCTTCCTTCACTTCATCCCAGGCCGTGTCCCATTATTATCCTCAGACATTAAGGTAATGTCTGATTACCTAATATATACCTTATATATGTATAATATATTATCATTACGTGTTACTTAAATCAAACACTTTATCCTGCATTTGTTGGAGTATCTCTCTCTGACAGATTAGATTTTGGACCATTCCTCTTAGGATTTGTTTGCATTCAGTGACAACAGCTTAAGTGAAGTCATGATGCTGGATGATCAGCACTACACCTCACCCCCAACTCCCAAGTTCATCCCAAATGTACTGGATGAACCACCATAATTAAAGAGAACGCTGTTCCACTGTTCCGCAGCTCAGTGCTGGGAAGCTCACTAATAGGTTCAAATTTACATGCTCCACAGAATCTGACTCTATTGGCAGTACTTCTATATAGTGACTGAATAAGCAGTGTGTGCATTTGCACATCTGTGTCAGCTTATTTCATGTAGTTGAATGCTTCCATTAGAAAGGGGCATACAGGCTATATAATTCCCAGCCAAATCAATTTTTCCGATTCTGAAAAGAGGACGTATATGGGAAAAAGAGAATGCATTATCATCCTGTAAATTGTATTACTAATTATATGCTTATTATTAATTAGTTGTATATTGCTTTCTTTGTTATTGTGGCTACTTGTGCAGATACACCTTGGACACAGATTTCCTGAGTCCAGAGCAGAGGAATTCTTATGAAGAAAATGGCTTTTTACTCATCAAAAACCTGGTTTCTGAAGAGGACATTGATAAATTTAGGCAAGGCTCACAGTCACTTCACAGACACTTTGCATAATGGTAGTATTAGCTTTATACATGTTGTATTGTATTATATATAACTGTGCAGAAGTGTGACTGAGGTCAGCTGAAAGAGAACGCATATAAAAAGTAGTGCAATCTTTCCATTTATGTGAAAAGATTAAAATGTTTACACCAAGTTGCACACCCTTAAGATGAACACAAGGTGGCAGCACCACCCCCTTGGAGCTACATTTTCATAAGACATTTGCTGCTGCAAGACATAGGGGAAGCAAGAACTATTACATCAAGTGAAAGTTATTTAGACATTCACTCTAATAGATGTCTCTTGTAACATGATTCCTAATGGATCCAAAAGTGGTTCCTCTATGGCATCTCCCAAACAACCATCGGAAGTGGTTGTTGTTGTTGTTAAAATAAACAACTTTATTTTAGAGTCTATATAACTCAATTGTACTCTATAAATCATTTGTGTACCTGCAGGGCAGAGTTTGAGCGTGTCTGTAAAGGAGACATAAAGGTTCCTGGGATGGTGATCATGAGAGATGTGGCTATTGCTAAGTCGGAGTTTGTGCAGGATCAGAAGGCAGTGTCTAAACTTCAGGACTTCCAGGATGATGCAGAACTGTTCCGTTACTGCACTTTGCCCCAGGTACATACACACACAGTAAACAAGGTTTGAAATATGGCTTCATAGTTTAAATAATAATACTCAGCATGCAGAGACATGCCGATTGTTCCTTTATTGTGCTATATTGAGAAATGTAGGAACACTGCAGATTCTTGTCTGTTACAGATTCTGAAGTATGTGGAGTGTTTCACTGGCCCCAACATAATGGCAATGCACACCATGCTCATCAACAAACCTCCTGATGCAGGTAAACACACAAACACACAAAAAAGTGCACACAGGAGGCTTTTGAAATGTACTGTACCTGACTGCAATTACTGTTTTCAACTATAAGGAATTATGATCTTGGCATTCTCATGTTTAATTTGGTGTTTAAATAAGATCTTTGTGCATGGGCTGGGGTGTGAAAAGGTGTACTGAAGTATTGTGATATTATGATTTGCAATACTGTATCTATTCTTACCTAGTCTACTGTGTCAATCTAGAGCTATGAAAGTACACCACATAAAAACATAGTTGTTGAACTCAGAAATGTACATGGCTTCACAGATCTAGAGTGGTGCAGCTGTCTAACTGCCTCCTTGTCAAGAGACAGGAGATCATAATTTTGATTTACATTAACACCACAGCCCAACATTGTCAGGAGTCTGACCAGGAAGGCCTCCCTACTTGATAGGTAGTTATAACCTGCAGATTATAACAGTACAGAAACAGTACATGAACTGAAGGGGAGGAACACAGACTAAATATCTTGCAAATTGCAGCACATGTTGAGTTAACTCAAAAATCACCCGATAATCAGGTACTGTATCATTTAAATTTGACCTGACTTTTTCCACAGTGTAGTTTAAAGTACAAAATGCATTATTTTTTACAGAATCAGGTTTATTGATCAAGTATGTGTACACACAAAAAAAATTAGTTTCCAGCTGTTGGTGTGTCTCTACAATTTACAGTGTATAAATAGCTTAGAGACAACACTACGTACAATTTACATAGTATAAACAATTTACAAGTAATACACTATGCAAGGGTAATAATATACAGACAAAATTCTTACAGGCAGGATACACAATAAATAAAGTGTTACAGTGTAGCAGGGAGTATTGGAGTGAGAAGTGAGGTAAAGATTGTTGAGTGTGTAGTAATATTTTTCTGGAGAAATGGGGGTATATGTTGTTACTGATCAGCTGTTTATGATGATGATGGCATGTGGAAAGAAACTGCTCCTGTGCCTGGCAGTCTTAATAAAAAGAGTTCTGTAGTGCCTGCCAGAGGGAAGGAGTTAAAAGATTCCAAGACCCAGAGTGTATTTCAGGTGTATTAACTGTTATTATCTTGTAATTGTACAAATAGCAAATGTATAAGCAGCCAAAATTGAGAAAAGGCAACATCTATAGTCAGCTATATGTAGAAGGAGTTCAAGTTTTTGTTTTACCATGCCAAACAGTCAGGTACAGATTACAACTTAAGATGTGTGAACATAGTAAGTGAATGGTAAACCTTGTTTTATTAATAACAGTATGCTATGTTTTCTTATTGGAATATTTGAACACAATCAAATAGCAAAAATGTTTTAATTGCACAGCACACTGCACACAGAAAGACTTTAAAATGTCTTTTGTCACAGGAAAGAAGACATCTCGCCACCCTATGCACCAGGACCTGCACTACTTTCCTTTCCGGCCAGTTGACCGCATTGTCTGTGCCTGGACTGCCATGGAGAGGGTGAACCGACAGAATGGCTGCCTGGTGGTGTTGCCTGGAACACACAAGAGCACCCTTCAGGAACATGACTATCCAGAGTGGGAGGTGAGATGACAGGAGGGGGTGTGACTGAGCTGTACTGTCAATGCAGGTGTATGTAAATACCATTAATATGTGTGAATAATGGTACCATGAATAATGAGGTCAGTAGACACAAGCCATACTCCAGTCCACAGGTTAATGGATATTGAATGTAAATGTATGTTGAATGAAAAAATGTATTATGTTATGATTTATTTATTTTACATCACTATAAGGCACTCTGGTTTACCTGCTGTATGAAATGTAACTACTTATGCATTATAGATTTATTGTAATTTATTTATATGTATAATCATATGATCTCATTTGAATTGTTTCAACAAATTGATGTTTGATCTTCATTTTAACAATATTGAGAGCTGGAATACCGGGACATGGCCGTATGTAGACTTACTGTACTTGCATTTGATAATAACGTTCTTTATTTTTTGTTCTTAACATCACTCAGGGTGGGGTTAACAAGATGTACCATGGTGTTCGTAGCTTTGATCCCAATCATCCCAGATTGCATGTGGAGATGGAGAAAGGAGACACCCTATTTTTCCACCCTTTGCTCATTCACGGCTCGGGAATGAACCAAACACAGGGATTCCGGAAGGTCAGGCCTGATACATTCAAACATATCACACATGTTTCCCGAGTATTAGAACAGAGGTGTAGGAGTCCAGTGTCCCCTTACTGTGTATAAGTAGTTTGACCAGAGGAGGATGGGGATGGGTTCTCTCCCTTGTGAGCCTGGTTCGTCCCAAGGTTTGTTCCTCCAGCTCTGAGGCAGATTTTCCACTGTCGCCCTTTGGCTTGCTCACTAGGGGATCTATCTCTTATCATTTGTTGCTCGTTGTTCACCTTTTTATTTTTTGATTTCTGTAAAGCTGCTCTGTGACAACTTGTCACAACTGTGCAACTTGTCACAACAAGAGCACTATACAAATAAATGTTGATTTGATTTGATGTTCACACATATGGTTTAGTTCGTTGTTTGTTGTCTTATGTCAGTTCCGGGTGAGAGTACTCCTGGTGTATCTCTGTTTGACTGCTGCTTCTCCATGTGTGCCACATGTTGTTCTATTTGTCTTTGGAACTTGTTAGCAGTTTTGCTGCCCTCGGCGACTGAACATTGCCGCTCCACTGTGGCTACTCTGTTCTGCACAGCGACTGAACGTCACCACTCTACTCTGATGTTACTAATAGATTCTGGACCACATTTCGCCCATTGGCACAGACTGCACCTCATACTGTTAATTTGTACAATCTGCACTCCTTCCTGACTGCTTCCACTGACATAGCTTTTGCATTGCTGAACTCTCTCTCCAACAAAGCTATTTCGCTGCAGGAATAGAGTGCATCTGCAATGTTTTCACAGCACTTCACTTTTTGCACATATTGATATATGATTCCAAAATAGATTAAATTCATTCAGTAGTTTTTTTTCATTCACCTGTTCAATTACTCCTCATTTGGCGACTTCAGTATTGATGTAAACACTCTGGATTGCAAATTTACTGATGACTTAATTTTCCACCTTGTACAGCATGAACAATTCCCTACACACGACAAAGGTCACACTCTTGATCCGGTCTGTTCTTCCACCTGTTCTTGATTCACATCCTCTACTGGTCCCACTCTCAGATCACAAGCTTATTTTTATAGTGCTTCCCTGAGCTTGGCATTGATGGAATCGTCCTGGACTGGATTACATCATACCTAACCAATAGAAAGCAGTTTGTCACCCTCTCTGGTCATACCTCCTCTACCTCTGCTGTCACTCAAGGGGTTCCTCAAAGGTTCAGTATTTATATCCTACCCATTGGACAGATATTATGTCACTTCAGTCTTGACTTTCACTAGTACGCAGATGATACCCACATTTACCTCAGTACTAAATCCATTAAAGAAATCAGAAATCAACAGTTTGATGAAAGTTAACTTTCTCATGTTAAACAGTGATAAAACAGAGCTCCTTATTATTGGATCCAAATCAACTCTCAGCAAAACACCTGCTCTTACTCTCTACATTGATCATGCCACTGTCTCTCCTTCCTTACAGATTTGAAATCTGGGCATCATCCTCAATTCATCCCTCTCGTTCAGTGTTCATATTAATTCTGTACTTAATACATTTTTCCATCTGTGCAACATCACCAAGGGCAGCCATTTCTGTCTGCGGCAGAAACTCTAATCCATGCCTTTATTTCCAGCCGTTCAGACTACTGTAATGCCCTTTTGGCTGGCATTATTTCTTCCTCCATTCAAAAACTTCTGTACAATATCGCATACAATTAAAAATTCTTCTTCTAACTTCTTCTAAGATCTCAACAATCTCATTCTCTGTTCCTTACAAACCCTCTTGTTGTCAGTGGCCAAGTTAATCACAATTCCTCCGTCCAGCCTCCATAGCTTTGGTGACCAAGCATTTCTAGATGTGTTCCTCAACTCTGGATCTCCTTTCCACCACTAGTTAGACAATCCAGGTCTTTCTCAGTATTTAAATCTAGTCTCAAACTGTACTTTTTCACACTCAAGCACAGACTGTCTTTCTTTGTCTCCTTATATGTACTCTACGTTGTTCACTTGTATTTGCTATCTGTGATGTCTTATGTACTTTATCTGCGATGCTCTGTACACTGAAATCTGTAAGCATCTTTTGCTTCATGAAATGAACTATATAAAAACGAAGTACTACTATTTTTAGTATTAGTATTATTATAATGGTATGTTACACTATTTTGTGTGAGCTAGCCTGTTCAACATTTATCCCACACTTTGTGCATGTCCACAAAGACAGAATCATGAAGAAGAATACATTGAGTGTTTGGATACCTGAAAATGGATTATACTTCTTATACCTGAAATCCATTTTTATGCATCAATTCTGTGATTCAATCTGTGTTCTTCATCTGTGTCCTTTTACCTCATTGTCTCCTATCCTAATGGACATCCTGAAGTTTATACTACTTGTAATAAACTATGCTAGTGAAGAAATCAATTGCATTTAGGTGGTAAACTCTGTTTAGGTGATGCAATCTGGTACACTGCAAGTGAGACATTTCACTCTATGTAACAGTAATCAGTGAAACTCTGTGTGTGTGTGTGTGTGTGTGTGTGTGTGTGTGTGTGTGTTCAGGCCATCTCCTGTCACTATGCCAGTGCTGACTGTTTTTATATTGATGTGAGTGGAACAAGCCAAGAGAACATCAGTAAGGAGGTGAAGGAACTTGCTACTAGAAAATACGGAGCGGATATATCAGTTTCCTTTGAGGTAGGGGTTCTTTTATAGGTCATAGTTGTGCAGTGTGTTATTTTATTTCTGCATCATATCTATATAACATTGTGTTTGTTTTGTGTGTACAGGACACTTGGGCTTTGAGGGGACGCCTGGTCCAAGGAGAGAGGACATCCCTTTGACTTTCTCAAACAGAAAGACACACCCAAATGAGTGATTGATGACAGTAGTGCAGAAGTGTTGCCATTTAAAAACAAAGGGACATTTATAGTGGAGTAATGGTATAGCACAGGGGTAGGCAACTGGAGCCTGAGCCTTCTGAGTTGTCTCTGAAAACAGGCATGAATTGAATTCAGTTTCTACTACATAGTACATTAAGTAAAGATATTTCTACAACAATCTAGAATAATATAAGACAACCATGCTGGACATTCAGCATAAGAACAGATTGAACAAGACATGTAGAAGTGTATGAGGTACGGGAGGTAAACAGAAAGGGTTTTGGTAAGTAATGGTTAATTTAGTCATCATCCTCTGTCCTGAACTGCCAGGGTACTACCATAGAACATCAGACTTAGGCTGCTTATCTCAGTAATTTTTTGTTCTGTAATTATTGGCACAGAAAAAGGAGTGATGTGTTTTTTGAAGGAACTGTAGATTATATTGTTTCCTTTTAAGTCAGTAGAAGAGTATTCTACTCTGTTGTGTAAAATCAGAAAGGAATGGGGTCTGTGCTCTATATTTAAGTCTGCATGGAAATTTCACTGAAGGCCATTTGAGGAGTTCTGCTAATTTTACCTTCAATCAGCGTTGCCTTCACACCCTAATTGCTGCTCTTTTTAAAATTATATGAATATAAAAAATCCTTTAGTAATTTAATAAAAATTATATTTAATTTTTTATTAATTGTAACATTTCATAATAATGTTGTTGTAATTAACCATTTGTTATTGTACTAAAATAAATGCACCTTATGCAACTGACATTGTATTCAGTGAAATTAAACCATGAAACCTTTGTGCTGTGCATGACGTGGCAGCAGTCTCTTCTTTTCAAGGAGGCTTTGTGCTGTAATAAGCAAAGCCGTCCACAAACCCAGGATATATTTGCTTTTTAATACCACATGCTTTTCACATTCAAACCTGGTGTGTTCCTAATTCAGGTCTAATTAATGTTAGTGGATGATGTAAGATAAGCACTCAAGGTCATTAGGCTATTTTAGGGCTTTATTTAGTATTTACACACTCAGTCGGGCCACTGAAATCTTCTACATCAGCACAACATCTACTAAACTACCTCCCCAAATGACAGAGAAGGAGGGAAATTGGAACAAGTGTTTGTGAGTGTTTGCTCTCACTGATTGCACTGAGTTCAACCAGGACATTTACACAGTACCACATAAACAGCTCTATTGAGATGATCCATTCTGCCTAACCTCTCTGGTGCCATGGCTGCTTCAAAATATTTGGAAGGCTCCTACTCATTCTAGGCATCATATTATTTTGTATGCAGAAAAATACAAATTAAATGATAATTTAATTAACAAGTTAAGCAAAGGCTAAGCAAAACCTTTTGTTTATTCCCTTTAAGGTAGTCCATTGTGGAATTTGAAGTGTGTTTAGGATCATTATCCTGCTTTGGAAGCCATCCTTTTTTAATCTTCTTTTTTTACAGACTATGTGATTTTGATCGCAGAACTTATTGGTATTAAATTGAATCTATTCTTCCCTCTACCCGTGAAATGTTCCCAGTGCCACTGGCTGCAACACAAGCAGGAAACATGTTCCATCCACCCCTGTGTGTAACAGTTGGAGGGGTATACTTTTCATGAAATTTGGAACCGTATATCTTCACTCATTGTGGCCAATAAGTTCTGTTTTAACTTCATCTGTCCACAAGTATTTAACTTTTTGAAAACACATCTGTTTTCTTAGAGCTTTCTCCTTTATGTTTAGGAGCTCCAACATAGAATACTTTTCTTGCTTAAAATCTTAAATAGATTATTTTATGTATAACTTAAGGCCTTTTGGAGATCAGATCAACTTTTACTCACTTAACTGATTACTATAACCAGGGGTGCACAGAAAATTGCACCTTGTTGTGGGGTTATAAGCAATTGCCTACACCAACTCTAGGTGTTAAACAGCCCTGAATATTGTGCTGGAACTATTGGGGGACAGAGCTGGGGGAAAAAGAGCTACTGTAGTGTAGAGCACCTCTGTGAAAGCCATCTTCTATGGGAGTAAAATTTCACATGCTGTGTTTTTGTACTGCAGTCAGTGTGTGTCTGTGCATGTGTGTTTCGTTTCTTGAAGACCCTGAGTTCACTGCTGTTTCCTGGACAATCTACCTCATGCCGACTACAAACCAAAGAAAACAGCTGATGGATTCCAGACATGAAAGATCCCATTTAAACATCAATAAAATAAAAATGTGACTACTGATGCTCACGCTATCACACAGTATGGTCTAATTAAGGCAGGGTATTTTGGGGGGCATGTTATGAATACAATAGGCAATGGAAGTCTTTCCACTTTTAATCATGGTTAAACATTTTAAACAAGCAACACGGAGGTGCTGAGGACGACAGGTCCTTATGCAGAAGGAGGTCAGGAGCTGATGAATACTGAGGTAATAACTTGTTTTTTTCCATGTGCAGTGGACCAATTTTGAACCAGCAGAGATTACATGGGCTTCTTGGCGCTGAATGCCTCATTTTGACTTCAAACTTTTGACCATAAAACTTTCTTCCAGAGGAATTTTTCTTTGTGTGGTCAAAGCTTGAACTTTAGTCTTTTTTAGGCAATCACTTTATTTCATGGATGACCACCTCTCTGCCCATGGGGATGTTAAACTCTCATGACTGTAATCAGTGACACTATTGTTCCAACAGCTTCTGGCCTGTACCTCATTGGTTCTCAGGTTGTTCCTGACTAAAATCTAATCTAATTACCAAAACTAATTTCCTCACATCTGAGGGTGACGGGTTGGGTTTTGTTCCAGACATGCAGCAAATTTGCTACATCTTCCAATAATGTGATTGTTATCAACAATTTTAAACTGTTGATCTTGGAATCTGCAGTTTAAAAATGTCTCCAAGAGACATTCCTGATTTGTGTGATCCTACAATCAGATGCACTGCATTTTTTTTATTTGACAGGTTATATAATATTGTGTATATTTAACCACCCCCCACCCCAAAAAAAGAAAAGAAAAAGAAAAACACACTCAATTAAAGATGTACAGTGTGTCCAGAACGTCTTCACAGCACTTCACTTTTTCTAACATTACAGACCAAAATTTCTAAATTCTCCCCCCCCCCTTTACACACATTCAATTCTAAACACAATACCCCACGATACCAAAGTGAGAAAAGTTTGTTTGGGATTTTTGTAAAATTATCAAAAACACATGTATCCACAGCCTTCATCATGACACTCAAATTTGAGCTCAGGTGCATCTTGTTTCCACTGATCATCCTTCAGATGTTTCTACAGCTTGAAGTACACGTGGTAAACACAGTTAATTGGGCATGATTTAGAAAAGCACACAACTGTTTATATAAGGTCTCATAGTAGACAGTGTGTGTGTGTGTGTGTGTGTGTGTGTGTGTGTGTGTGTGTATGTTGTACTCTGCATGTCTTACCATTCTTATAACCTGCATACACACCGATCAGCCATAACATCATGACCACCTGCCTTTTCCTACACTCTTCAATTTATCAGCTCTTTGTAGTTTAATAATTACAGTCTGCAGTCTGTCTGCTTCTCTGCAGACTTTGTTAGCCTCCTTTCACCCTGATCTTCAATGGTCAGGACCCCCACAGGGCAGGTATTATGTGGGTGGTTGGTCATTCTCAGCACTGGAGTGACCCTGACATGGTGCTGGTGTGTTAGTGTGTGTTGCACTAGTAAGAGTGGATCAGACACAGCAGTTCTGTTGGAGTGTTTAAACCCCTCAGTGTCCCTGCCCCACCAAACAGAAATATGTAGTCTATGTGTCTAATAGACAGTGGACAGTGAGTAGTTTAAGAACTCCAGCAACACTGCTGTGTCTGAGCACAGCACACTAACACACCACCACCAAATAAGAGTCACTGGTGAGCAGAATACCTACGCTGTGATGGCCCTGACTGTAGAAGAACAGGGTGAAAGAAAGCTAACAAATCATGCGAAACAGACAGACTACAATCTCTAATTAGCCCTACAAAGCTCCTATATGGTCAGTGGAGAATGGACACTGAATGTAGAAAAAGGAGGTGGTCGTGATGTATGACTGATGGATGTACCTCAAATGATTCATATTCATCAGAGTTTATTTTGCTACAATATAACATCCAAAAAATAGAGTTATTGAGACAGGCCTTATTCTAAGGGACGAAAAGGAAGTTGGAGAACACTGAATACATATTCACCACAACAGTCTCTGATGCACATAACCACTCAAATGTCTTCAGCAGAACTTCCTGACTTTCTCCTGAAGGTTTCTTTTTCTTACATTATTATAGACCAAACAATTACTCCTTCAAATATTGAAGATCCGTCAAGTTCCAATTGCTTCTAGACCCCAGAGCCGTCTGAGAATCTAATAGCCTAAATCTGACACACTCTAATTTAGATAAACATTCCCAAATTAGAGTGAGTTGGAATGCTTATTTTCCTGCTTGTTTAAAAAAGCAATCTGTGAGGCACCGGAGACAGCCAAGGACTGCAGATTCCAAGAGAAATACTGTACGTCATATATAAAACTTCATAGACGCCTGCTTTTTTAACATTTAATCTGAACTGAGGATTAAGACTGGGAGTTTATTTCCCTTTGCTTCTGCTCTTGTGACAACCCGTCATGCTAGACAAAGGAAAATTGCTGTGAGGATTTGATTGCATTTATCCACAGGAGTATTAGTCGGGGGAAATACTGATGTACTGTATTCACAATTAAAATCATCAGTCCAACTCACTCCAGAAGTATACACAGGTTTTTCCATTACTCCAGAGAACACCACTTTGCCTAATGACTCTCAGGGTGCCTTTACACTTGTCCTGAAAATATCAGCACACAGAACAGGTTTTAGGCCCTTTGAAGGAGGGGCTCATTATCACTAGTTTGCTTTCACACTGAACATTTCTATTTGAACCATGAATTTCATTACCTTTTGTTCATAGGTTCATCCATTTATCACCCTTAATATTTTTTTCTTGAACACAAATACTAAAGAAAAAGAGCTTTATGGAGACATTGCAAGTCACTGTGCAGAACACTTGCAAAAAAAAAGAAGCCATGAAAGCAATTTCAAAGCAGTCACATGAAAAAATGAACCAATCACACAGTCCACATGTTGTGCCAGGAGCAGATAGCTTCCACACTTGCAGCAGAGTCCACTTGATGTGAAGTCCAGAACCTACTGAACTCCCACAGCAAGTGCTCCCGGGTCCAGAAAAAAATAGTGTGGATAATCCCATATTGGTGTTGCATATTTAAGGAATAAACCCCTTGCTTGTTACGGGGATGGTCATGGAGTTAATCACTGTCCTACACTAGATAACTGTAAGAATTAATTCTAAATTCTAAAACAAATATAGAATATAAGATGTGGGCCCTTTAAAGCAGCTGAATCCATACATTATTAGAAGGGATTTCTGGATACTTTTGGACATATTGGGTTATTAGTGTGTAAGATGCCAATCTTTGGGAATATGAACACGGTTTCGTCCTATTATTTAGAATTCTGATCTTAATTCTACACTGGATTAGTACATTCTCTTCTTTAACCCTAACTGTCTGTTCTGGAATTATTCTTGCACAACCCGATTTTTATGTTATTATTTCTCACAATTCCTGTTGAAAATATATAAATTATAGTAATAATATGGTATATACATTATTTTCAAACAGACGTACACACACACACACACACACACACACACACACACACACACACACACACACACACACACACACACACACACACACACATAAACTCTCCCTCCTTGGCTCTGGGGCAGGAAAATACTTTCCGTCCTTCAGAGTCTAAGTGCCTCACATGCTGCAAAGTGTGAAAGCGATGTGAGTACTCCCTAACACACACACACACACACACACACTTCTTCATTCTCCACTTGTTGAGACGTGGAAAATAGCAATACATTTACATTATTTAGCTGACACTCTTATCCATTCTTGCCCAAGAACTTTTACTGGTGTAGGCCAGCATAGTTACCCAGACTGGGAATTGAACCCCAGTCCCCTACATAGAATGGGATTATTAACTTATTAAACCTGAGTATTATTTAAGTTTTATACATTTTATACATTATTTAAGTTTCTATACATGTCTTTTGTTGCTACTTGCTTGCCATGCTGATAACTACAGTATGTTACTTTAGTGAAGCAAGCAGAACAACACTTGCGAGAAATGGTGCATAGCTCAAGTAATATTTGTGTATCATCCTGTAATATTACTGGATCACCTCAGTTCATTTTCTTTTACTTTCAGAGAGCTTGTCCAGAAATATACAAAATATACCTACAGCTATTTAGATTATTAACTTGGTGGTGCTGAAAATTCCAAAATGTCATTTAACTTGCCAAGACCAAGAGACAAATTAAACAGAGTGGTGAAGGTGAAACACTGTTAAACTGTTAGGCGTGGTGGTGGTAGCATCATTCTCTGGAGTTGTTTGTGAAATCAAGAGTGGTTGTGAAATAGATTAAGCTTTAAACTCTTCCAGGCATTCAACTCTACCAATTCTGCCAAGAAGAGTGGACACATTTGTAACCAGAATTCTGCAAGAAGCTTGTTGATGGCTACCAAACACATATGGTTAAGTTACAACATCAAAGAATCAATAGAAAAGGACTCTCTGGAGCAAATAAACATGAAATGATTGGCACCATGCCAAACGCAAGGTATGGGCTAAAGGTGTATAAAGGTCTCCCAGCATTGAACTGTGGAGCAGCTGAACTATGTTCTCTGGAATAATGTTGCTCCATCCAGTACTTGAGTTAGGGAGTTGAGGTTAATGTAGGATGGAGATCATCCAAAGTCCTGACCTCACTAGTGCTCTTGTTACTGAAGTCACTCTGGATAAGGGTGTCTGCCAAATGCCATAAATGTAAGTGTAAATGAAAATTCAATCAGAACCTCACAGCAGTGCTCCAAAATGAAGTATGTTGTTTCGTTCTAAAGCAGTATCTTTTTAAAATACCAGTGATTTTGGAAGAAACAATGAATGAGCAGCTGTCCCAATATCTTTGTCCATTTAATGTATTTCTACAAAGGACAGAGATGATGTTCGTGATGACAGTGACCACATGCAAGCCATATTTCATCACATGTAAATAGCATCAGACTGGCACTGTCATCTGCCCAGGCTGATTGCCCAGCACTAATGGAATCTCTGATCTCAGTCACATAAAGAGAGAATGTGGGCGTGTCGTGCCGACAGGTGACTGTACCCCTTTCAGGCTGTTAAATTCAGCATAGTTAATCCTCTATCAGACAAGTAGCTACATGTGGAATGCATCTCTCTCTCTCTCTCTCTCTCTCTCTCTCTCTCTCTCTCTCTCTTATTAAAAGACACTGGCAGATGCTACTACTGAACTCTGATGGGAAAACCCTCCACACACACATCCATGCCATGTCCTCCTGACCAATACACATCCGTGGACCTCCTTTCTCTTTTTCTTTTTCTCTACCTCCTTCGCTCCTCCTGTGTTCCCCAGGGCTAGTGAAATTCCACCTCGCCCCCTCCCTACCCCTCCTCCCTTCTTCCAAACTCTCCTCCTCCTCCTCGTTCTCTCCCTCTCACACACACATGCACACACTCATGCACCATCCTCCAGGTCCCTGGACCGTTGTGGCTGTGCTACCTGTAGAATAAACTCTTACCCACACATTGGCTGAACCATGGCCTGGGTGCACATCGTTCTGCTGACCCTACTGCCCACCATCCTCATCCTCACTGGTGAGTGTCTCATTTGAAGTGTACGAGAGTGTGTGTGCATGAAAGTCACAAGAAATGATGAGGAGTTTTACTTTTTTGGATCTACAGTTCAGTAGTCGAGTTCAAGTAGTTTAAGTAGTAACTAGGGACCCCTAGTTGGTCCAGATTAATGCTCCAACCCAACTCGAATCACAGGGACAGAATGTGGCCTGTCTGGGCTTCCCTGCCTACCAAGCTGAGAACCACTGCTGTAGTTCACCAGATGTCAGATTTAGAAGATGATTTATCACATTTAAGTACAATGGAGCCAGAAATGTATCATGTTAAGCTACAATTTACATTTTCACATAAAATGAAGATTTTAAAAATATGGGCATAAAAATTGGGCACAATTTAATGTGTGCAGTTGACTCAAATGTGTTGTAGTTTTTAATTATCTAGAACCCTAACACAGTGATGTTTTCTACTTGTCCACCATAAAGGCTTAAAATAAAGAGTTTACCCAACAGATCAGGTTAAAAGGAACAAAATGAGCAGCTAGTTGTAACTGTTGTGACCATACATACTCTTTCCTGGACATATCCTCTTTTTGGAATGTGAATAGTCAGGATTTTTAAATTGAGTGAAATGTCTGGGATTTCACCTCAGCATTTGTCTAGCATGCCTACACATTCTGGGTACAGCTTTAAATACATCTGTTTAAGCCCCACCTTCTCACCACCACTTGATCTTGTTGTGCATCAACCTTGGCTCAAACCACTTCATTATAGGGAGATTACAGTAGTTGGAATATGAATGGAAGCTCTTGTAATGCTCAGTATGGTATCTGTTTATTGATAAGATCCTGCCCTTCAACAAAAGGAGCTAATCAGCTTACTGGTTGCTTATAAGGAATACTATAAGGAAAATATTATTATTTATATTATATTATTATATATAATATATAATATAATATATAATTATATTATTATAAATATATTATTAATCCATGTAATTAATATATATATATATATATATATATATATATATATATATATATATATATATATATATATATATATATAATAATATATATATTAGTACCCTAGGTGTGTGTATGTGTGTGTGGTACCCTATGACAGACTGGCGCCCTGTTCAGGGGGTGTTCCAGCCTTGCGCCCGATGACTCCAGGGGTGCTCTGGATTAACCATCACCCTAATCAGGAAGAAGCGGCTAAAATGTCCTCGAACACATCTTCAGTGTGAAAGATTGCATTGATATGTGTGTTCGTTTGCCAAACACAACATAGTGTGAATAGGCATATTTTGGTACAGTGTGTTAAAGCTAGTCCCGCTGTGTGGAGGCTGGCCAGCTCGCCCTGTAACATCAACATGGAAAGGGTATTGTTCTGGATCACAAACCTAATTTTGAAACGTTCTGTGCATTTGCACCAACCAAAATACCAAAAATTAGTAGGATTTTCAATGGAAACTGTTGTGGGTGTCTAGTTGTACAGGAGCATGGAGCATTACATACCATTTGTCTTGCATGCTGTAGGCCTATATGTCTTCTTATCATTCACCTGTGCTTTTTGAAGAAAAATAAATGTAACAGCTCAAATGCTCACAGGTAGACTATACATGCTTCCATCTCCTCATTTCCATTTCGTTATGCTGGGCAGCAACCTGTGTTGATGATGTTTTCTTTGACTTATCCTTGGTTTCATTAAAACTGGTGTAAATGTGGGATGATTCACTAAAAAAGCCCAAGGGTTCTTTTGGTGGAAAGGGCATGGTACTATGTTAAATCCACCAAGGGAAATTGGAAAACTGAATAATTCTTTTAGTTAAACTTAGTTAAAAAGTCTTCAGGCACAAATCTTGAGAAATATCTATGCTTTGAAGAATTTGCAGAGGAGGTTGTGTGGGTATCTGTGAAGACAGCCACAAGCATCTTCAAATTGAACCTTTAAAACTTTTAAAAAGGTTTACTTTATGTAATGATCTAGAACTCCAAATATTAGATAATTTGTGTCATGCAAAATGTCCTTATCTTGGAAATAAGTAAGTGTCTACAGAATCAGAACCCAAGATCAATAATACCCCTTCTTTCTGTATCCTTCTCTCTTTTCCAGTGCTGTCTGAAGTAGAAAGTGCAGCAGTGAAGGATGGAAAAGACAGTGAGGCTAAAGGTGAGTTCAACACACACACACACACACACACACACACACACACAAACACACACGTCTCAAAAAGCCTGTTCTTGCCCTGCCCTGCCAGGACCCTCTAAGCAGGTTTTTGTGCCAGCGTCAGACGCCTCAACTTCTTTAAACACTTGCGTGTATAGATCCCAAAACACATGCTGGTATTTGGTGAGTTTCACTGTGATGCAGCTTCTAACAATAGCTCAGTGTTCCTCTCTGTTCATGTGGACTGGTCTTCTGGATAACAAAGCATGTGTCAAGCCTAACGTATACTTTTCAACCATTAAATCTCACTGATCACATGCTGTTAGAGGAGCTCGCTCATTTGGCTGGTGATAAATGTATCTAAGTCAGGAACTAGAGTGTGGTATCTGAAAGAAGCCACATTAAACCTGAATTTTCTTGCTTCATTTTTTAAACAAATATTCTGTTCACACATACATATCTGTTCTAGACATATCAACTAAACTGCCATGAAGCCAATTTTGCAATCATCACGATAATCAGTCATGCACCACCCAGGTACCCTGAAAGAGAGTTAATCAAATAGAAGATCAAACACTGCAGTAGTTTTTCCTGGCTGGAAGAAAAATGGATCGTTGGACATTTCCGAAGAACCTAGACAACCTTCAGCAAGTGACTGATAATTTGTTTTGTTTTGTTTCAGCATTCCTGCGTTGTGTGGTGATGCTGGTGCTGCTGTTGCTGAAAAGTGCAGGTTGGAGGAAAGGAAGCAGCTGGAGCTGAGTGTGGAATGTGCAGATTCAGCTTTAGACTTAGCTCCTTCATCACACACACATAAAATAGAAATAATTCATACATATTATACATATTGTAAATACAGAGATCATACAGCCTCCCATATAACCAGAGCAAAAAAATGAGAAAGCAGTGTGTCAGTGCTCCATAAATGATCATTTCCAGCAAATTAACATATGTGTGTGAGGTAGACAGATTCAGACATATCCAGAAAGGGCCCATACCCTAAATTTTTCCTGTGATTTATTTTTCCCCTGGGTTTACTGTGATCAAAAACAGATGTAAATCATTCTTACATGCACACTTTCCAACCTCTGTCTAAATGTTAGAATTAACAGGCACTGTTCATATATAAAAAAAAAAAAAAAAAAAAAAAAAAAAAAATATATATATATATATATATGCATATATATATATACAGTGGGAAAATAAGTATTAGACAGTCACCAATTGTGCAAGTTCTCCCACTTAAAAAGATGAGAGACATGATTGACATCATGTTAGACCTCAACTATCAGAGACAAAATGTGAAAAAAATTGAAAATCTATTTTGTCTGACTTTTTAAAGAATTTATTTGCAAATAATGGTGGAAAATAAGTATTTGGTCAATAACAAAAGTTCATCTCAATACGTTGTTGTAGATCCTCTGTTGGCAATGACAGAGGTCAAACGTTTCTGTAAGTCTTCTAGCGTTGGCACACACTGTTGCTGGTATGTTGGCTTGTTTCTCATGCAGATCTCCCTCTAGAGCAGTGATGTTTTGGGGGCTGTCCCCGTGGGCAACCACGGTTTAACTCCCTCCAAGGTTTTGATGGGTTGAGATCGGAGGAACTGGCTAGGCCACTCAGGACTTTGAAATGTTTTCTTGAAGCCACTCCTTTGTTTGCCCTGGCAGTGTGTAGGATCATTGTCATGCTGAAAGACCCAGACACGTTTCATCTTCATTGCCCTTGCTGATGGAAGGTTTGCACCCAAAATCTCACAATACATGGCCCCATTCATTCTTTCATGTACACGGACCAGTCGTCCTGGTCCCTTTGCAGAGAAACAGCCCCAAAGCATGATGTTGCCACCCCATGCTTCACAGTTGGTATGGTGTTCTTTGGATGCAACTCTGCATTCCTGTCCTCAAACCACGGCAGAGTTGTATTTTTACCAAATGTTCTACTTTGGTTTCATAAACCCTGCCAACGATACCTATAATACTCTGGGTATCCAAGTAACCTCTATGACTTCAGACGTGCCTGGATATGGACTGGCTTAAGCAGGTGGACATGTCTGGCACTGCAAGATCTGAGTCCCTGGCGTAAGTAGTGTGTTGCTGATGGTAGCCTTTGCTGCCACATTGGTCAGCTTTCTGCAGGTCATTCACTGATCCCCCTTGTGGTTCTGGGATTTTCCTCTCCCGTTCTTGTGATCATTTTGACCCCACGGTGAGATCTTGCGTGGAGCCCAGGTCGGGAGATTAGTAGTAGTCTTTGTAGGTCTTCATTTTTCTAATTGGCCAGCACAGTAGATTTTCTTCACCAAGCTGCTTGCCTGTGCAGATTCAGTCTTGCCCAGCCTGGTGCAGGTCACAATTCGGTTTCTGGTGTCCTCCGACAGCTCTTTCGTCTTCACCATAGTGGAGTTTGAGTGTGACTGTTTTGAGGTTGTGGGCAGGTGTCTTTTATGCTGTGAACGACTTCAAACAGGTGCCGATAATACAGGTAGTGGGGAAGGAGCCTCTTAAAAGAAGTTACAGATGCTGACAGCCAGAAATCTTGCTTGTTTGTAGGTGACCCAAATACTTATTTTCCTGTTATTTGCAAATAAATTCTTTAAAGTCGGAATAAAATGATTTTCTCAAATTTTTTTCCCATTTGTCCTCTCATGGTTAGAGTCTACCTATGATCATCAATTACAGGCCTCTCTCATCTTTTTTTAAATTGGGAGAACTTGCACAATTGGTGATGACTAAATACTTATTTTCCCCACTGTATATATATATATATATA
This sequence comes from Acestrorhynchus altus, assembly GCA_034509495.1. Classification (NCBI taxonomy): domain Eukaryota; kingdom Metazoa; phylum Chordata; class Actinopteri; order Characiformes; family Acestrorhynchidae; genus Acestrorhynchus; species Acestrorhynchus altus. The sequence goes on from CM067501.1 coordinate 41,584,231, forward strand.
TATATATATATATATATATATATATATATATATATATATATATATATGGAGTTCATAAGTCACACAGTGTTGTCTATGATATGGATCTTTTGAAGCATCATTATCTACTGTAGTGTATTATGTACTACACTATGTAACTTTGGTGGAGCTGCTGCACAAGACCACTCCTCAGAACTGCATAACACTCATTTTTGTCTAAAATCCTGTAATAGTACTCTGCTACCTCAGTCCACATGCTTCTTTCACTTCAGATTCTGCTTCTGTTTCCAGCTTGTCAACAGATGCATGAGTGCAGCTGCCCATGACGTGGAAAACTTGTGTAGAAGTAAATGATACACTTCAACTCTAGGTGGAGGAGCTCAGACACAAAAAATAGAAATATACAAATCCTCACATAATACTGCTTTGGCTGAATTCTGGTTTCATGATATTGGCAAAATGCTTTTATTGTGGTTCTATATACTGCCATTCCTGAACCATTCCTTGCAGAATATTGAAGAGTACTGGTGTCATACTGGTATCAGTCATAGCCATATTGGCTCGCATTTTTTTAGAGGATTCCCTGCTTCAACACACCTTCTGCAACTCTGAAAGGGCTTGTTAATGAGCTGGTTGGTGTGGTGCAACAGAACCCACCAGTGAGCCACCACACTATGTGTGGTTCAATTCCCAGTCTGGGCAACTATGTTGTGCTACACCCATAAGAGACCTTGGGCAAGACTCCTAACACTAGTCTGGCCCACCTCTGTTCACATGGAGAAAATCACAGTGACTCCAGTGGGCTCTCTATACACTAGTGTTGGGCTCCTGACAGATGCAAGCCACTGGTTTTGTGTAAAAACTACACATTACTATGACAATAAAAAAGTTATACTTTCTTTTTTCTAATGCATTCAGTGATTAACTGGCAAAACTCCTTTACTTACTGTACTATAATGGTTATCACTTGTTCTCCACCCCACTCCCAGATTCAGGGTGTGACTTAGGAAGTGGCAGTTAACAGTTAGAAGCAAAACCTGATGTGTACTGCTCAGTTAAGAAGCTGTGGAGCCAAGTGAAATTAAAGCCAGTCTCTGTGTGAGAGACTGAACTGATAGAGCTAATGCTTTCTTTCCCTGCAGCTGAGCAGAAAGTGCAGTTGGCAGCCACAGAGCGCAGGAGGGAGTACTATCAGGAACAGAGCAATGAGTATGAGAACCATGTGGAGGAAGCGCGAGACGGTGAGATCTCACTGATTACTCAGGCTCAGAAAAAGGCTTAACCGTCCCACAGGCTGCTCAGCAATCACTGCTGTCTGCAGTTATCACCGGCTACTGACTGAAATAACACACTAATAAACAGCATCAGTCAAAAACTCAGACACGTCGATGCATTGGGTTTCCTCTTTTCTCATATTCTGAAAAAGGAATGAAAATTTTAGAGTAGCCCACCTCTTTCCCCCTCCCTTAGATTCTCAAGGGAGCCACCTGGACTGCTTTTCCGACAGGGCTGCAGAAGACAAATGCTGAGATCCTACTGGCTGCTGAACTCTACTTGTTAAGAAGGAATTTATAATACATATCTTCAGATGGGTACCAAAGGAAAAACCACCATGTGTCTTAGTAAAGTGCTAGGAGATCACCAAGGTGAATTAATAGATGAGTAGAATAAACACAAAAGTGTTGGGAATCCAACCTTGAGTCTAATTTCCCTGTTGCTCTAAGGGACATCACAGATCCATTTCAAAAATGACCCTATGACACCAAGCATTCCATTTAGACTGTTTCTCTTCTACATGTGCCTTGTCCACTGGTGGAGAATGTGGAAGAAGACTCCCAGTCAGGTCCACTTTCCATATCTCTATAGAGATTACAAAGGTACTGCACTGCAGTCCTGCTATGTAGTTGTAGATGGTTTCCATCTGCTCATGGCCAAATCACATCTCACCTGAGGAACAGCTGGTCTTCTGTTTTTCCTTCCTTATCACAGGAGCCTCACCCTCATTGAATGTCTGCTTTTGAGGGCACCAAATTCCAGCTTATTTACTGATGTTTTTCTAGATCTAAACACAGGCGTCAGTTTAGTCAACATTCATCTTAAAACACTGGACAGTTGAGCAGGCTTTGTGATTGAAGCTCCCACAATTTGCTCCCCAACCCTCTTTCAAAGTCAATTACCTCTTTTTTTTTTTTTGCCATCTTGATCCAAAACCGAGGTCAGCTGGATCTGCTTTTTATATGCAGGCCAGGCGTGACAGGATGTTTGTGTTCTGTTAGCAGCAAGCTGCATCTGAAACATCTAAACTCATTATGTTCGATCCACTCAATCAGAAATTCATTTTGAGAAATGAATCCACTTTCATGAATTTCATAATGTGTCCATGTTATCATATATTTTTAATCAGAATTCATTTTAAGAATGTGGAACTTAAACAGTAGAGGTCCCTGAGCATCTTACTAGTACTCTACCAAGATACCCCAAGAGCTCATGGGAATAGAAATCTAAAACGTTTTTCCTTGTAACAATGCAAACTGTTGCATTTCAACAGAGACACTTGTCACAGTGTGACATTAAACGCTACTAAAGTGTTAAATATTACTTGATTTTGGAGCATTGCTGTTAGGAATTGAATATATTCAGCAATAAAAGCATTCGTGAGGTCAAGATATTGGATGATCACCACCCCACCCATCTTCATCCCAAAAGTATTGGATGGAACACAATCATTACAAGAACACTGTTCCACAGTTCAGCATTGGGGAGCACAATGCCACATTCCATTCTGTGGCGATGGCTAAACAATATACTGAAGAATTAAATAGAATGGAAAAGATATTGAATCACATACCCCACAGAGGTTTCTCCAGCTTCCCAGTTTTCCTACAGCCTCCAAAAAACTGTATGGTAGGTGAATTGGCTATACTAACTTGCCACATGAGGTGAGTATATGCGGTACCCTGCGATGGACTGGCACCCGGTCCAGGGGGTATGCCCGATGATTTGAGTTTAGGCACCATACCCACCACAGCCTTGAACATGACAATGCAGATAAGGTGTAGGAGTGCATGAAAAAATAAATATACACCCATTCACCTTCAGTCACCTTCCGCAAGTAATAACACCATCAGACCATAATCCATACTCTAAACTAGGCCCTCTCTGTTGCTAGAGCAGTTCGGAGGAACCGGGAGAAAATGGAACAGTGCGGGAGTATCACTATGATGGACAATACCCACGATACCCCCACCACCGCCCCTACTAGTGAGCACACATTTTCAGTTGCACAACACCACACCTCCCATGACATGGAAATGTTATATTTTCACAGGGGCACATGCTCTCTTCCCCTAAAATACATTCCATTTCTCATGCAATAACAGCTCACATTAGGCCTAAACCTAGACTAAAATGAAACTGGAATAGTAAGTCACCATTCACTTTTCAATATAGTCCAATTTTGACTCCGCTTAATCCATGTCTGGAAATCATCCCAAAGTCAAAATGTAGTAACTCATTATTCAGCGTCTATTTCCTTTAAAAATGTAATCTGAATTTAAGACATTTTCCTTCTTAACTGTAATTTGTACACATACTTACTTTTTGTATGTGAGTTTTCCCCTAAAGCATTAGGTGGTGGATGGGCATTGTGGTCATATATAGTCAACTGTTTTAAGTTAGAAACAATGTAACTAGCTTTGGAGCTTGTAATCAGAAAGGCTATATTTTGTAAACGAGTTGCTCTGCATCAGTCATATATTGTATTCTATTTACATTAAAGCGAAAAAGCACTTCACTATAAGACTGAAAATGAATAAACGTTAGACTGCTGCCCCTACAGATGGACTCAACTCATTAGAAGGGAATGAAAGAGCAGATGGACAGTGCAAGTCCAGAAATGTCAAATATACACAGCTGTATCTCAGATACAGTTATAGTAGTGCTCACACCCCTGCACAAGTCGTCGGAGATGCAGCAGTTCTTGCTGGCAGCAGGACTGACCTCCTGAACATTCCAGGTTGAAAACTTGGGCAGACGGTAGAGCAGGCTGGAGGCTACTTTGGAAAAGATTTACTGACTTTTGCTGAACGTCTTCTGCGCCATCTTTCATCCTCCCTAAGTCACCTGGATGACAAAAGAGAAACTAATATCTTCTGAACCCTTAATCCATGACAGTCAAAAGGTAATGAAAGCTGACACTGAAACGCAAGATGGTATTTGTGCTGTCGCAGTCAGTCCACACCCATTCAAATCTATTTACTTGGATGTGCGAATAATTAAGTACAAGGGATAAGCAATGACCATGGAATGTGAGCCCTCGGCTAGTTTAATTTAGGCTGTTTACCACAGCCACCACGATGAATGTTCATAAACACGGAAAAACACTAAAATTGCCATTTAAAATGCATTACAACATACAAACAAATAAAAACAGACAAACAAACAGCTGATTATGAGGTAAGAAAAAACTGAGCTGTAAATCAACTGCTTAACATCTCTAATCCATTCTGGCCTCCTGTGCTGATAAAAATAATAATAATCTCAATCAGCATAAACACTTCTGCCATAGCCTGAGAGACGTTTCCAGCTTCACTACTTTGTTTTCTTTAGCAGCATCTGAGTGAATAGATTCACGGGGATGGAGTATTGAGCAGCAGGGGAGGCTGCTGGCTCATTTCATACTGTTGAGAATTTGGCCTGCTCTTCCCCGCGTGGCAGCAACGGCTCTCACTCCAATCTTTAGCCCCTCTCTTCTCCTGGTGGAACAGGAGAAATGGACAAAATAGTACCAACAAAACCTGCTCCCTATGTGATGAGATTCTCTGAGCTTGTTTGAAATTTTGTGGTACCTTCAACATGCCATCTCTTTCCCACTTAAACAAGCCACAGTTGCTGAAATAAGAAATTCAGAAGTTAGAATCACACATAACGACGGTATTCAAAATAAAAAGCTGCTCCAAATGGTTTTGAGTATTGCCACAGAACAACCACTTATGGTTCCCCAAAAGGACAATGTGTAGAGTGGACACGTTTATAGACCACTGGACAGAAAGGTATTTTGCAGTTTAAAGGTTCTTCGCATTTACAAGTCTTCTACAAAAATGGTTCTACGGGGAAATAAAAAATGGTTCTTCTATAATGTCATTTGAATAATCATCCATACCACAGTGTAACCGCCCTCCAGTAGACCCTGCCCACATTTATACAGATTTTTATCCTCATCAGAGTTTAATATTTAAGCTTTAAAAAAAAAAAGTGGATCCAGACTTGCATTCTCTTCCTACTAGAACTAAACGATGTTTTATTATTTTCAAATTACTAAATAAAAGCATCAGTAGATCAATTTAATTCTCAATTTACAAGCGTCCTGGGGCAATGGTTTAGGACGCATGTAAACTGAGGATTAAATTGCCCCAAATTTTCCAATAATGGTGTGGAATGCAGCTTAAAATAAAAATCACTAATACTAATCTTTTTATATTTTAATTGATGCCATGTTGCACATCCTTGGTTTTAAATTTTGATGGTTTAGATTTTATTGGAATTTTCATATTAGCATTGAAATTTGAATCATTTACGCACCCCAACCTTATTCACATCTTTGCTGTCTTCATTAATATGAAATGCATTAAAAACAACCTCAGGCTAAATCTAAAGATCTGGTAGCATAAGATTATTCACATAAACAAATGCGTGGGAACATGGGTGGAGACAGGTAAAAAACAACAAAAAAAAACAACAACAACATCTTATAAAAACACAGACATTCAAATTTACAGTTTGTGCATTTTCTTAATTTAGCTCAATACAGAACCAATCCACAGCTTCACTTTCATAAAACTGAAGACAGGCTCACTGTCTTCATTATTTACATCAATTATCTAAATGCTACAGTCAGAATTTATTGGATGGAGGGATTTTTGAAAAAAACATTAACCCACAAGCTCCATGTCTATTCTTGCTCACCTGCAAGCTGCACTGGGGAACCGGGCCAAGCAGATCTTCCTCTGGCCACAGGGGCATTTAAAGAAGCGCTTAACAGCATCATGCCACTGGTAGTCGTGCTTTTCCTCAACGCAACGCTCAGCAGGCTTGAAGTGAGTGTACTTGCACTGTGGATCAGAGCAGCTTGTTAACCACGGTGGCTGTTTACAAATGCATTACCCACTACAACTGACTAAGCAGACATTTGAGAATGTAATGCTGAGAACTTGAGTGTTAAGCCATCCTCAAATAGGATTTTACTTGTCCAGCAGCCGTACTCAACAACACAGTTGACAGTTTGGATATCCCACATTAGTGGTCTTTCATCAGTGCTGCTTTGATTTTGTGCACTCAGATTTGTTACTCTAAAGAAAAGAGTCGAAAGGAGTCTAATGAGGCAGGACCAGTAAGTCAAAGGTATGACAAGAATTTGTCAGAAGTGGGACGGATACGCACTGAGCCACAAACACTGAATCATCCTCATGCAGAGATTTCTAAAGTCAACAGACCATTCAACAAAGTAGACTTAATGGTTTCCTTCTTTTTTCCTGTCCCCAAGCAAGTTCAACGAACCCTGCATACAGGCAAGCCATTATGGCTGAGGAGTTGAGTCATGCAGTGGGGCTCGTATTTGCAAAATAAAGAGATAATGAATGACATACATTTTTACAGGTGACTGCTCGACACTTCATTTCTCTGATGCTCTTCATCTTTTCTTCCAGCTTCTCCTTCTGTACAAGAGGTTCACAGTAGTCCTGCATGGCCTGCGCTTCCACCTAAAGACAAATGAATGCTGTGTTAAAAGTCCAACCATTGCACATCTGCATTATATGTATGGTATTACATCTACGCTGACCAGTATGTTAGTTTGAGACTAAAGAACTAAGAAGACTATCAAGTGCGTTTGGAGATTTGTACATGTTTTTGTTGTTGTTGGTAGTGATTTTAAATGGACTGTATCATCAATCACCAGACCCATAATGATGTGAAATTCTTTTAAGAGAACATCAATAAAGAATAAAAAAAATCTAAATTCACATTCCCAAAATTATTTAGACAAATAAATCAGATGTAATATTTAGTAGAAGTTTATATATTGGCAATTTCAGCTGCATAACGTCTTGGCTTTGCACAGCTGGATTTAGACAGTTTATCCTATTTTTCATGGCAGATCCTCTCAAGTGCCCTCAAATTGGATCGCAAGCATCTGCGAACTGCCATTTTCAGGTCTCTCCATAGATGTTTGGTTGGGTTCAAGTCAACTTAAGGGCCGCTCAAGAATATTCAAGTTTGTGCCAAACATATTCCAGTGTTTTGTGGCCGCACTATATTTAACTATATTCCAGACCTTTGACTATATTCCCTGTTGCTGATAAGGTAACACATAGCATGTTGCTGACACCTTAGAGATGTCAGGTGCAGTACCTGATTTTGTTTCAACACATCAGAGAATCGTTGTCCACTCAGACAGACTTTGATGATGTTTAACATCTTTCCTCTGATATATGCCTTGCCATAATGATTGTAGAAGTCCTTGGACCCGTTGGCATGTCCCGTGTAAGGACTGGTGGACAAGTGCACATGAGTTCTAAACATCTCAAGGATGACCAACCACAGTTTGGTGAGTCACAGCACAGGGACTTTTACTTTTGTGAAAGATTTCAGTTTTTGATTTCTTAAAATGTGTAAAAATTGAGTCAATTATATCCATAAAAAATAGAATTATAAAATATAGAAATCTATAACACAAAGTGTGCAATAAGTAAAGGGATCTTAATACTTTTGGAATGCACTGCGTGTGAAGACACTAGTGATTTAGTTCTTGAGATGCCTTTATTAGGCTATATTCACACAACACACTCACCTCTCCCATAATCCAGGAATTTGAGGACTTTGCATTGAGAATGCGCTGAAACTCCTCTGACTGGATGTATTCTAGCTGTTCCCGCTTTCTCTTCTGAGCAGGCTCCTCTTGCTCCTCATCCACAGCCTTTTTCTCACCTGCAAATGAGTCAGGCAGGACCTAAAGATCATGTGCAAACTGAGGGTTTGGGTGAATTTATTTTAGTGCCATTAGATGGCTATTTGTTGGGTTGCAGACCTTCAGGGGAAGTCAGATTGCTCTCCACTCTGGAACTGATCACACCACTGTCAGGCCGTTTGCGTTTCACAGCATTTGGGTCATCTTTAGCTATGGCCCCTCCTTTAGCCTGGAGCTTTCTCACCGCAGCCAGCTGAAAGAGGACACACAGGAAAACCACATGGAAATGATCAGTGTTTCAGAAATTGCAGAGATGTTATCAGTAATTACAAACGTATTTAATACGAGTGTTTGACTTGACTTAAAAGCCAGATCAACTAAGCAGATTTTAATTAAACACAGTTCAAACATCAAACATGTGATTCTCTCAATCTCAATCCAAATCCGTAAATGTTATGAGTGTCAATCATGCTGAGTCAATATTTATATCATTTAGTAACAAGAGCTTTTTGTAAGAGGTGTGGTCACATCTGTTGCTCATTAGTGTTGTAATATTCAGTACCAATCAAAACACACCAGCGATGACATGATGCTTATAATTACAATATACATTTGGACAAATGTTTTGGCACTCAAAAAACCAGGTCAGAAATGGGCAAGTGTGGCCAGGAGTTTTCATTCCAGCCAAATGGAAGCTCAAGTGATCAGCTGTATGAAGATTGACTGATTAAATGAGTGGAAACAGGTGTTGTAACTGGTTGTTTAGAATATAAACCTGCAGACACATCAGCCCATTTATGACCAGAGTAAACAACCCTGCTTTAAGAGCGAAAGAGTGAGTCGGTGTATCCAAACTTTTGACTGGTATTGTGTATATATAGCTGAATCCATTAACATACTACTACCACCACCACCACCACCACTACTACCACACAAAGTACTAATTTGTCACAGTCAAAAAAAAAAAAAAAAAATCTTAGATCTCTCTTTGGCTGTTTTTGACTTTGACCTAATAGGAATCTGACAGTTGTTTTCATATTGCATGTGAAAACAGCATGATGACTGGACCAATAAACACAACTTTCACTGAAAATTAAAAATTAAAATTTTCCTTCTTCTGTAGAAGCTGCTATTTTGAACTTTGGATGACAGTGATTTAACATACTTTGCCAACAGTACACAGAATATAAATAAATAGTTTAGTCTGTTGGAAAATGTCAAATTAAAATGAATTACATGAATAACATCTTGCCAGTTTCTAGCCAAACTCCTTATTTTCTGAAGAGGTCAAATAAACTAAAAACTAAAATGCACAAAGAACAGAAACATACCACAGACACGGGTGATGTCATTACATTATGTGCTTTGTGAAAACAAACATACAAATGCTGCCTATTGCCAAAGAGCCTACATAATGGAATTAACTCTACAGATACAAATGGACCCCAATAAACAGAGTAAATATAGACTAAGGATTGTCACACACCTTTGCAGCTGACAGGCTCATTGAGCGAGGAGGAGGGGACATGTCCAGGAGAATATCCTCCCCTTCTGAAAAACCTCTGCCAAGGGTGGGTACTGGTGGAGCACTGAGACGCCTTTCAGGAGGAGAGGAAGCATTTGGAACCACTGAGGCTGCTTTTGGTGAGAGCAGAGCAGCCTTGTTTACAGCGGGTCTAGATGGAACCACAGCACCTCCTGTTTTCTGCAGCACTCTGCAAATCGAGAGAGACAAAAAAACAATTCTCAATGTGTCCCATCCTCTGCAATGGAAAGGCAGGATGGGGGGTTCATGAGAACGGCATCCTGAGGATGGGCCTTTCATCCAGTGGTCTATAAATGTCCACTCTTACACATTGTCCTTTTGGGGAACCATAAGTGGTTGTTCTGTGGCAATACTCAAAACCATTGGAGCAGCTTTTTATTTTGAAGACCATCGTTATGTGTGATTCTAACCTCTGAATTCCTTGTTTCAGGTGGTTTCCCTGTTAAGGTGACCCCACAGATTCTCCATTTTGTTTATTTATTTCTTGTTCCACCTTCTGACACACAGATTTCATCTGATATTTCAGCATGTCCATGACCTGAGACTCATCCCCAGCAAGATTGAGCTGCTGTACATCCTTGGAACTACAGGTTCTCACGCAATCTTGCTACACGAGCAGTTATCATTGTTGAGTCATGTTGCAAGCCTTGCTCAGTTATGCAGATTCCTCATTTACAACATCTGGACTGAATCTGAGCCTATCTAGGGAGCCCAACCAGGTGCTTGTTCAATACCTTTGTCATTGTCTTCATCTGTATGATTTCTTTTATACTGATTCAGACACAGTGTAGTTTTGGGTTTAGTGGTTGGGTTAGTTCCATCTAGCTTTCAGTACTAACTAGGGGTTTGGTGCACACAGTTTCACAGAGAACACACTGTATATGCTATTATGTGCATATTCACACTAGCTAGGGATATTCTTTAAGTGGACAACTAGAGTTCTGTAAGTCAGTCGCAATGAGAGGTCTCTTCATGAATTCACTCACTCATTCACTCGGTGCTCACATACCTTTTCTGGATCTCCTCTGCCCTCTTCTGTCTTGCCTGCAGTCTTTGCTTGTGCATCTCTTTTTGCTGTTTGAGGAGGTCCGAGGCAGAGATGGACTGAAGTGTTGATCCTGATGTATCTGCATTAAGAACAAATCAGGGTTGGTCATTAGCACAAACATTCAGTCGCAGGGTAATAATCCACTAGCAGCAACATTCAAAAGAAGCTTTTTCAGAGTGAATCAGCACTGCAGCCAATAAGACTACAGTTTTCTTTTCCTTTTTTCAAGGAAATCACAACTTAGGTGTGTGTATTATGTGTCACAGAGTTAATTTCATAAGATGTTATCACTTCAAGATGTGCAACTAAACAAACATGTTTTGTGTTTATTTATTTATTTATTTAAGCACATTACCTGTGGACTTAGTATGTCCTAAGTGTCTTTTTATATTAAGTGCTCCGGGTGTAGGCATGGACATTAGGCTTCTGAAGTCATCAGTACATCCAGTCACCTCGCCTGAACTAAGTGCTATAATAGACAGAAAGAAAACATACATTGCAAGGACAAAAATATAGGGACGCCTGCTCATTCATTGTTTCTTCTTAAATCAAGGGGCCTGCCTGTCTGGGAAAGAGAGTATTGCTGTGAGGATTTAACTGCATTCAGCCACAAGAGTATTGGTGAGAATACAGTTGTACTGTTCCACAGCTCAATTCTAAATGGGACTTTATACTCCCTGGTATCAATAGGTTTATGTTTATCTGCATAAAATAAAAAGTAAAAAGTCCTATTTTATTGGCAATACTTCTTTAAGCAACTAAGCAATTTAAAAATTATGCAGAGCAACTATGCTGCATGCAGTTATATATAAAAACAGATATCCAAGCATGGCCTGAGACACAATGAGCTTACCGATCTTCTTGGTAGGAATAGAAGCCAAAACTGCTTGAATTGTGGGCTGTTTCTTTGGCTGTGGGGCAGTCCTGTAAAGTTGCATCATAATTATATTATCAGAGAAAAAAAAATATAATGTCTCAACATATACAACTTTTCTTAAAATGTGAATGTTAACTCACACTGATGGTGCACAAGCAAGTGAAGACATGCCCCCATAGTGGAAGTCACCTTGACACAGGCGTTCCCTCAAACCTCCCCGGTTCTTTCTTTTCCCAGTAGCTGAGCCAGTGAAACTGCTCTGAAGCTCTGCTCTCTTGGAGCTCATCTTCTTATACTGAGCTTTAATGTGGTATTGGCAGAACTGGCATTCATACTAAATGAAGAACACACAAAATAAATCAACACAAATGCAAGTGGGAAATAAGGGGGGTATGCAGTTAGAACAGACAGACTTACCAAATTGACTAACTGTGTGCAGGAATCTCCATTCTTCTTTTTGGCCTTGCAAGTACCAAAATCCATGGCTTCTCCCAGCATTAGAACCTTCTGTGGATGGTCCACTGTGAGGCAAAGCTGCAGAAAAAAATACATTAAAATTAAATAGAAATAAATGTCTGTACATTCAGACATTCCTCATTCATACCTACAGGTGTCCCTGTTCCTCACCTCATTTGAGCCATCTTTATTCTTCATGTGATTGGGGTTGAGTATACCAATCACTGTCCCGGTGTCCGTCTTCCACAGATCTGTGTGAACAGTGCCAAAGAGGAAGAGTGACACTGTCACCTCCAGGTTATGAAGGTCATTCAACTTCCAGATACTGAACGTTTTCCCCTGATAAAGAAAAAGGTTTAGACAACCAGGTCAGAAGATATAAACGTTGCTACAGACATACAGATCGATATTATGAATATTAAGAAACTGTTGCTTACATTATTCTTGCTTTGTGGGGTAATTTTATTTATGACCACAGCAAAGGTGACCCAGTCACTATCCTCCAGATTGTCCCTGGCCAGTCTCTCAGGCAACTGAGAGAGCTTGATCATTCTGCGGTTAGCCATTTTGTGTTCAATTTCTACTGAGGACAGACGAGGTCTCCTGTGAAAGAAAGCATTGAAGCACACCATTTAACATCAAAACAAAACAGCACATAAATACAAACAAGACAACAAAAACAAGCTAAACAGTTGACATTTTTAATAATGATAATAATAATAATAATAATAATAATAATAATAATAACAACAACAACAACAAGAGTAATTTAGTCATACTCATAAAAGATCATATCAAAAGATGCATTTAAGTAGACTTTTAAAATATGAAACAAGCCTTTGGTAACATCAGGTAATGCGTTCCATAATTGAGGTGCTCTATATTTTAGCTTGCAGAGAAGCTGCTGTAAAGAAATATAGCCATCAGAGTGCAGACAGCAAGGAGTATAAAACTTCTCCGATTCACAAAAGCTACACTGGATCTATACCATGAACTACCTTGTATGTTAAAATCAATAAGACAGGGGAAGCCTGTGTAGATTCTCAGCATCAGAAAGACAGAAAATGTCAAATAACAATATTCCCAAGATTGCAAAAAATTTTTTTTTTAAATTATTATTGATACTGGGGTCAAACATTGTATTGTATTAATCCTGAACAGAGAACAATGACAATGATAACCATAGCATATTAATGCTTCCATATTTAAACAATTTGAGAATAAACTCTCATCACATTCCCATAAACTAAAAGACATTTCTTCCATTCTAGTTTATTTTTTTGGAAATAGCAGGTTTTGATTCAACAGCAATGACTTAATTGTTACTGTCTTCAGCAGACTACCTCCATCATAAAAGACTAAATATGCACCTCAGCCGGAGACCCGAGAATTTCTCCACAGCAACATCCTGAGTGGCAGAGGCTCTTGGTGTGGCTTGTCTTGCAATTGGAGGAGTTACACCAGCACTTTTATTTGTTGTGGGTGACATCATTGTACTGTTGATTTTCCTGCCACTACTCAGTGGTTGAGACAACCTGTCGCTTACGCCCTGACACAGCACACTCCGGTTTTCTGCAGAGGCTGCTAAAAAAGAAAAGAGTAGAGTTTCAGCCTACTTTCAAATGTGCTTAAAAGTTTCAGCAATGACCTATCATATGAGATTACCGTATTTTACGGACTATAAGCCGCAGCAGCTGTGTGTGTCAGCAATTGTACAAAACATAACTGACATTTATTAGATATAATAATTTATAACATAATGCATTTATTAGAAAGCGTGTCCACAAACATCTGGACATTCAGTGTATGTTACTTTATGGCTAGTGTGTTACACTGGTACTAGGATTAACTTGTGATTAAAGCTCTATACTGGAGCACACCTTTGGTTTCAAGTATTGTACTTTTTGAAAGTTGAATGCGCCAACAAAATGAAATTATAAACATTAACATCTAAACCACAGATCACTGAATGGTAATTAAATGAATTGTGAGTGTTGTGAACTGCTACGCCACCAACTGACTAAATATTTACCTTTAGGTTGGAGTGCAGCCCTCTGCTGGCGTCCTGCGTCTAGAGGTGGAGAGCGTACAGCCGGTCTCAGAGCAGATGGGGAAGACTGGCTGAGATGACGTGCTTGCAGAGCAGATGTGCTGCACTGCTGAGGAGATCTTAGGCACTTGGCAGAGAGCTGTGCTGCTGGTGAAGTTTTGACACTTGTCTGTTTCTGAGAGGAGGGTTTATCTTCTGCCTGTCTGGGCTGGGGGACTGACCCTTTTTTTGATGACTCCAGCTGCTGCTGTAGCTTCTGCATTTTTTCTCGCATGCTTCTCAGCTCCGCTAAAGTTAAAGCATCAATGATGAGAAAACATGCAAACTAAGGATTTATGCATTTTTAAAGAACAAGTTTTATGCTAAATTAAAAGTTCACATCTCACCCTCCAGGTCCTCTTTGGATTTATTGATTTCATTTTCCACTTCTGCACTAGAGTTTGCAGACTCCACAACTTCGTCCTGGTCCTCTGCTGGCTCAGTATAAGCTTCACCTTCATCACCATCATCATCAAACAGATCGTCCAAATTGTCCTCATCTCCAGCAGAGGAGGTCTCTAACTTCTGACCCTGACTCTCTTCAAACAAAGAGAGCAGCAGGTCCAGGTTCTCGTCCTCTGCTGGAGACAAACAGAGACACATGACATTAATGAGAGAAAAGTGCTGCAGTGAAGCATCTGCACAAAATTGAATGTGTAATGGCACGACATCTATTACTGATTTTATATTATATATAGAAAATCTAAACCATATACCTCACACAGTAAATGATTTTTTAATAATAATAATAATAAAATATAATAAAGAAGAAAAATATACTAATAAAATATAACAATTAATAATAAATTAATAGAAAAACATACTAATTAAAAAACAGAACAAAAAAATAAATACTGATAAAATATGATGATAAAAACTATAATAATCAAAATATATTAAAAATGACACCATACTAATAAAATATAATAAATTACATTTGATTGTCATATTTGATTATGAAATATGATGCATATATTATTATTATTATTATTAATATTAAGAAGAAGAAGAAGAAGAAGAAGGGGAAGAAGAATGAAGCTAAAAGGTCTGAGCTGAAATTCAATCATGAAGCAGTAAAGGACAGAAGTGATCTAAGATCAGCTGAATAATGAGCTCTGTGTTGTAGAGCTGCTCTCAGACAAACTTCACCTGTAACTTCGGAATGTTGAACTTTCTGCTGCACCTAAAAACTGCCTTTGAATGCATGTAAAATTTAAGGTGGAAAGTTAAGAAACCAACGTCCTTTTGGATCGACTTACCTGTCATTTCTGTCCTGTAATCAGGATCAGCAGATTGTGTGTCAATATGTGTGTGTGTGTGTGTATATGTCTGTCTCTATGTGTGTCAGTGTGTGTTTCTCTATGTGTGTGCGTGTGTGTTGTTGAACAAACTGCTCCAATCTCTCCCAGTCCACAAATCGGTCCCACACGAGTCCAGTCTTCTCGAATCAATGTTTAAAGAAGCCGCAGGTTTAATCGGAGTCTTCAGTCTGAGCCACTGCTCCTCCGCGCTGGCGCCAAAACCTTCAACTGTACGGGGTCCTAAACTCCCGTCACATTAAAGGGCAGCTCCGGCGCCTGTCCAAAAATATAAATACATAAAATCGAGCAGTCACGAGTGCTTGTCGTACCTGCTTTAAGTGCAGGGCTCCCGCTGTATCGATAAAACACCGTAATTTGACTCACTTAGTTAATATTTTTTAATATCGTAACGCTTCCTGTTTACAGGCGGAAGTCGAGTTCACTGATCCTCAAGTCATCGCCATTGCCACCCTCACCATCCGCATGCGGTGTAGATCACGCGAGACTCTGTTAAAGCTCTGTCCCAAACACACATAAGAGTGCAGTGGTTTATTTCACAAGTGTGTTATGACTGACTAACATTTTCAAATCTGTAATGTTTTGGAGTTTAGACAAGTTTATTCCTTCTGTTCTGAGCTGGTCCAGCTCTTCTTCCAGAAGTGTCCTTTACAACATCTTACAGCTCAGTAACTGTGTAACTTCAATCCTTATATGAGCCTTTCTTATCAGCTTTATGAAGATCTGAAAACAGAACTGGTCCATAGATCAGGAGAACTGTGGAGGTCAAGCTGGGAATGCACTGGGAGTGGTGGTGTACTTTTCTACTATGCAGTGTTTCTTTTTATTTGTTTGTTTTTCTTTATTATTATTATTATTATTATTATTATTATTATTATTATTATTATTATTATTATTATTGGGAGAGTTATAAAAAGAAAAACTCAAAAGTCTATGAACAACACCATAGAATGTCTAGACACACCAAAAAATATTTGGAAGTGGTGCAAACTTATGAAGTCCAAATAAAATTCTGGTATTTTTAACCCACCTATGAAGCATGGGGTTAAATCCATCACGCTTTGGGGCTGTGATTTCCCCTGGAATAGGCAGGGCTCTGAAAGGGTTAAATCCAGAGCTTGCAGAGAGAGGGGTTTGTGACTGAATGGTCTATTGTAAAGACAGACACTGATAATAGGACAATAAATCACACAAAAACCACATGTATATTACCCAAATATCTGCCTTCATTTTTATACACAAAAATTTCTAGACACTATACATTCACAATTAATTTAATATCTCCAAGTCAAACTACATCAACAAGTTAACAGCATATCAAAGCTATGACATGAAAATTCTGGTAAACTAGATTTATTAGTTTAACCAAGGTCCCTTTACACACAAAAACAATAAAACTAATAATAAAAAAACTGTTTAGTCCTTTTCCACAGAGCAGAGCATTAAAGCTCTTTTATTACAATAAGTGCCAGTTGTGTAGCGTACCTGCTTTATCATAATGTTGAGATGGGTGGGCAAATTTACAAAACTAAAGTCAGATTTTCCCTGAGTATCTAGACAATACAGCATTCCCTGACTTCAACACAACATTCCCCATTCACACATTTCTCTTTAATGTTTGTATAGAATTCCATAATGCACTTCCATAATGCTATCATGCTCAGGATGCAATATACATTATACAGAACTGTGGAAAATCTAAACATTTATTTAATTTTCAGTCAAAACAGCCACCAAGTCTTCTTTATTCAGGAGATACTTCTAAAGAGACTGGATTTTAGTTCATCCATTTGCATTAGGAAAGAGAAAGTATAAAAGAAAAGTGTAGAAAATGACTGGCTTAAATCGTCTTTGGAGGCCCTGAAAACAACCACAAATCTTTCTATTATGAGAAGATGACTCAACACTGTGGGTCTGAAGGGATGAGGGGTTGATCAAGAAGCTGTGTTCACATTACCAGGCTGAAGTGACTCAAATCTGTGTCATAATGTGACACAGGTATGATTTTCCTCAGAGCTGAGTGGACATGTAAAACCATATTCAGGCTGGAGGTAAAATGGATTTGTTTCTCAAATCTGTTGAGATATCTGCATGCAATGCTGTGGTAAAAATATATGCATCAGTAACTTGCTGTATGTAGCCACACTGATGCAATAATCTTATTGCATCCCTGCATTTCTGTCACTGTCCACTGTAACTGGATTTGATGTGGTAATCCTAATCCTATAAAAAATCAGTCCAGCTATGCCAAAAATCAGATTTGAGCTGGCAGTCTGAACATAGCCTTTCATATGTGATCCTGGAATAGTTTGAGTATGAGTCTTGTACAATGACTCTTATTGGTGTAGCACAACATAGTTGCGCAGACTAGGAATTGAACCCCACTTGCCCACATGGTGAGGTGGCTCACTTGTGCCACACCAATCACATGATATGCTGTTTGCTGTGCACCTGAGCAAAATGTGATAAACACACAAGCTATTAATGCATCAATTTTGCCAGCTTTGATACAAGTCATCTCACAAATATGAGAGCACACGTTTTTGTTGTTGATATTAAAATACTCCAGTTCCTAAGATTTTGTAGATGTTGAAAACATTGAAAGAAACACTGAAAGGGCCTCTTGAAAAAATAGATCTGTAATAAATGACACATCTGATATTAGATTTAGTTGTTGAGAATTATATATAATATTCTGTTAAATGTCAGATACATTTTATTTATTGGTTGTTTTGACTAGTTATATTAAAGATTGGTTCCTATTTCTCATACAGTGCTGTCTTTGAAGGCGTACTATAGGAAAACCAACAAGAAAGGCACAATCACTGCGGATGAGACAAATATTCATATAATAGTCATATTACACAGTCATACAATAATTAGCTCCTTCTAATGGCACTCTTTTCATATTCTCAAAAATAAATAACATCTTTTGATTAATAAGAGGTGGAGTGCATAATCTGTTTGCATTCACATTCCTACAATTAAATTTACTATATACATTATTCCAGCATTCTACCATGGCTTATTACAGACTTACAAATACATTCTGAGAATAGCACATGCTGCTTTTAGAAGGTATAAAAGAATTTCTCTTAAAAATGTATGACAAGACATTTGCTTGGCAGTGCTGCAATGCTGTCAGTAATGGCTGTTGGGTGAGGGACCTCCTTGCTACAGTAAATTCAGGTTTGCTCTGAACATGGCCTGCACTGCAGAGGTTATGAGGATTAAGTGGACAGCCATTAAACTCTTAAATTCTTACAAAATCCATGACAGTTGACTTTAGGAGTTCAACAATGTGAACTAGACCATCAGTTTATCAAAGGCAACTTAATAACCAGTCTCACCACCCCAAGGTTCAGTCCTCAGTACATATCCTTGTAGATTTCTTGCAGTAATGGGTGGAGAGAAGTGTCCTGTGTCTTCTTAATGTCCTGGACTAGCTGAGCGTGCTCTGTTACTAGTTCCCGAAGGTCGGCCAGTTTCTGCAGGAGCTTGGGGAAAAGTAAGGTGTTGTCTGGGTGGTTGGCCTGCAGATGGAGTCGTAGAGCATTAACAATACTTTCTTGAATGCATTCGATGTGCGAAATATTTGCCAGTCCTGGTCTGTCTGTGAGTGATGAAAGGGGAGAAAAAAATGAGAGTGGGTAAGAGAAAGCAAGTCAAGGACAGTTGATGGTCATTAAATTATCTATTGTATTGCACATTCTCTCTTGATAAATGCATTTGCATGGTGTTTAGAGAGGGGGATCCTATGACATGCAGCACACCCTACAAAACCCTGTGGGCAGCAGCTGGAATGATCACTGCTGGAAGCTGAGGTTATTTTTGGAGAAAAATGTCCCCAAGTCACTCTAAGGCTTTCTGTTATTATGTAACCCACTCAAAAGACCACTCAATAATGAAAAATGTAGATAAAGGAAAGCCTGTCACACACAGTTCAAAAGACTCATTGAAATATTTAAAAAGCATGTCATCACTGTGATGCAAAAAACATATCTCAAAATGGCAACTTTATGGGAGAGTGAAAGAAATAACTTTCAATGGAAGTGTAAAAATATTTTGGAGCATTTCTATTGGTCCATTCATCATGCATTTTGACACACAGAAAAGCTGCTAGGTTCACATCATAACAAAAAGTGAAAGGCCTACAAAGTATCAAGAAAATACAATTTGGGAGAAAAGTAAATAAAGACTTGTTCAAGTCTTTCAAATCAAGGTAATGCACACTTTCCCTCTTTTCACTCTATATAATGTTCCATGCTTTTGTTGGAGCAACAAGAGCATTAGTGAGGTCAGGATGTTGGATGATCACCATCCCACCTCATCCCCATTTCCATAACTCATCCTAAAGTACTGGATGAAGCACCATCATTCCACAGAACACAGTTTCAGTGCTCCACAGCCCAATGCACTAGTCCATGCCTGACATTAGGCATTGCGCCATTAAGGTCATGTTGATCTGCCCCAAAGAGTCCTATTCCTTTAGCAGTATGTCACTACAGGGAATACACAAGCTCTGTGTGTGTGTGTGTGTGTGTGTGTGTGTGTGTGTGTGTGTGTGTGTGTGTGTGTGTGTGTGTGTGTGTGTGCATTTCAATTGCACATTAGATGTTTAATTTCAAATCCAATGAGGTGGCATGCAGACCCCAAATCACGAAGAATGTGTCACTGTCCAAACATTTATGGGACTAACTGTAAATGTAAATTGAAAATGATAAGCTAGAACACAGTAAAAAAAGAGCCGATACTGCTTTGCACTAAATTCAATCAGTCAGTGTTTAATTATACTTTCACTATATTGATATCCACAATATGCTCAGAAAATTGTTGCTCAGTGACTCTTATTTGTGTAGAGTGTTACACTCACAAGGCTAGGGAATTGAAACCTAATCTAAATAATTTAGCAAATAATCACATTTGATCTGAAATTTAGATCTGTTCTGGGATTAACACCTCTAGTGTAAAGTGTTTTTTCTAGGTCTCACCTCCACAGCAGATGATGGTGGCCACAAATAGTGCTAGATCACTGTCGTCCAGCTCCAGGGCATTGAAACGCATGGCAAACTGGAACTTGGACTCTAACATGTCGCTGAAGGGTCGACGGAGGCTCTTGAGGAACTCACGGGTGATGAAGCCACCACCCTGGGCCACTAGCAGTCCATCCTTGTTCATACAAGAGGCCAGCAGTGTGAAGAAGGCCTCATGCACACCATACTTTAACAGAGTTACCTGGTCATTCAGGTCCAGGCTTGCAAATCCCGGCACAGCCTTAGCAAATTCAGTCAGCTGGGTCACAGTCTCTACTGAGGTGTGCTGGCAGCAGCGAAAAAGACGGGACTCTGTCTCATGCTCCTGCACATCACACTCCTTCCCCTCTTCCAGCACCTGGGTGGCCAGGAGGTTCTGTGCCTGCTGCAGAGTTTCCAGGTCATGAATGACAATAGGCTGATTGTGAAGAGAGAAGAGATGCAGAAAAGGACTGGGTTTAGCACACTTGATCCAACTCATCAGCTTTTTAACCCCCTTAAACTGAAAGGGGACTTTCTCATTGACTTCTCCTACACACACTTTTTTTTATTATGTCAATGTAAGATACGAATCAATTTTATATATTTCAGAAATTCAACTGCAGAGAGACAGCTAAAATATTACTAGTATAAAATCTTATAAAATCTTTTAAAGTGTTAAATCATATCTGCAATGAGGCAGTGCTGCTGGGGGTTTTAAATCCAGTAAAACAGAAGCAAATGTGATCAGTGGGTGATAAATCAATATTTATGTTGATATCAGGATATAAAGATAGCATGATATAGGTTGAGGTGATATCATTTTGATTGAGTTTTACTATTTTTAAATAACTTTCCGTTTCAAACAAGTGAAAGCTTCACCCCCTGCTCTCAGCTCCCCCCTTTGTCTGCTCTTGCATTTACATACTATGGAGGGGATTCAAGACTCAAGTTTCAATGTTTAAATATAGTAAAAGAGATGGAAGAATATTATATATTTATATATAAATTTATATTTGTATATTGTATTTTTCCCATTATATATTATATTGTATATTGTATATGCCATTCAGCTACAATACATCAGCATATGATTTTTTGTCAATATCGCCCAGCCCTAAGACTGGATTAATGAGTAGAATCTGGTGTCACTGATGGTTGTTAAGAACAAAAACCTTTAGCCACACCGGCCCGGTTTGATGCCACAGGAATAGATAGAAATGATTTCCAAACTTTGCATAAGCATGACAAATAGACCAATACTATTGGTCCAACAAAAGACCTTGCACAAAGTTTTTTGAAGTAACATTAAAAGATGAAGAATGTTTTCTGTTAAAGATTTCATTGACATATACAAGATTTTGCCTGTTTTACAACAATGATATAGTATAGTATAGTGTATAGTATAGTGTGTGATAGAATTGTCATCAGTACAATGAATATGAACAACTTGCCAATTAATGTGCAGTAAATTCTTCACTCACTGATGTGTTGGTCTTCCCAGCAAGGAAGACACGTGCTTTGGCTTTGCTCATGTGGAAGTGTTTGAGGTAGGCCTCGTGGATATGCCTGGCCAGACTCTTCAGATCAGCCAGCTGTGTCTCTCCCTCCTCTGTCTCGCCAGTCTGCAGCTTTGCTCTCAGCTTCAGCTTCTCAGAGCGGGGCATCCGGCCAAAACGGATAGCTATATAGAAGCAAACAGATGGTAAATAAGGATGAACTGTACCCACTGAAGTACCACCAGAAGTTATGAGATTCACAATATAATTTTTATGTTATTATCTCTGTATATGGAGTAAATTACCAATGTACATAAATTAACACAGAAACCTAAATCTGAAAGAGCACTAAGTGACTGTGCACTTGACACACTAGAGTGCCGCAGGGACAAAGGGCAGAAGTGGGGAGATGGGCTTATGTGGTGTGATGTGATGTAAAACTGGTAAATCTGGGCTCAGAGAGGGGAGGAACAATGGCTCAAGCCCATCCCAAAAGCACATGTGTCTGTATGAAAACATTACATACATAGTTCAAGGGCAGTTTAGAGTAGTACTAGGGGATTGGGATGCTAGTATTTTGTAATGCGTAACTTTCCCAGGCCCACAGTACAAGACTAGATTAACCTTGATGAGCTGATAAGGTCAAAGTCCTACAACAACAAAGGGCAATGTATCTCCACGTCATCCAGGTAATCTCATTTTGTGAAAAAATATGGCTGTTTTATTTAGTGTGGGCTGAGATATAGTGCCTTTAAAAATGCTAACATCATGCTTATTCTGCAGCTGACTAAGGTTTGAATAGGCAGACTTCAAAACAAATACTAGCTGTAGTGATCAGGTTAATGTTCAATTGCACAGGCTATCAAGCCACACAATTGTACCACTTTGCCAAACACTGAATTGATTTTTGATCAATATGATTGCACAATACAAACCATTTGCAATGCAAGCCAGTCTATTGAGGAATAAAGTACATAGTCATTACATAAGATATTGTGTGTAATATAGGGTGATTTCATTTGTGCATAATGTCCAATAAAGTTATTTAAGAGCATATACAGTAATGTAATTGCAGTATAAACCAATAAAAATGATGGTTATCTCTGTTGAAAGGCTGGCAGAGTGCTCACCATTGTGGGACATGCCCACAGCGAGGCACTTGTGGAAGCGGCAGTATTGGCACTTGTTCCGATTCTTCTTCTGGATCTTACACTTGCGCTTACACTTGTCATACTCCAGCTTGAGGCGTATAGTTCTTCTGAAGAAACCCTGTGGAGAAACCAGGAAGAAGCAAGTTTAATATCAAATAAGGCCCAGTCGGATGACTTGGTGTTGTTAACTTGTTTTAATTTACAGGGTTGATATCAACATCATATCAGTTCAATAATGAATCTTACAACCCATCTAAAGTAGGTGGTCTGATTTGGTGTCATATACATTACCATTACCATTATCATACTAATTGTGAGTGATTGGTTTCCACAAGCACAGAGCCTTTGGCCTATGTTAACACCTGCTCCTGAAAAGAATCTCACACTCTTTGACATTCCAAATGCTACACATTCCTATAGATCCAACACTGGCAGTAAAAAAACAAATGGGAAAGAGCGGTAAGAGGCAAAAGCAAGATAATGGAATTTATTAATTTAATTAAATTGTTTAACCAACAAAAAGCAAGCAGATTGGCAATTGTAGTGCTTATCAGGCACTTCTTCAGCAACAACAATGGCATAAAGTATTACAAAACAGTTTAAATATATTATTATGATGAAAGTAGAACAATCCATGATCTCCATGAACCTCCATGATATTGTGATTCATACAAACTGCAACAGGTCAAAGGTCAGTAATTGTTTGTGGGTGCCCACAAATAGTGTTCAGAATGAAAGTTCACAGAAGTTATGAACCTCTTTAATAAACGTAACAAAAGACTTTGTACAATTTACTCTTAAAATGTACAGGGGGGTCCATAAATCATTAAACAGTGACACATTTTTTTTGTAATTTGAAGATATCAAGATGTGACTGAAATGTAGACTTTCACTATAAATTAAGGGGTTTAAAATGTTTAAAATATGGCATTAACCATTTGCTAATGCTGCTCTCCCCTGCACCCTCTGGGTAGGTCTGACCACTGTTTGTTGAACCTCAGCCCCTGGTATGTGTTGCTGGTAAATAGTCACCCTGTGACCACACAGACAGTGAAGGGATGGTCTGAGAAGTCTCATGAGGCTACAGACTGGCAATCTGTAAGCCACATGGAGAGGACATTGACGAGATCACAGAATACATCACAGACTACAAACATTTTTGTGTGGACTCCACTTTCCCAACCAAGACTGTGAAACTGTACCCAAACAATAAGTCATGTTTAACAAAGGACATTAAAGCTCTCCTTTGTCAGGAATGTGCATAGAGCAGACAAAGTGAGGCAGACATACTGTCAGGTTTTTGAGGATTTATTGATCAAAACAAACACTGGATACAAAAATAAATGCAGAGAACACAGGCTGACACGAGCACAAGGTTTCAAACACAAAGACTCACAAGCACCGACTTAAATAAGGAACATAAATACATGGACAAGATTACACACACCTGGAACTGAATAACGAATGGGGAAGACAGGAGAGTCAAACAGTACAGAAACATGTACAGTGAGACAGTGAGCAGGTGAGAACAATCCAGAGGGAGCTGAAGACATCTAGCTACAGGAAGAAGCTGGAGTGGAAACAGCATGAGGGACATTTGGAGTGGAATAAGATACATCACCAGTTTCAAATCCAGCAACAGCAGAGAAGTAGAGGACAGTGTGGACGGGCCAACAAACTTAATGTGTTCTTTAAGACATCCTGCATTGTTCCTGCTCCAAAGACACAATTACTTAACCTGTTGTGATGGAAAGGCACCCTTGGGAATGCAGGTATAAAATCAAGTGATCATTGTTGATTCACTTCAAAACAAAATCCACTGGTGATTCAACAGTGTATAAGGGGTGAAATGCTGAATGGGTATGTAAATAGAGGGACTTACATTTTTATATGTAAAAATTCTTGAATAGTTAATGCAATATTTTAGTTAAACTGCTTTAATTAAAACAGAAATTAAACACTTCAATCAGATATTGGCTGTGTCATTTTAAATCCGCTGTGGTGGTCTACAGAGCTAAAATAACAAATATGTGTCCAAATACTTATGAACCCAACCAAATTCTTTCACATTAATCTTAAAATTCTTGGAATGTTTATAAAACCGAACATTTAGCAGAGCTTCAGTGTGTGCATGGCATTGCGGCCTCAGCTCTGTTTGAAGGTTTCTATTGCAGCACTGAGGTCATCACAAACATTATCGATTTCTTCCTTCCTCACACAGATGCCTCTGCATAATTGTTAAGTTGAAGGCAATGCACACAAATTTGGTTATTTGTGTCTCTACTCAGGAGATACTCTTGCCAAGTATGTCTAAGGTCAGACAGTGTGGACAGTCTATGGAAGGGGTAGAACCAGGGAAGGCAGTCCAATAGGAATTAGGAACATCATTGCACTTTAGCCTCTGACTCATGGTAAGATGGGTGCTTGAGTAAAAAATGTATGATCTTTCAGGAACCTCAAGGCTGATGTGTGGTGCGTATGGTGTGCATTAGGCTATCAGGGACTGGTCTACTCACATCAGATTTCAAATTAGCGTCTACATGTGACAAGGACACTTTAAAAGAATCAATGGCCACTGGCTGGGTACCAGTACTCCATTATGTGTGTGAAGGGTCAACGATACAGACACACACTTCAGAGACATGCCGCTCAAGAACACATGTCTGCTATTGGAAACACATACTTAATCGTGACCACTGTATTGTGGACAGTGGGCTATAAATGGCTCTCTTGACGCATCTATAACACAGCGATCATTCACAACAGCAGTTAGATCAACACTAGACATCACAAATACCATTTTTTATAGCTCACTCATGGAACACACTGTTCATATCATTTCCTCTTCTTAACCTGCTGTGAATCTAAAACTACCTAGAAACATGGAAACAATAAACTTTTTTTGTTACATACACATTCATATTTATAATGGTGGCACATCGTAAAAGGAAGGAATAATATGTCATCATGATTGTAGTTACAAACCTAAACTGTCATATTCATTATATGTAAAATTAAATATTTCAACAATTTTTTGTTTCATCAGTATGGCTAATGAATTATTAAAATATTAAATTTCAAGTTTGACATGATCAACATTAAAAACAAAAATGCTTGAAATATGTAATTTTAAATGTAATGATATACCATTATATACCCTTATAACATTATATATGGTTTACATTTTTGAGTTTTATGAACATATATAATATTCTAATGTTTTGAGATGTTCTAGTAGTTTTAATGAAAAAAACTAATTCTGACCTGTAATTTTGATGTATAACAGTTTGATGAAATACATTAAATATTGTAATTAAAAATATTGTAATACAAACACTGAATATTATATGGAAAACAAATATGCACATTAGGCAACAACATTTGACATTTTTCAATTAATTGGACCTTAAACTTTGGGTTAAACCTCAATGAGCCAATAGAAATGAATAAAATATAGGTCTAGCTGAAGCATGTATTGGATGGTAAAAATAAATACATGGCTGAGCTGGCACACATTAGGACATCTTTAATTCATGAGGTGTTCATTTGTACTTATTCTGAGTCACTAACTATGTAAATAAATACCTTTATATATACATTTCTCAGGTTGCCAGTACTTTCTCTTTTGCACAGTACTCTATTTATTTTGTACTAAAACTAGGATTAGATAAAACTCACACTCAATGAACTTCATGACTCTTGTGCCTCTTGGCCTCCAACATATAGCAATTATTACAAAGCAGATAAGAAATTTTATCACAAGGAACAAAGACAGCACTAACGCACTGCAGCCATGCAACTCTCAGCCTTACCCCAACTTCAGGCATAAAACAGTCCACGGCAAAAATCTGAGACCAGTGGGCTTTAGATAAGGAGCCGTGGGTAGGACAAAGTTAGCCTGAACATCCCTGTCCACTTCTTTACAGCCTACAAGACTGATGTGCCAGTATGCTGAGACATGGATACTGTTCCGTGAAGCACAGGGTGTGCTGTAGAAAAGTCTTTTCCAAGAGGGGCAGGGCAAGCACCAGAAGAGTTCACCTCATTTTTCAAATGTGAGTGAGGGGTTTATCAGTGTTAAGGCTGTGTATTCAGAATCAGAATCAGAATTACAAATATTGGCATATTATCAAGCATTAGAAAGAATATGTATAATAATACAGGCCTTATGATTTAATATATTGCAATATAGTATAATTACAATTATTCCTAAATACGAAAAGTATCATAGTTTAAAAAACACATAATCATGTGCATAAAATCCTAAAAGAAAAGTTTACATTTCATGTTACCAGAACACTGCTATCTAGTGCTCAGGCTTTAAACACAATGTAAAATGAGCTGCTGTCTGCTACCAATCTTTACAGGTAAACTATTCGTTTAAAAATCTATACTGTGTTTTTTTTAATCGATACAGCATTGCAAAACAATATCATGGCACTTTGATACATTAATTTTTTCTAACACCCCTGTCAGTTTTATGTATTATAAAGCATTCTTAAGGACACAAGCATTCTGGCTGCAATCTGAGAGAAAGACAGATGTTTCAGGAACATTGAACATGGTTTGAATGGCTGATTGACCTCCCAGCAACATGTGTGTGGTACGTTAACATTGACATGTCTACTTGATACTGATGTGCAGATTATTTTCACAATAGATTAAACATCATCTTGCATTTGGGAATGTCCATCCATGCATCCATTTTCTGTACCACATATTCCTGAGTAGGGTCACGGGGGAGCCGGTACCAGCCGGCAACTCTGAGTGCAAGGGCAGGAAACAACCCTCGTACAGTCCATCGTAGGGCACACACACACACTTTCACACACTAAGGGCCACATTAGAGTCGCCAATTCACCCACCATGCATGTCTTTGGACTGTGAGGGAAACCGGAGTACCCAGAGGAAACCCATGCGAACACAGGGAGAACATTTGGAAATAATTTGCTTGAAATAAAATATTCTTGCTGTCACATGAAAACCTCATATCTCCAAAGTGCCAACTTTACAGGAAAAGTCAATGGACTTGTTTCCTAACAATTCTGGAGCATTTTTTGTTGGTGCATTCTTTATGAAATTTGGACACAAATACTTATGACAATGAATGGAGAAATTTATTGTGTAACTATAACTTATCCATGAGGAAATGCTCTACACATGTATATGGCATGAACATGAAATCACACCAAGCTGTTGTGGCTGAATCACTGCAATCTAAGTTTATCCCTTTCACAAGAATTCTTCGAGTTCAGCCTATCTGTAATGGTCTGGACTGAGTTCATTTGGCATGAGTGAAGAGAATTTGAGCATTATGGAGCAACTCAGCTGTATGTCATCTGTAGAACAGTGTGGAGAATCATCAGGCAGTAACTGCGTTAACAAGAATCCTGTGATTTTTATTCTTGCCAATTTTAATAAAAGTAGTAACATTCCATGACTTTGATTCACATTTTTACTGGATCTGGCTGATATAAAACATTTTAAATGATCATTTTATTAAAAAATTGTCATGTACTTCTCATAGCATGAAGCTGAAATTTCACCTTAAAATAGGACTGCAGTCTGCGCCATTGGTTGGAATGGAAACTTCCAGTAGGAAGCTAGACAATAACTCCAGCTTTGTGTGTGCAGCTGTGTTTGTTTACACTGTCATAAATTGTCATGTTGTGAATTTAAAGGAAGAAATTTTTATGTGGCAAGATTAAATTATCAGAAGCACAGCTGACCAATGGGAACAAGGTTTTTCAAAAAAACAAGGAGAGAATTTTGAGCACAAAAACAAGTACACATAATTTAAACAGGCAAGCAAGTGGCCAGTATTACCAGCAAACCTATATTTATTAACACTGGTGTTGGTGTGCAATAGTTACACATTGTGTGATGGAGGAAGCAGACTAGATGACCTAGTGTAATTAAAGCTGATTGTTGCTTTACATTAAAAGCTGCGAACAAGTGGGAATCTACCAACAAGTTACCCAGTTGTAAGACCATACTCCTTAAAGGGTTAAACCCTTTAGCACAAAACACTTTTGTGAATTGTCCATTCTCACACGTAAACTAGAAAGATAAATGGAGAAATTTACATTGCTGGCCAGTGCAAACATAGTGCTGCATTTACATCACAGCACTCACTTGTGCCAAATAGGGGAAAAGTGACATGACAACAGAGGACACTGTGCCCTCACTCTCGCATGCTTTCCATTGACCTCCGTTACAGTAATAATGTGTCTGCATATGTGTGTGTCTGTGTGCGAGTACCTTGCATCCCTCACAGGCATGCACTCCATAGTGGAAGCCAGAGGCACGATCTGCACACACGCGGCACTCGAGATTTAGCGGGCTAGAGGTGACTTCATTTGGCCCTGTGACCACTCCAGACACTGTAGAGGAAGGGCTAGAGGCTGGGCTCTGAACATCTAAGAGAACACAGACATACACTCTGAAAAGTTTGTTTGACTTATGAACTGAAAATATGTCAACTATAAAAATAAACTGAGGTAACAAAGTCTGAGTTAACATTTGTTAATCTGACCAAATGAAAATGAGTGACATATTTAAATCCCATTCATACAATTCAGCATTCCATGTTCACTGATACTAGGAATGAAGAATATTAAACAACAAGCCTCACATTCCTTGACTGAAACAGAAAAGGCTGACAATGGCTTTGTAGTTTTCAATACAGCCATATATATTATGTCTGTGAAGTTAAAGAGCCTGACCTGTATGATATGGACAAAAGTATTGAGATACCTGCTTATTTGCATTTTGAAATCAATTATGAAATCAAGGGAATTAAAAATAGTTGATTGTGGTTTTATTGGAATAACTGTCTCTACTGTCTCTACTGTCTACTGCTTTGATTTTAGAGCATTGCTGTGAAGATTTGACTGCAATCAGTGACATTAGTGTGTTTAGGATGTTAAATGATCACCACCCAACCTCCTCCCCAGTAAACAACTCAATCCAAAAGTACAGGATGGAGAACCATCATTCCAAAGAACACAGTTCCAATGCTCCACAGCTCAATACTGGCGGGCTTTATACCTACCTAACCTAACCTAATCTGACCACATAAAGTACCAAGAATTCCATAATTATCTGCATTTCCTCCTTTGTGTCAACAATGAGTGCCACTTAAAGTAGGTGAATGCTTCCATTAGAGGGGGTGTCCATAACCATTTATGCATTTCAGTCATGGCACTATGGAAACTAAGAGTCTTTGCAATGTGTTTAAGAGCATGTTCAATCAGAGACATTGTAAATAGAGTACGGGTGATTTGTTTGATGAGATGTTTGTTCATTTCAGAATAACATAATACATAATTTGATGCTGTCATAAGAAACTTTGGTTTACTGCTCTTCCATGTTCAATTGGTACATTCATCATGACGTTTTCACACAATGTGAATGTGGACAGGTGCTTTCGATTGGTGTAAAATGTTCTTTTACATGTATAAATACCTAGAAGGGTGGACGTTTCAGAACTGGTACTGGAGCTCTGCCAGTCAGACACATAGAGCAGACTGAATGGATCATCGCTGAGGGAGCAGGTGATGTCCTCAAGCTCCTCCATGTTCATGATCAGCTCCCCACACAGTGGGCTGTCCAACAATGATTCCCCCACTGGAGACAACGGACTGAAGAGACTGGGCACATCCACCATTGTGTTGGACTGTGGCAATCACTGAATCACACACATCAGACTGCGTTAGAAAGAGAGAGAGAGAGAGAGAATAGGTAAATATTAGTCAAATGCATCATGATGCTTCAGTCCGATGGTTCATCTGTACTGGATAATTCCATAAAGTATGCACCCAAATCTGACTCTGAATTACACATAATTCAGATTCTGAATCCACCAACCTGGGCCTGGCCAGCATTGCATCTGCCTCTGCAGGGGTTACAGAGTCACAGGGCAGAACTCTGCTTATTTGCTTTGAGAAGCTCACAGTGTTAAACTGTGTTTGGACAGGATTAGTTTTACATGGGGAGGTGGGGTAATGGGGTAATGACAGAGAAACTGATAATACATTTTTCTCTTAGACAGTAGGAGGCCAAACTCAAAGCTGTTTATACTGGTTTATTCATGTTAATGTACTTTCCTGGTCCTGCCCTGATCTCAGTAAATATCAGACTCAAGCTGGATTTCATTACATTCATTACATTTCTATCTTATTTTGTTATTCCTTTTTAGCATAATTTCTTCATTATTTCATTCATTTGTTTTTTTTTTCTCTCACTTAATATATCCTTATTAAAATTATTTTTAAATTTTGTTATCAATCCCTTTGGAATGTAAATGCTCAGCTGCACTGTATATGAGGGTCACCCTCAATGCATTCCCAAGTGAAAATTAAGACTGATTGATATACTTTTACCTTGCCCCCTCAACCTCAACTTCCACAGGATATGATGTGATGGTTATATTTAATGAGAGGTTATTTTTTTATAGAAGGTATAAGGCACCGAAATCTTCACTGACATAAGAGCTCACAGTTCATAAAAATGACTGACATGGCAGATTCAGATGGAACTAAAATGACTGAGTAACACTGGTAACAACTATATCACCCCACCTCCACGTGTAAAACTAATCCCACTCAAATAGGGCTTTACGCTCATCTCCCTCCTTCCCATGGTGTAACCACAACAGTATGCTATAACACCTTATCTCAAACACTGACCAAAGGTGAAAAGGTATATCGATTAGGACACAACATAGCTTAGCCGAGATACGGCAACGATGCTCTGAAATGGAAGTTTTATCTCCAGGTAAATAACAAAACAGTCATTAATAAAAGGTTCACTTCATGCAAGCAAAGCCAACTCAGCTGAATATCCTTCCTCTATGCACATCTTGGTTTTATTCTCTCTCTCTCTCTCTCTCTCTCTCTCTCTCTCTCTCTCTCTCTCTCTCATTCTTTTAAACAGGCACACTTTAGCTCTCAAGGCCAGAAATAAACAGGTGTGGCCAGCAATAAAATGAGATCCTCCAACAAAGTAAGGACTGAATGGAAAGAAATGTGAAAACTGTGAAAAAGGTTTTTGATAAAAAAAAAAAAATAGAACTGTCTTATTTTATATTTATTACATTTACAGTGATATATTTCATGCTTTTTTGTTTTAAAATTGATACTGGGATTAATAAACTATTCAGATTTGAGATTCAGATTTTGAGATATAAGCCATACTGAATGAATAGAAATCAATTTGAATGTAAAAAACCTAAATTTAACTCCAACTCATATCTTTACCTAAATCCAAAACCCTAAACCTGACCCAACCTTGACCCAAAATACAAAAATAATCCTAATGCCATCATTTTCTTAAATACAAAAAAACTCAAATTAATCCTAACCCTGAGTTAATAACCTAAACCCAACCTTTAACTTAAATCAAAATCTAAACTTAATCCTGATTCTAACTGTTCAACAGCTCAATGCTGGGGGCTTTACACTTGCATTAGCATTAGGAATGTGTGCCAATAGACTCAGGCAGAAAGTGCCTATTCTATTAGCAGTACTTCTCTACAGTGACTAGATAAGCTGCGTGTGCATTTGCACATCTGTGTCAGCAATGGGTACTTAAAGTAGCCAAATACATTCACTCAATGCAGTAGTGACATCCCAATCCCCATTTATGTAACAGGATCAGGGCTGATCCAGGCATATTTTAATGGATCAGCAATTTTAATCCCAGTTGCGAATCTTGTGTTTTGAGCACATCTGATGTCTTCAAGGTGCCATTAACTGGCATGTTCTCAAGCCACGAGGAATGTCCTTGAAGTTAAATAAGACCTTACATTGCACAGTCTGGAGATGACATAAATTAAAATCTGAAACTATTAAAAGTTATTGCTCAAACAGAGCTGTTTTACCTTTGGGAGAACTGTGCACCTTTCTTTGTTTTTGAATCAACTTAAGGATTTTACAACACTAATGCTAACTCACACACATTAAGGAAACACAATCACAGCATGTTTACCATTCTGTAAACTAGTTATTTCACAGTCGACAAACAACAATATCAGATATCAGTTCAAAGTGTTAACTACAACACACACACACACACACACACACACACACACACACACACACACACACACTACACACACACACACACACACACACACACACACACACACACACACAATTATAAGAGTGTGTCTACAAACTATATATACAAAAGAAGTATAGTCTATTAATAATCATGCATCTGACAATATTCTACAGAGGATTCTAAAAAGCAGTGTGACCAAAATAAGACTATTTTTCAGTGTGCTTCCAGCTGACTTTTGCGTTGTTTAAATATTTGAGATGGATGGAAATGCATCCTAAAAACAGGGACACTACTAGGAACCCTGCTGCACCATCTGACTGGAAAGTCTTGGCCATAGCCCTTGCATTTCCAGAGCTGCCTGTGATGATCCTGCAAGGGAAAACCATTCTGCCTGTTTGAGCCAGACACTATGGTAGACATCTTCTCTGTTCCATCTGTTGGAGGGATCTGAAGGATGAAGCAATATCTATCTCTGAACAGATGAATGTGGTGCTTTATAGAGCAGCCGTGTCACACACACACAGACATGTTTTGCAATGTTGTGTTCCCACTGGAGACCTGTACAGACAACCATACTGCTGAAATGTGTCAGAGACTAGCAGTGGGTGAGTGTGGAAGGAAGTACGCTGGCTTTAAACATAATGCTTTGTGCAGACATTTAAATGAGTACATTTCAAAATCTCAAAAAGGAAGTCATGGTCACAGCTATTGGTTACAGAAGATTTCAGGAAGATTAAGCAGACTCTGGACTGGTGGTGCACTGTTTAACTGTGCAGCAACAGCTGAACAAAAATGACTGTTATGGAAGAGCCTAAAAAGATAAAAACTTGCATACTCACCACAACACTCAGCAGCAGAAGTCAAAGAAACATCCAAACAAACCAGATGCATTTGGAAACAAATTCTGTGAACTGATTAATTTAAAATAGAATTCAGAAATTTAAAATAGGCAATATCAGAGAATTTCTTTGTGCTAAGATGGTGAGAAAAAAGTGAACGCGGAAAAGATGTTTACAAGCTGTACTGCCCAAGGTGGCTTTACTGACCATGCACATGATCAAACTTTACATAGGCCCTATAGATAGATGGATAAAGTAATATTGTTAATTATGAAATGAAATTCAGATTTTTTAAATTCTGAAACACACACACACACACACACACACACACACACACACACACACACACACACACACACACACACACAAACAAACAAACAAACAAACAAATAAACAGACAAACAAACAAAACTACCAAAAAAAAGCTCTGAACCTGTCATCTAGCTACAATTTGAACCTTGTCATGGCTCAGGTTATGCTTTCCACTTTTCCCCTACTTCTTTAACAGCCATTACCTCAAGAATTGACTGCCACATAGCCAGATTCTTTATAGAGACACTGT
This sequence comes from Acestrorhynchus altus, assembly GCA_034509495.1. Taxonomy (NCBI): domain Eukaryota; kingdom Metazoa; phylum Chordata; class Actinopteri; order Characiformes; family Acestrorhynchidae; genus Acestrorhynchus; species Acestrorhynchus altus. The sequence goes on from CM067501.1 coordinate 41,618,636, forward strand.
AGATGGAGATAATCAATGCTTTTCATCTGTCACGTTAAGGAGATTCCCAAATAATCCACCAAACAAACAAACAAAAACAAACTGGCATAAGGGTGACACTGTGCCATAAAGCCTCTATTTGCTGAGTAGCAAAAGAAAGCAAGCAAGAAAAAGAGAGAATGAAAGAGTGAGGATGACACTACAGACCGGGTGCCACAGAAGCAACCAGGGTCAAGCAACCTGAGCAAAACGCCAGACTATCGGACTTTATTGGTCCAAAGTAGATAAAGCACAAACACACACACACACACACACACACACACACACACACACACACACAAAAAGAGAGAGAGACCCACGCATGACCTGGCCCAGTGACACAGCACTGCAGCCAAGAACAGGATAACCAATCCCCCCTGTAGCCAGCAGTGCCATTCAACACCATACAGTACATAGCTTACAACTGCTATATATGCACACCAGTTACACCACAGAACAACTCCCACCGGCACTTCTTCCTAACACATACTTCTGCAACTTCTTGTGCACACACACACACACACACACACACACACACACACACACACACACACACACACACACACACACACACACACACGTGCACTAAACTCATCTTGTTTTCATCACACAGGCATGCAAACATATACACATCCATACTAACACTTCATCTCATGCACTTTATGGTCAGGTGTACACGGGACGCTTGCTCATTTCAATGTTAACAAAAATATTGAAGAAAAGAGCTTGGAGTTGGAGCGTCTGTTGGAGTAACTGATTCTACTGTCAGTGTAAAGTTTTCAACTAGATTTTTGAGCACTGCTGTGAGGATTTCAATGCATTTAGCAAACAAGAGTGTTAGTGAAGTCAGGATGTTGGATCACCACCCCAACATGTCCCCAACCCTGCAAATCATCCTAAAGTAATAAACGACCACCATTCAGAGAGTCCTTTCTTTGGCAATACCATCCACAGGACTAGTCTGTGTTCATTTGAACATCTTTATCAGCGATTGGAGCAATTAACTGAAAGTAGCCAAATGCATTAATTAGAAGGGATGGACCCCTGAATCTCCTTTGTTTAGTTTCATAGTCATTGCTGAAAATTTCACAGTTGTTTCCACTCTATCACTGTAAAAATGCTTAGTCTGCCCTTTCATCAATAGGCTCAGAACCTATAATTCAATGCAACTGGAAAATGCTATAATGTCCTGGAAGGGGATGTAAATGAAACACAGAGTAGTAATCACGTAATCATACCACAGTTTGCTAATAAGATCACTACAGGCTGTTTAGGACAGCTGTAAATCTCTGTTACACTCTTAAGCAAGACAAGAAAGACAGTTTGCATGACACGCATGCACACACACACACACACACACACACACACCACACACACACACACACACACACACACACACACACACACACACACACACACACACACCACACACACACAGACCCTTCCCAGTGTGCAGCCAGCACAGCCTACGTGCAGCAGGAGAAGCAGGCTGTGGAGGGTCAAAGCTGACAGGACTGCTAAAGTAATAACGCTCCATTCAGCCTATTCTCTTCTCACTGCTGGCCTACACGATCGCGCTTGAACAATAACTCTGGGGTATTTTGGTAGCACAGGAACAGGAAGACAACCTATGTCTCTGCAGTAAAACCAACCTAAACAACAACAGCAACAGCGACAATACAGATGGATATTACTTCTTCTCAAAGCTCTTCAAAATTCACTTGCACCTTGATGTTATCTGCAAAGCTTGAGACACAGAATGCACAAAGCTGATCTCTACAGCTTCTACAGAGTGACTGCAACCCAGTGAGTCTTGTACACAATAAAAGCTTAACTATTAACAAAAGATTAATAAGGACCAAAGGGAAAAGCTATTAAATATGGTCACACCAATGTCAGGTGCTCCTTCCTAGAAGGCTAGACTGTCATGCTCAGTGTCTCAAGCATCAGTTCATGCCTGTAGGCTCTCTGGATGCACTTCTGTGCATTTTCTTTTTCAGCTGAGAAGATTGGGACTGCTCACCATAGTCAGTTAAAAAAGGCAGAAAAATAGTTTACAAAATTAAAGAAGTCAACAACAGTGTCTCCATGCAAAGGGTCAGAACAAGTGGTTCTACAACTATGACCTCAATTCTGCACCCAAAGACTCTTCTCTTTTGCATGTCCACTACAGGCTACACGAGTTCTAGCTATATGAGGAAAGACAAACATATTAAAGCCCCACAGCCACGACTCAACTCTAGTACAGAGCAGAATGAAAGCAGTGCTTACCAGATCACTCTTCACAAGTCTGTTCTAGCAGCAGCAGCCAATAAATACATTGGCCCCAGCGGGGGCCAAAGTCCAAACCTCACACACTACTCTCCTGCCTCTGGGCGAGAAGCAGATTTCCTGGCGCCTTACCAATAGAAAAGGGCAAGCCAGATGCACTTGCATCAGATAAGATGGTCCTAATCGCAATGTGTGAGTAATCATAAAGGCCTGGCCACTATTACACTATTCAACAATAGGAGCGGGATGGGCTCAAAAAAAAGGGGATGCACCGCCTATCAGACTATTATGGCTGTTTTAGACTTTCAAAAGTGTTAAATTGATTTCAGGCTGCATGCTGTTGAGGATAACAGGTGCTTTTATATGTAAAGATATGAGTAAAAATATCTTGGGGAGTAGTCATATAGAGAACATGGGGTGTTTCAACAAGGCAGAATTTCTTATTAGCTAGATACAGGACTTCCCAAAAAATCCCAAATTTGAGAATTGTCCAATAGGAATGTTCATAAGCCCATAGGTCTGTCTTTAGGCCTCAGTCGTCCAGCTAAAATGAGAAATTTTGCTTTTTGTAATACCTCCTGTAGGACTACATTCTAAATATAAAGGATGTGTGTATCAAAAGAGGTGCAGTGTTACAGTTACATCAGCAGGTTCCTGTCATTGTTTTGGCAACAGTGCTCTGAGGTATGCAGAGGAACTGAGGACAGGATAGGGCAAAGCACACAAAAGTGTACTATCAGCTACAATGACTGAGACACATTATAAACAAAACATGCGGCAAAGTTCCATAAGAGAAGCAATTTCATTTAAGAACAGGTGGTATATGATACTGTTACACTACAACAGGAATAATAACTAGGCTTATCTAAAGTTATGCATTATGCATTTCTCTTATTCCTCATGTCAAAACTCTTTACGTGGAAAATGATAAAAGCTAGTTTGACAGATGTTGTGTTAGAAAGACACCCTCTCTCAATACATTAATGCATTCATGCATTAATGCACCCACAGTGAGGAGGTTCAGCTCTATGCAGTACAGAGTAACACACTAGAGAAAGGTCAGTGTTAATAAGTGAACCAGAAGAGCATCAAGAAGCAGCTGATGTCCATCTAGTCCTGTTCTACCCTCTTAAAAGTAAAGGTGCTACAAAAAAATCAAGTGATGCCTAAAAGAATAAATATAAATAATGGTAAGTTAATGCCACTTTAAAACATAAAAATATAAATAAATAAATAAATAAATAAATGAGTGAATGAATGAATGCATTAATAGAAATGCACAATAAAAAACATTTATGTGACAGTTGTTCAGGCCCTAATTCTCACATTTCCAGTGTCAGTGCTTCTGTAACAGAAGACAGTTTGTTTTGGGCTGTTATGCTTTCTAGTTATAAAGGGGTGGGCTTCACTCAAAGCACCTAAAGAGAGGAATACTGGCCTACTGGATAATGGATTGCTGGTTGTTTGTACTAGTTTTCACTCTAATAAAGATACAACGGTTAAGGATTTAGAGCTGTTATCAGTAAGATAAAGTTGATTAAATCTCTGCACGAAGATAAAGGGATTTTTTTTATAATGCTGTAAATTAAAATGGCAATGATAAGAATATTACGATAAGGACATTAAAGGATTTACAAGAATCTGATCAATGAATATAAAAGAAAAAAATGATAAATAACAACATGCTCAGACACTGATGACACACTGATGATCACTGAACACTGCATATTAGGCAGCAATACAGTGAAAGGGATCCTGTGGGTTAACTGTGACCTGATGAATAGTTTACATTCAGCACTAACAGCCCAAAACAGGTCTTTATGTAAAGAATCATTAGGATAGGATAGAACTTTATTGATCCCTTGGGAGGGTTCCCTCAGGGAAATTAAGGTTACAGCCACAGCATAAATACAGAACAGAAAAGGTAGAAAGAGATAATAATTTAGTAAAGAAACAATGAATATCTCATTAAATGCATTGATCCACATTCATCATTATGTAAGAATGATACTCAACGTCTACAGCTTCCATCAAAGCCAAACTTAATGTTGGTTGAGTTCAACCAACCAATGAGTCTTTAGTATCACACACACACACACACACACACACACACACACACACACACACACACAGAAACTCTTCAGGATATGACGGTAACAGTGAGGATGAACGTCGCGCGCACACCCCCGGACACACCGATCCGCGCACCCAATAAACAAGCGCCTGTTGGCTACAAGGCAACGCCCCCGTCCGTGCTGTCTACTGGACTCACCCGCATTCCGCTAGGCCCCACCTCCTGCGCTACGATTGGCTATTTGCTCATCCTCTCGCGCGGGCTAGGCCGAAAGTGAGCCAATCGGAGCACCGGAAACGCGGCTCTACTAACCAATCCCAGTTGAGGAGGCGCGTTGTCGGAATACGGGTAGGAAATAAACAGCGTCCAACACCTTGGATGGTTGACGGCTGCGCGGCGCTGTTGCTAAGCAACTACTTCTTCAACGTAAACAGCCGTGAACCAGTGTCAAAGCCGCCCGCGCTCACTGAAACACTGTCACATCGGAATAAACGAACGGTGTGCAAAAGCAGTGCTGATACCGGCGGGGGAAACATATGGCAGCTGCTGGTACGTCCGTGCAGACAGACGCTTGTTCACGATTAACAATGAGTGACTTGTGCTGCCTCCTGCTGGTAGCTGGCAGTGGCTGAATGAAGCGCTGGGCTGAAGAGGATAACTTTAACAAGACGTGTTGAACTTCACAGCCAGTCTTCTTCACGATTAAATATGTTTACAAGACAAAGATCATAAAGGATTGTGTTTCACATGACTGTATTTTGGGGCTGCACAAAGCTAGAAAAACTGACATGACTAAAAACACACACACACACACACACACACACACACACACACACACACACACACGCAAATCCCAAAATTTTGTTAAAAAGTGTAATCATTACATTTATTTACATTTACATTATTTATTTTATTGAAGTTGATGCTGGGATTAGTAATTATTCAAATTTTCTAATATATTGAGATTATGGATTTTCTGCATTAGCTATAAACCAGACCAATCCACAGAAATGTTATACCTATACATACACTTTATATGTAATGAATATAAAATATAAGTTTAACTGTTTGAATTTATATATCTATATGTATCTATTTATATCTATATCTATATATATATATACAGTATCCAGTATTGAAGTAAAATAAATCTGTCAAAAATAATAATTTGACATGCACATCCTGTAACATGAATATTGCATATGTGCACATTTGTAGTGATAACAATGCTAAAACAATATATTTTTCAGCTCCACTGTATATCCTAAGGCAGGTATTTTCACGTCTTACCCAGGTGAACATCAACTAATTCAGACACATTCAAACCTGATTTTTGGATCACACAAGTTAAACTATTAACAAAGATACATGAAAAAAATGCATCAATGTAGGTGCAGATACCATGACAATAAGAGTTACCATAAGCCTCAGTATTGATACTTCCAGCTCCCTCTGGCTCTCCTCTTGTGTGCCAGTCTCTGCAAGCCCCCCTGGGTGCCCGCCAGTGCCCATAAATTCTGCAGCAGAAAAGGCCAGTCAGCCTACAGCCATGTAGCTGTTCTCTTAACATGGGCTAATGGCTTTAGAGACCGCAGCTATATTTTATTTACAGTAGCAGCAGCTCCAAGGAAGGCAAGGGATAGTTATGTACTGGATGCTTGAGGGGAAAATATTGGATGCTTTGCTGGAGACTGGCCAGTTTGAGGGCCTCACGCTCAAGGGTTTTAGTCAGCAAAAGGAACAGTGCTTTTGCCAACACAGTAACAGCCAGTATCATTTCAGCATCATTATCATCACATGTGCAATAGTCATATCACAGGTGCATGATACAAAAAGAAAATGTACTAAAGGCAGATACCTGCCCGATATGATTTATTGTACTCCAATACTGGATACAGAGTGTATTACTTATATCATGGCATGTTGGATCATGAACATCTGGTGAAAATTCTTGTGTTTTTAAATATCAGAATATAAATCACAGAAATAAAACATGTTTATTTTTCCAACATTGGGCAGCCCTAAAATATGCTAATGTGAAACATACATTTGAACAATACTGAGAGATGGACTTAATAAAGTGAACCTGAAGCAGTATCTTAAAAACCATATGTAAAACAAGCAATTAACTGAATAGAAAATACAATTTTATTTAGTTAGGCCACTCCCACAGATATTACTACTTGAAATGCCTAAAATCACAATTGGGAACAGTACATCAGCTGTAGATGATTAGAACATGGTTGAAAAAAACTTTGGACATGGATGTGTTATTTAAACTTTAGACATTTAGGCTATATTCAGTCTTCCAGGCCAATTTCTATACAGTTCCATAAATGTTTGCTAGTCAGGACAGCAAAACATGAAATGTAATCAATTTCTGAGAATCAGAACCAAACTCAGTCTGGACACTGGAAAACAAATTTCAAATTGTGCAACTGCATCACTTGCAATAAATAAAAAAACAATAACCACATCAAATCCAGTGATTAAAATGCAGGGAACCAAAAAGAGAATGGCACCTATGGCATTACCAAAGCAACCCACGCAGATAGGTATGTACACACAAATCCAATCTGATCAAACATCGCAAAAAGTCCTGTCAACAAGTCTGAGTTGAGACAAGTCCAATTTGAATGCAGTCTGAACCTAGCCTTAATTCAGCTTAATGGTTGAAGTGACTGAGATCCCCATGGCAAGATCCAAAAACCTTTCTGAGGCCTTCAAAAAGATGGTTGTAGTTGCATAGGGGACTGGGAAGTTATATCTGAGTACTACAAATCAAAGTATATTATCTACCATCAGCGAGAGACGCACAACACCTAGACAAAGGCTGGGAAGGTGCGAACAATGTGATTTGGAGAGATGAATTGCCCGGATGTTTGTATTTGTGATAGTTAAGTAAAAAAAGGAATGGCAATATTCACAACCTCATGAATGCATAACAAACACAAGCAATATTGATTAAATATCATTATGAATATTTTCCTTCATTTTTGCGGTGATTTATGTCAGTTTTTTTGTTTTCAAAGCTGTGGAAACATTAAATGTCAGATATTTTAACAGTATATAGTCTAATATGTGATTTACTGTGTGCATCATATTATATCTCCCATACTGAAAAAGGTAATATGCATATGGTGACAAATCTGAGGAATGTTCGTGAAAAATAAGGAAAGAAATCAACAGATTTTGGTCATGTCTTTATTAAAGCTCACAATGCAAAACATTAATCCAACTGAAAAATGCTTTATACATTTTTGAATAAATGACTACTTACTCAGCTATTGAGTTGGTTTGGGGTCACTCTAATGTTGGTATCCAGTGCTGTATTGCTGCCCTTCAGGGAAGGCAGTAGGTTGTATAGTTATCTCCTGATGGGGCAATATCACGACCCTGAAACCACACAACCTACTACCTCACCCTGTACGAACATCACAGAGAGGCTTTTGCTTCTCATTAGGGCTCAGAGATGGGCAAACATCGGCAGAACCCAAAGGAGAGCTGCTTGGCACTCTGTCTCACAGTGCACAACAGTGTACATAAACTATCAAACAATCAAAAAACTGTCCATTCTTCTAAAACCAAAACGATTACCTGATGGCAATGCTCCAAAGAATCCTTTCTGGAACCTGTTTTTAGGAGTGTACTGCAGCTACCAACATGACATTCACTAAATTGGTCATGCCTTTGGAGGTTCTTCTCTGTCTGAGGTTGTCTTGATTGATGGGATTACGGCCACTTCAGGAAAGACAGTAAGTTGTATAGTTATCTCACAGCAAGGGCTTCACCCTAAAACTATACAACCTACTACCTCACCCCAAAGGACAGTGTCTCTCTCTCGAAGGATGAATGGTTCTGTATTCCAACTTCAAACCCAAATGTGGCAACAGAAAACTGACCATATTTTCAAGCATTTTCAAATCTTACAAAGTTACATGAAGACATACACTGTTACATACTGGTTCAAAGGTGATCATTCAACTGCAGTGAGGCAAAATACAGAATGACTAATTACAAATGTAACAGCATATATGAGCAGTACATTTCAAATCTTATAGTGTTATGTACTACCTAAAAGGGCTGTTAATATGAATTTACACACTGAAATATTGATTCAAAGGTGACGATCCAACTGCACAAAGTCAAAATACAGAAAAATTCTGTATATATGTGGTAACAGTATACATGATGAGCAGTTCAGTTTAAATCTTATAGTGAATAACAGGTTTATACACACTGCATTAGAGGTGTAGACATTCAGTTATGCACTGTGATACACTGATTATTATAAAGGTGATTATGGTTTCAAGTGCGTTTGGAGTTTGGTGTCAAATTCAAATTGATTCAGTATTATATGTGAACTTGTTACATACATTCAGTTGATTCATTATGAGGTCAGATAATTTTCATACTACTTAACACATTAAGATTTTAGAAGTCATCGTTTCACATCATTTTAACTCTGGCAATATTTAAAAGAGCAATTTTCTCACACTTCAGTGTCATATGTTTGTTAACTGTAGACAAAATCTCAATTTTCTAAGGTGTCCTCATTCATGCCTTAACAATACCACCTCTATCCAGAGCTCATCTTCATCAGGGGCAAGCATTAGTGTACAAATAGACAATCGCTTCTCAGAGGGCCATCTGTGGAAGAGAAAGAGAGGAATGTAAACGTATTTATTTACATGTAGCACAGTCAACACAGTAGTGACACTCCCTCTCACTCTCTTTGGCTGTACTGCGTGGTGTGATATTTCTTGAGCTTTCTCCATTATTAATGACATCCTTGTTTACAGTTCTGCTCAGTGAGCCTAAAGGAGGATTGCATAGCACCTCTGTCCTTAAGGGCAGGCCACGTTGCAATGCCACTGGCCCGCATGTTCAGCTGTGCTTGAGCCAGTTTGATGGTACCAGCCTGACGCCTTTAGAGCCCGCATGCGTGACATGCCAGCACACGGTGAGCTGCAGCAGACCGAGCAGCATATATGTTGTATGGTATACGTTCACATGTGAGTAATAGGTGGCCGGCTGGCGTGAGGTCTGTGGTGAGGGTGAGGAGGTAGTGGTGTGTGTGCATATGAGTGAGAGTGTGGGCTACATTGTGGTTTACCTCAGGCAGAGGGGGAGGCACACACACACACAGCTTAGTCATACTACCACAGGCCCCACAACATCGTGTTACCGCAGCACTGACTCACACACATAGAGACACTCATTATACACACACAAAAACAAAGACTAAGACAAACACACACACACACACTCACACACACACACACACACACACACACACACACACACACACACACACACACACACACACACAGTTAAATTCACAATCATGCACTTGTCACACACAAACATGCTACCAGGAACTACCACACAAGTATGGATAGCACTAACCAATTACCACTGAATAATTGATTCCATGCAAAGTTAACCAGAAGTGAAATAAACTGTTGCTGTCATGCAAACCGTTTAACTCCAAAATGGCAGCTTTACAAAAAAATTCCAAGCCAGTTTGGAGCATTCCTATTGGTCGATTCACCATGACATTTTGAAACAACTGGCAACAATTCAAATATTAAAATTAAACAAAACAATTTGCTAATAATCATTAAATCACCTCCTCTTATTTTCTCAAACACACATACACTATGTCCAAATGTTTGTGGACACCCCCTTCTAATTAGAGCATTCAGCTACGTTAAGTTTTACCCAATGCTAACAGATGTGCAAATGGAGCACATTAACATGAGCTTAAGGGGTATTATATCCCCTATAGCAGCTGTGTACAGTATAACGTCATGACCTCCATAACACTCTTGAATGCAATCAAATCCTCACAGCAACGCTCTGAAATCAAGAAGAAAGCCTTTGCTAGAGGGCATAGACATTTACTGCATCAAAAAGAGTTATAATTTTTTGATACCCTCAAAAGAAATATTACTTTTTTTTTTTTTTTTTTTGAAAAGCAGGTAGGAGGAGTAGCCTGCTTTGAATCTTGGTGAAGGGCATTTAAAAAAAAAACATGAATAAAATTAATCTCTTCTACATAATAAACCTCCTCTACAATAAAGTGGCAGAATGAACATCATCCCTCAAGTCAAATCATCCATCCACATCAAACTGCAGTGAGAGTAATTATAAGGCTTCCTCGGTGTCCTTGAAAGACCTGACGGAGCAAGAGGAGTTAAATGTGGCGCTGAGCTCTGGATACAGCCACAGTCAGTGTGTCTAACAATGTTTGGCATAGCGGGAGCCGTTTGTGCTGTACTTTTAATAGACTGAGAGATAAATGTGAAGCCTCCTTTTATCCCACACAGGGCCTGCATGGTAAGGCCTGCTCCACCCACCCCCACCCCACTCTTCACCCGCAGCACTGTAACCTTAGATGGCACGGCTGTGCTATGCCATGACCTCCAGTGAGCCAGAAGCAGAGCTGGCACAGATCGCACATGTCTGGGTCATTCGTGGTAATGGGGGTAGTCTGAATCCCTGAGCATATGAGTGATAAAAAGCTCAGAGAGGCAGAGAAATGGTGTCCATACACAGCCTTGGACAGCTGTAGCTGTAGTGATATCCCTGAGTGTTTTCAACCGAAACACACCAATCACATACATTAACAATGTGGCCTTTGTGTAAACATCTGAGTCAGATGTATGTATCATTGTCTTTCCTGAATACGTCGTTCATATGACCCTATGGAGACTGGTAGAGATAGACCCAGTGCTAAGTGATCAGTATCCAGTAGGTGGCGCTCTGCTCCTAAGGCTGGACCTACTTGCTCTTTGCAGTGTGTGTGTTTCCGTGACAATAGGGCTTTTATGCAGAACAGGCAGGCTCACCGCAGTGCCCTCGAGTACCATTTCCCTTAATCCCCGTTTGACCTTTGGGTGCTGGAGTCACTTTCACTTTTTCATGTAACTGATTGCTGTTACAGAGGGGAGCACAGACACCATGACATCTAATAATGAGAGCTTGTTTATTTGTTGAGATGTATGACGAAGATGAGAGCAAAGCACACTGCCTGCTGCAATAGTCTAGCGATAAATCTACGGCGCCTGCTATTTGAATAATATGCTTCATTCACATGCAGTCATTAAAATTAAAAATGACTCTGTCCCATTTGCCTGTGGACAAAAGATCCTTCAGCACTGATTGATAGAATGAACATTTAACATACCAGACCACAGATTAGCAAAATAAGCCAATAATGTCATGCCCTTAGACTGCCACACCACACATACCATCAGACATACCTACAGCCTGGAGCTGGTAAAACATAAGACTAAATGGAATAAATTACAAAAAAACACAACAATAAAACCCACCATGAATAAACAACATTCCAAAAAGTACTGATCTAAAATTACACAAATCTGCACAAGCATACTCATATACATATAGCTATGCACAAAAACCAACCAACTCAGGCTGTTTTAGCACTTTTCGTACAGCAAAAGTTGCTCTTAGCTCAGAAATGCCTTCTTTGATTTTTTTGCTCCAGACAAGTAGAGTTTAGTCACAGGTCTTTAGATTGTGGAAAAAAGTGTGAAAATGTCACAGAAGCTCCATTCCTGACAGAAGTCATAACACGATTATAACAATTAACAGTTACTTTGTTCCACTTGGATCCATCTGTCAACTGTCAGTCATGATAAGACCCACTGCACTTAAGGACACCCCCAAGTGTCTGTACACATTTTTCAGTGCAAGCGCTTCAACTTCGCCACTGTTCCAGGCATCTGATTAGTAATAATAGCAACCTACCATAAGTTCCACAATGGCAAAAATGCATAGCAACACAGAAACGCCAAACTGGAACAACACGGATCCAAAATCCAAATGCAACGCACATCTGAGTAACAGCAGTGTGCTTTTGGATACTGTATAATTTGTTTGATTTATGGCTGCATAATATACTCCAATTATTCACAAAAGGCAGTTTTGATGTTGAAGATGAGAACAGAAATTAAAACAGCAGAACTAAAACAAATAAATCACACCACATTTTACAGAACAGAAAAAAATATCAAACCAGCCTTTGGACTAAAAGAAAATGTGTTTTCTAAACTCCCAACTAAACATCTGCAAAATCCCCCTCATCGTGCACTAATTGCATAATGAGCATATATATGCAATTACTACAAAATAATGATTTTACAAATAATAATCAATTTAAAGTCAGTATAATCCCATAGTTGCTCACCTGATGTTAGTATTCAGGCCACTTTTGTTTTTAAATTTTACACTTAAATTTTCTTGTCATGAAACCTCTGAAGTGCTAATATTCAGCGCCACCTTCGTATTTTCACGAAACGTGTGGACATTGCACAGGCGACAAGTTTCTCACAGCAGCTTTGACCGCATAAGTGTGAAAATGCCAAAGTATCAAAAAAGACAATCATAAAAATAATCATTAAATCATAAAAAGTGCAGTTAAAAAATGAACACAAACATGGCACTGAGGATGATTACATATGCTGTTACACATTTACAGATAAATGATTTCCTTCTGCTATTTGTTTAAATGTAACAAACTTGAAAACTAACACACACACACACACACACACACACACACACACACACACACACACACACACACACACACACACACACACACACACACACACACACAGACACACACACACAGAAATGGGGTCCACAAAAAGAAATACACATAAGTGTAAATATTACAAATTTGAATTTCAAGTCAGGATTACATTTAAATGATTAGAAAAACTGTATTGAATTAACATACTTTAAATTATATATTTAAAAAAGACAATAATGAATCTTCACTCATACATTATTTTGTATTTCTTCTTATTTTTTTTTTTAATTGAAAAGCTATGTTCAGCCTAAAGCCTAATAGAACCCATATCCATTATGAATTGAAATATTTACATTCACATTTAAGAAGTTAGAAGGAATTGTTGTGATATAACTAGATTACAGTTTAGTTTGCCCCCCAACACACACACACAGCAAAGAAACTAAAAAAACACACAGACATATAAAAAGAAAATGTTCCACAAACATTTAACTCTATATTTCAGTTCACTTCCTCTACACTAAGCACTCTGGGCATTAACAAAACCTAAGCCAATAAAACACAACACAAACACAAATACAAATGCAAATACACACACACACACACACACACACACACACACACACACACACACACACACACACACACACACACACACACACACACACACACACAGATAAAATTAGTGCAGACTATTCAATTAATTCAATTAATATTTAATCAATAAAATGCAGGAATACCTTTAATTATGATTTTATAAAATATATTTGTTTTCATACTTCAATTTGCTTTCTGCATCAGAACGTCATGTGCAAATTCACCTGGATTTAAATTCCCAACATGTAGCTGGCTTGCAATCTGCACTGAATACAAGAGCCATCTTCAGTCTAGACTGTGTGTATGAGTATCTTTAGGGGGAGGGGGGTCTGGACCCTTCAGTCACTCACACACACACACACACACACACACACACCACACACACACACACACACACACACACACACACACACACACACACACACACACACAGCGTGGGAACTCCATTCAGGGCTGAATTAGAGTTCCTTTGAGAGGCACATGGCAGCAAGTGTGTCTAGGTGTGTGTAAGAGTGTGTGTTTGTACGTGATAAAGTGTGTCTCATTCCACACATACATCACAACACACATCCAATGGCATGTTTGACAATAGAGAAAAAATGAACACTTAAAAAGTTAGGTAGTCCTACTTTGGAAATGTTTAAAGTGGTCAAGAATTCTTTTAACCAGTTCTGAAGATAAAAAAATATTAAATTAATAATTTTCATATTTTTACACTGCATTTGTGAAGCATGACAGATGTAAAAAAAAATCTATCTTTTGTGGTGTTCACACATCCCTTATCCTCAAAACATAATGTAATAACAAATGATCAAGGCTTAAGTTTAACCTCGAGCTGCAATCCCTGTCCCATCCCCCCTCCTCTTTTACATGATGCCACCTGCTCTATGCTTACACCATACTCCCATGTTTGGAGCGCTTCATTCACCACACAAAAAAATGGGTAGGCTGAAGGGTGGGTGGGGGGGGGGGAATCACTGCCAACCCAATGTGCCACTTCTCTACAAAAACACTTCACAAGCCCCCTCTCAGAGTTTGATATGCTCTAAATGCTAAATTGCTCATCATAAACCAAATCAGGTGAAACAGGCCTGCTTTATTACTGCCGACAAATTGTCATTTGTTTAACTGCATGGATATAAATGGCATTAATAACACCACATCCCCGCATATGACAGTTAGATCATTTGCAATTCAGTTCCTGAGTAAAGATATTATGAGGAGGTGTGTGTGAGGGCAGTCTGTGTAAGTGTATGGTAGTGTGTGTGTGTGTGTGTGTGTGTGTGTGTGTGTGTGTGTGTACACAAGTGTGCTTCTCTGTAATGGTATCTTGATAATTTTTCTCTTATTTCTTCAACCGAATTGTACCTACAGACACAGACTATTTGTAGATCACACACCTCCAATTTTACAAATAATGTTTTGGAGAAATTAAAAATGACTATCGGCATTTGATCAAGTGAAATAGAATATAATTGTAGTATATTAATGGTCGTGAAGGAAACCGCACATAGCTGTATTATTACAGAAAAATACATTTCTGCAACATTGCTGCAAACATAGAAGGTTAAATATGTCAGGAGGATTGCATTTTAAGTGTTCTGTATACAAATATCACATAAAACGTCAACGTAAAAGACAGATCTTTCAAGTGTGAACCACTAAAATTTAGTAAATAATAACAAAATACTGCACAAATATTTCTGTAAAGTTTTTTCAAATGTAATTCATTTTGATATTTGACAAAAATGGTTAAATTAAGTCAGTAGTTGCAATTTTACATATAGAGAAAAAATAAATAAGTCTGGGAAAACCAGAAACCTAAATGAAGGATTATCACGTCTATTAATTATAATGAAATACAAGCAAGAAATGTTTCTCTAAAATGTATTTGTTTTATGAAGAAAATATTGGGGATAGTAATAAGTAAAAGGTTTGCGCACACAAATTACTTATCATGAACATGAACACTGCTTTTTTTGTAAATATCACAAAAACCTTAATACAGACAGCAATAAAAATATCCCACATTAATTCCAGTATATGCAAAAATTAACAGTAGACCAAGCACATAAAAACGCCTCCAACAGGGCAGGACACAGGAGAGTGCAAGGTGTTTCCAGCAGGCCTGTGCTCATGTCAGCCATATGAAATTAAAGGTACACCAACTGAAACTATTTTGGCCTGGTCTCAATGCTGCAAGGCTTCCTCAGAAAGGATCCTTTTTTCATATAACGTGGAAAAACCGAACGAGTCCAATATTCAGTTCGGCACTAAATCAGGCAAAGTTTTTATTTAAAGCGCCCCGAAATCTCCAAAATTGACACACAACTGTTAAAAAAGGCCTTGCAGTTCGCAGCACAGAATTAGAATTTCATTTGCAATGTCCCTGTGTTAAAATGTACATTTTGTAATGTAAAATTAGCAAGGCGATCAGATACGAATGTATACACAATCGAAAAAAGTATTCAGAGATGTGCGAGCTTAGACGCTCACTTAATTTTAATCAAAATTCGAGTGCTCGAAGACACAAATAGACTTGCGTTGTGCAATTTCATGAAGAAAACATGCGCCAATGTCAGACAAATGCCATATAGATAAATAACTTACCACACAAAGGAGGAAAGCATGAGCAGAATGAGGCATTCCAGAATGCTGGTACTACTGAAGGCCTGTGTTGAGGAGGAAGAGAAAGAGAGAGAGAGAGGGAGAAAGAGAACGTAGGCAGTGAGCTCTCCTGAGCCAGTGTGAGGACTGTAGAAGACAGGCCAGAGGGGGCCGAGCCAGTCCCGCTACCCCAGCTGCAGCCCCCAACACTGGGCTACATGCCTGTCCCCCACCCCTGGCCTGGGACAAGCAGGCCTCTGCCACAATAGGAGGCCATGAGGTTTGCCTGGGAGGCGCGTGTGTCGGCCTGTCTGGCAGTTAACAAGTCTTTGAATGAGGAATGTTAGCAAACAGACAAATAGAATGTCCGCTGCATGCTAATGATCCAGCCAGTCCGCTCACAGCATTGGCTCGGGCCTATGAATAATTCAGCAGGCTGAAAACTGAGCCCCCTCCCCCTTTATCCACCCCCCCCATCCACACACCCCTGTGCCTGAAATGCCTTCAGTGAACAGAGAGAGAGTGAAAGACTGAAGGGAGAGAGAGAGAGAGAGAGAGAGCGCGCGAGAGCAGGGAAGACGGAGGAAAAGTATTCCAAATCTCAGCTTGCTTGCTCGCTGGCTTACTTCCTTGCACGCTGATGGTCCAATTTTACATCCAGCTGAATAAACACACGTTCCCGCACACAATCGCACAGTCCAGCACGCATGGCTGCTACAAATCTGCTCTTTCGTTTCAACATGCAACATATTTCTTTCTTTCGATGGAGGCATCTCTCACTCATTGCCTTTTTATGTCTTTTGTTTAGAATTGGCACCTGTCCCAGAAAAAGCTCCACCACTGCACCGCCCTCCTGCTCTCCTTTCAGAGAGAGAGAGAGAGAGAGAGAGAGAGAGAGAGAGAGAGAGAGAGAGAGAGCGCACAAGCGAGAGAGAGGAGTGTGAAAGAAGCACTGTATGTGCGTGCATGAAGAGAGGGAGGGCGAGAGAGAGAGAGAACACCAGAGAGCCAGAGAGAAAGATGAAGGGAGAGCGAGAGAGTGAGGGAGAGAAAGAGGGCGGTGCTTCAGCAATAGAGCTATTGGCACTTCCCACTTCCCTACTCTTTGAGACATGCAACAAGCTGGAAGACCACAGCCATTTTCAAACCTCAGCACTACAATCGACCATCTGAGAGAAACCTGAGCAATGACCGCAAACACCTGCACTTCTACAAATCTACACAAAAACATAGTCAACAGATTCAAATCAATCGTCTGCAGCGCATTTCGATATTCTGCATGGTGCATCGGGACAGAGAGAATTCCCTCTGTACCTGCAAAAATAATAAGGGAAAGCAAACAAAATAGTTAGCAACAGTCATAAAGAACGACAAAAAAGCTAGAGATGTGCAAAGGAAAGATCAGGAATACCAGGAAAGAAACTTCTGGTAGGACTGGAGGAACTAGTCTTGGCGACTGGTTGGAGGCAGAGGGTTAAAATCCAGAGAGTAGTAAAAAAAAAAAACTCCTTCTCCTGGCACAGGCTGCCTGAAGGGGAGGACCTTACTGTAGAAATAGCAGCAGACGCTTTTTTCTCTTTTTTATCTGCACACTCTCTCTTTATCTCGCTCTCTCTTCGTTCTACAACTTGCATACAGTCAAGTCTGAAGGAGTGAGTGCAAGATAGAAAAATACAGAGAAAGAACTCTAGTAGAAAGAGGCACGAGTGAAAGCGAGGGTGCAAGGTAGAGATGTGGAGGAAAGAGGATGATGAAATAAGGGAGCTTGCAGAGAACATGAGCAAAGCAGCTTTTCTTTTTTTAATTCTTCACCACAGCCAGTAAGCACGGGAGAAAGAACGGCAGCATGGGGAGGGAGGGGTGAAAAGGGTGGAGAAAAGAGTGACACAGACTCCAGTTCTCCCAAGGACTACTCACACACACACACACACACACACACACACACACACACACACACACACACACACACAATTACAATGCTAACTATTCAAATACAGTTGACAGTTGCACCTACATAGCATTAAATCAATAAAAACAATGAATTGGAAGACTTTGGATGCATGTGGATAGTTAATACTCACTACGAGGGAAAGGGAACTAACCACTGACATAAAAAGGCTGTATAAAAGGGAAGCAAAAAACAAAAGCACGGCTTGAATCATTTTTCGACGAGGGACGGTCGAGTCCATTTGTTGCGCCGAGAGGGGGAAGAAAAGCAACCGAAGCAAAGACTAAACATTTATTTGCTTGGATTAACCAGTCCGAAATGTTGGGGATGGCGCCAGGACAATGCCGAACAGCTTTTCTTGTACGTGTTTGCATCCCTGGGAAACCTGCTGGTCAGACGTTTGGACTGTAATTCCTCAAACCCCCCCTCCCCTCACACACCAAAACTGCCACCAGTCAGAAGCTGATAGAAGCTCTGCTATGCTAGAGGTGAAACAGCTGCTGTGATTTGCAGAGAGAACTCTTCTGCAGTGACACTGCACGCACGCACACACACACACACACACAAACACAAACACACACACACACACACACACACACACACACACACACACACACACACACACACACACAAGCCATGCCACAGCCAGGGCACAGCCAACCTGACACTCTGCCCAGGGTTGAGAAGTGTGTTTCTGCACAGTGGAAGAGATGGGGGGGTTTTACGCGGTTGCTCTGTTAACCCGATCACATTTTTCGCTGTGACATTTAGCTTTCTTTTCTGGATTCGAACACATAATGATGACTTACCCACACTCTGGCACAGTGTACAAGCTTTTCGCAGTCCACATAGTGTCATGTGCTAATGACGCAGTGTAGGTGTTTTAATATTCTCCACAATGTTGCTGAGAATCCCCCTTGCATCCCCCATTTTGTGTTGTAAAACTCACAAGTGGGCATGCGCACATGCACATACACTCTAATGCTTGCTCTCTACTGCTGCACCAAAAAGACAAATGAAGAAATATTATACATTTATTAATGTGTATGACAACTAGAAGTAGTAAACATCAGTAAAAGTTTCACAGCACAAATATTACAGAGCAAACAAGCCTATTGGCTGTTTTTTTTAGTTAAACTCTCCAGAACACTAACCGATAAACTGAAGCATTTAGCTTAAGATGAAGAAAGAAAAGTAAAACTTCCCTCACGTCCCCGAGGAAACGACGGGTAGAAAAAGGAAAGATGAGAGAGCGAGTGCAAGAG
This sequence comes from Acestrorhynchus altus, assembly GCA_034509495.1. Lineage (NCBI taxonomy): Eukaryota > Metazoa > Chordata > Actinopteri > Characiformes > Acestrorhynchidae > Acestrorhynchus > Acestrorhynchus altus. The sequence continues at coordinate 41,637,979 of CM067501.1, forward strand.
TAGCGCAGTATATGCTATGTGCAGGATAGATGGAGCTGTCTGTGTTACAGTACACACAGAGAGATCTGCAAATTTTAATGCTTCACAATGTTTAGCTGCTGGTGCTCCGTTCGCCTGACAAAAGCCTTCGCCACGTCCACCTAGCACGGCCACACAGAGGGTGCTGCTACTGCTCAATGAGCTCTCTCTCTCTCTCACACACACACACACACACACACACACACACACACACACACACACACAGAAGTGCACACACACACCCTGACACGGAGGAGGGACACAGAGATAGAGTGGCCGGTCTGCCCAGTCTCTCTCTCTCCCTTTCTCTCTGCCTCATCCTGGGCCTCCTCTTTCCAGATTTCTCCCCTCGTTCTCTGCTGCTGGCACTGACCACTTATTCCACACACACACACACACACACACACACACACACACACACACACACACACACACACACACACACACACACACACACAAATACAGACAGAGAGACATGAACAGCCGGCACAAACCACACCACACACACCACACCTTCAGTTCGCCACCAAAAATGGGCTGCACAATGCCATGTGAATAGGGTGAAGGGGTAAAAAACGAAAAAGTGAGCACTTCTCCCTTTTTTATTCTAATTTTTGAGCAACAAAGGCGGATGGTGCCCTTATTTTGGCAGGGGCTAAAAAATGCCCCGACGTCACATCGCGCCACATCTCTTGACCAATCGCAAAATCCCGAAAAGAGTTAGATGCACTTCACATGTGCAGCAGCTAAATCATGTACAGCCAGTAAAGCATGTAGAATATGACAACAAATAGTCTAAAATATACTTAATTAGCAACGGCAGTGGCAGCAGCAGTGGCAGGACTTGATTCCTCATCTGCTACTTGTTTACTATTTAACCTGCACTGAAGAAGGAGGGCTTGGCATGTGTGCCGAGTCGTACACTGCATTAAAGTTCACTTGAGGATACAATTTTGGTTTCAGATTGGCTGCCAACTCCCAAACACTATGCTGCTCTATAAGGCATATCGTTCATAAGACCGATGGACTAAGAGCACCATTGATCACACGCCAATCATAACAAGCTCTTTATGATATTTTTCACTGCACAACCTCAGGGTTATTACATGCGTCACCACTACTAATATAATTCACAAAAAGCTCTTGAAATTTGAAAGCCTTTTTTTCTGTGCTGAGGAGAATACCTTGCCACATTACTTCTGTTGTGTTTTTCCAATAAATTGTTTACAGAACAGACTTAAATTGTTCATTCATATCGCAGAGATGCAGCAACCAACTAACCAAAACCAAAACCAACTAATTAAATTAATTAAAAACTATAAAATATATTCATTAAGTTACATTGTTATCTTTCAGTTGTTCTTTTCATGTAAAAAATAAATTAATCAAAGGTAGATCAACAGTGTATAATAAATGTCGCTGTAGCAATAAAGGCACTGTATCCAAGCAGCACTGAGCAAAATGTCCTTTCATTCACTAAACAAAATGGCTGCCACAGCTAAATACATGACTGCACATATACCAGTGTGTCTGTCCAAATATACACATTGTTGCTGTCACACCAAAATAGCAACTTTATAAAAGAAAAATCACTTTTTAAATTTCAAAGGAAGTCTGAATAAAAAGCTTTCATTCCATGCCATTTAGGAGCTTATCTATTGATATATTCAATATGAAATTTTGACACAACCTATAGACCAACAGCCAAATTCACATTTTGTTAACAAGTAAACAATGGCATATGTGGATATAATGTTGTTTTGCAAGAATTATAAGCATCAGACAGAAAATAAAAGACAAAAAATAATAATTAGGCTGCTTTAAGAAATATAGCAGAATTTGTGTTCATCTAGGACTTCACTTATGTAGCACGTATGGAACTATAAGCTCCTTCAAATCCCATTTCTGAAGAAAAATCGGCATGAATGAACTTGTGATTTTTACAAGGCAATATACACAAATTCTGTGTGGAAAGAAAGTTTGATGAGGGTCACAATCCAGCTGAGTGGATTAGCAGAAAACCAAAAATACAGTAATCAAAAACAGAGCTTCACTTCCAGATGTGACAAACAAACTAACAAGCAATTACACAAATTTGGTGAGCAGATGGAAAGAGCTTTAACCTTTCTCATTTTTTAAAAGTGACCCTAAATGTATAGTTATTCAGAAACAAATCAAAATCATGGTGGGCCTTTGAGAGATGGACAGGAGGGAGTAAAACATGAATCTGCAATGTCAGTCGCCAGAGCAAACGCCACATTGCACACAAGGCTCTGACACTGCTTGCTCTGCTGTGTTTAAACACTGTTAGGCTTAACCCTTACAATCGCCAGAGAATAAAAACACTGCAAACTTAATAATTAACCTGCACCAAAGGCTACTGAAGTCACAAAGGCCAGCCATAAAACTTTAAGGGTGAACTTCTAATTAACATTTAATGTTCAGCATCAGGGATGACTGTGTAGCATTTGCCAGCATTTAGCAGTGCTGAATATTTCATAGAAAGATTATGTAATACACAAGAGAAAGACCAAAAGTAATGAAAGAAAAAAAATATCAGATTATCCCACATTTTATACAAATTGTTTCACACACCTTTTACTCCTTCCCTCCGGAAAGGGTAGCAGCCTCATTGCGGCGGCGGTGGTCTCTCCTGGGCCCCTATGCGCACGTGCCTGCGAGACTTCTCAATTACAGCTGTGAACTCTGGGGTCAGCCTCTGTAGTGAGAGGAACAAAGGGCGTGACCCTGGGGTCAGAAGTGTTACACTGGGAGCAGGCCGGCCCCCATTCAAAGGGAGTGTGCTGTTTGCTTTGTGTAGGTAAAGACCACTAAAACACTGACTAATAGGGATTAGGAAGTGATCCCCTTAGGACTGTCACTCAGAGCATGCCCCTGACCTCCTGCTTCCATTAGGAGCCGAAAAGTGAAAAGACCGCTCACCCCTGAGCCTCACCGCTACTGAAAAAAAGACACAAACCGAGACACCTGTCATACACATGTTTAAATCCACGGTATTTATAATTAGTTATCAGAGATACATCTAATAAATATTAGCATGATAAATGGACAATAATTATATTAATAATACTATAAATATATTAAACTGTTGGAAAAAATATATCTAAACTACACCCATTTACTGGTATATTGTATCATCTCTGTGACAGTAATTCATAATTATATGCATGAAAAATAAATGGGAAAAAATGACAATTTGTTTCCTTTTAACAGAATACTGAATTATTTATATTAATATTCATTTTGCAGGACAATTCAGGGAAACTCCCAGTAATAAAATCTAAAATCATTACTATTAAATTGTTAATTAATAAAGAAAAAAGTTTAATTAAATGTAACACAAAAACTAAAAAATCCAAATTCTTACATGATTGTTTACGAATTACTTTAGTGTCATGCTGTTCAAAACATTTAAAACTATAATGCCTAACTCAGTAAATTAAGATTCACATTATACTAAACAGCTTCTTCCATGCTTACTTTCAAAACCTTTTAAAAAGTATAGTTGTTAACCCCTGAGATATTATAAAATACACAGTGTAATAGTCTCAAAATAATATAAAATCATTAATATTTTCATAGCTGTTTTAAAATAATGCCTCTTTATGCTTATTTACAATCTATTTTTAGATTTTATCACACCCATCACCATGAAAAACCACAACTTAAACCATTAATATTCACATAGCACTTTCCCCACGAACCGAAAGTCAAAATGAAATTCTCCTAAACATCATCAGTATCAAATACATTAACAAATAATTAATACATTAATGGTATATTTTTAGAAGAAGAAAAAGGCTGAAACTTATTATATGATGGTGTTAATGAACTCCCCTATGACACAGATATAAGAGTAGAGTAATGAAATAAAGTTCAGCAGACTTAGTGTATTTATTAAGCATCACTGGCAAGGAGACACGCCATTTTACAGGTACTTACTGAAATGAAAATGCTGAAATAACAAAATGGAGGACCATGAGACAACATGGCGGTCACTTCTGATAAACGTGATGCTCTACATCTGAACAGGCAGGCTATGAAGTTATGAACAGTAATGGTATGCATTATGAGAAATATAAAAACCAGCTCTGCACTGAAGGAAAAAAAGACTGACCACTCATCGACAGAGTGGACACAGACTCTGGTGCTTTCAGAGATACAGAGAAGAGTGGGTGATAACTATTTAAATTATGTATTAGCAGAGGCACCATTTCCCTGTGATATGACATGTTTTCAAATTTTAAATCGTTAATCCAATGTATTTTCAATAAGTAAAATAATGAAAAATAAAAATCACTGCAAATGCCATTAATCATTATCAAAATTAGAAAACTTTCCATGTGCAACACTGAACTCCACTCTATTGTAAATTAGGTTATTTACTTGAACGTGAATACATACTTCTTTTTTATAATGCTATTTTAATTATACATTATGACATTAAAGGATGCAAACATAAAGCACGTGGGTGTTCTTAAAAAACATTCAAAATATTCCATATGTGTATTATATATATATATATATATATATATATATATATATATATATATATATATATATATATATATATATATAATAATACCACACTCAATGAATAAATACATGCTCCTTTTCTTAAATACTGGAAATCATATAAAAAATAGCACTACAGCAACCTAAAATCGTTGTGAATTTACACTGCTGCAGGCTCAGTTAATCAAGGAACTTGTAATATATAATTCAACTGCTAGTTAATGTCTAACAGATACAAAAAACTAGAATCACAAGCTCATAATTTTACACACTTGGACCACTGTCAAATGTTAATGCCGAAGGACAAAAAGTGTTTCATATTTCAGCTAGAAATCTCCTATCAACAAAACAGAGGGCTACTGCACCAAGTTTTAAAATACACTGATATGAAATTCAGTGCATTAAAAACATTCCTTTAGAGAAAAAACCTCCTGTCCTAGATCTCTCTTGCAAAACACAAACATTCCAGATAATGCTTAGAAAAAGTGTGAGGGCTATCATGAGTAATTTTTATTTACAAATTGATTTTCTCTCTTCTTTTCCCCAGAGACTACAGAATAATGTTTTATGGTTTCAGAAATAATTCTAATTCCCCGTGACATTATTTTTAAATCACAAAAAAAATTCAATGTGTGTAAGGGGGAGGGAGGCTTAGAATTATCCAGTTTTCTAAATAAAAGAAACAAAAGCTTAATACTATTCATTTCTTAATTACCTTAATTAGGAGGATGTTTATTTTTCAGGGCAGTAACTATATTTCCATGAAATAACGCACAGTGCTCAAGTATACTTTCACTTGGCATGTTCAGGTGATAATAAAGCCTCTTTAATGCTGTTAAGGTGCTTCACATACACTTCAAGGTAACTAATTAAGAGATAGTTTTGCCCTTACTTTTTTGAATATAAATGATAATCTTAGGAAGCAAAGACAATAAGCATCAGGTGAAAAACTTTCCACACATATTTATTTGAGCTCATTACCTACATTTAATTTTATATCTGATCATGATTTACTTTAGGATGAAAGTATTTTTCAAAGCATAAGGTTTCGGACAGATTTGTTATAAAAATATAGGCTGGAACAAGTTTTTTCTTAATGGTTATAAATCTTCCATTACTTTTTTGTGTGGTAACAAGTGGGATATAAATATTTTATTAAATGCCTTATTTTAAAAATCATATCATATTTACAATAAACGTTAAAATTATAATAATAAAACACAACATATTTACCTGCATTAATTATTAGTGCACAGCAAAAAAATGTAATGTGTGTGTGTATGTGTGTAATACAAGCAAATTTTGATTGCAATTCCAGAGGAGAACTTCTTCATATGAATACATTTTTCAAAAAAATTTTAAAGAAACTGTTTAAAATGAGGTTATATGTAAATCATTACTTTCCCGCTTTCATGAATGGGGGTGCATGTGGTTTAACCTGCCTGTAGGAAACCCACAGAAACCTTTCTTTTATTTATTTTCCAAAACACAGCTCACCTTAACAGAGAATAAAGAAAACAAAGGTTAAAAAACACACAGGCAGGATAGCATTTTATCTGATCTAGATTCCAAAGCAACTGCTCACACTACACCTACACCACATTGTGGCAAAGTGCGACAAGGCTGAGTCTCTAGAACATTCTGCCGAGTACATTATGCTTCAGGATTCTGGGGCATTATCCCTCACACTCATTAACTATGACTTGTCCAAAAGACATAGAACAACTGTAGCAGTTCTATGAGTAGTTTCTGAGACAGAGAAAAGAATTCATTTAAAATATAAAATATGCAGATTGTTTATTTCTCCAGACATAAATCAAAAAACGTCGAGTAATCAATAAAATGTATGTATGTATTTATATGTACATACATTTGATTATGATGTGATATGAATATGATAATATATATATATAACAGACGGTTATATAGATACTTAAACCATTTAGGAGGTTAAGGAGTTTTGATTTTTTTATCTAGATTTAAATTAAGGGGTTTTAGCAATTATCAATAACTTTTACACTCAAACTTCAAATAATATTTTTCTATTTTCGTAACAACATTTGAGAGTACAGATAAATTAATAAAGTTCACACATTTCATAACTGCTGATACATGAATTTCTTAAAAACACCTTAAACAACTTTATAAACATATCTGAAGCTAGTCTGCCTGGATATAATTATCCCAAAATATTATTACTTTCCTATCGTGTGCACCACACTAAATATCAGCACATCCCAAAGGCAACAGCCAAAGGCAGGGTCACCTCAAAAACTTTTTATGCTCCGATATCTACCTGTCACGCCAAGGTGCCTGTCCATCCTGGTCTCCTTGAGACATAACTATTTAACATGGAACCTTTTTCATCTCCTGCATGCTGTCCAGGGTGGGAGGTGTGTGCATAAAGGTAGGGGGGAACGGTATTGGCCCTGTGCTGCTCCAGGCCTGCAGCTTGTCTCACATAAAAGTTAATGCCACGCACCTGGACGGCTTGGACAGAATGGTGATTTGCTCCCCAGCCGAGCCTCCCCCCTCACCCAACTCTTCTGCCCACAATCTTATAAATGCCCTTGGGGAGTAGCACACAGAAATGTTCTCCAAGTCTTTTAACAGGGAGGTCAGAGACCCACACCCACACTGACTCTCTAGTCAATTCCTCTCTCAATTCAGAAAATTAAATAGTTTAATATGGCAAAAGATTGAGATCAGGAATTAGATGAACATGATTGCAATAAGGGTGACATACTGAGGACAAAGAGTGACAAGTTTCAGACAAATTTCCATGCAAATCTCTAGCTGCACCGTAACACTTCTGAAAAACACTGTTATATGCTCAGGTTAAGACACACATTATCTGCAATCACAGAGAGGAATGGAGGGAAGCATTGGGCACTTGTAAAGTCTGGGTGTAATACACCACTTTTTATAAGTAAGTATGTTGCAATTTGTCATTCTTGCTCAAGGGTATTAACCCCCATTAAATATCATTTTTAAAGGAATGATATAGGGTCGTTTTGAGGAGACGTAATTGCAAACATATCATTCCGGTGCCACTTTTTTTTTTTTTTTTAAATTGTCTTTGGCAAGTGCTCTCCCTGTGAGAATTACAACCTTTAATAGGATGAGGTAAGCGCAGTGTAATACTCGTCTGTCTCCTGTGTCTCTCTTTGCCCACTTTGCAGCTTAATATGCACCCACCGAAGCCCAAAAATAGAGGATTACTCTACCAACACGTACATGTTCATGCTAGCTTTCCAGTGCTGATGGAAAAAAGAAAAGTCAATTTTGTAATCACGTTGAGCAACCTAATTATAAGTTTAAAACACAGTGAATGACCAAGAGTTTCCTGTAAAAGCTTATCCATTCACAATGAAGTTGACTGTAGGTTGCTATACATAAACTGTAATGAAAGCCAATCATTTGTCGCTTACATGCAAAAAAAGCAACTTTACAGGAGAATGAGAAAAACATACCTTATCTGGAATACAGTGTAAGAGTGTTTTTTTCAAATACTTTTGAGAATTTGTATTATTAATTCATTATGAAATTTTGACTCAATGTAGCGAAACTTTACCAGAATTGTGCAGATCAAAATGTTCTAACAAATAAATGCGCAAAATGGTTCTTTAAAGAGCCTATGTGCTTAAGTTAAACAAAATGTCAAACCAAACTAAAACTATACTAAACTAAACTAAAACAATAAACCAAGAATGTCTGAAAAAGTAATTCGTTAACCCATTTAAAGCTTGTTATTCAGTTATTAATCTTTAGACTTTCTATACAGCAATTACTATGATTTATGGAATAACTGCAGTGAAGCTAATATATATATGTTACATAGTTACGAGAAACAAATCAAGTTTGCGGTTTAATGGTTAAAGGTTTTTAATACATTCTGTCTTTGAGACCTCATGCAAAGAACTATTCTTTTATCCTGAACTTTTTTTGAATAAGTACTTACTTATAGATACATTTAAAAACACTGGATATTCTTGGAACATATCTGTTGGTCCCAAAAAGGAAAAGTGGGGAAAATATTGCTAGTGGAAAACTAATTCCCATGACCATATTACCCAAGAAAAACCAGATGAAAATGTTTTCAGCATTTGCACCAAATGCAACTGAATCGAAATGAAACAATTGCTACTATAATGAAACTATATAATATTAAATATACTTAGCTACTGTTGATGAGAATTATTATATTTATATTATTTATTTACCTCAGGGCAGTATCAATATCCCTGCAAATACCTACTTTGACAATGATTCTGTTTTTTAAAAACTAAAAATCATTTTGCCTGATAGGTCAAACTAATAGCTATGCTTGCATTATTCAAAACCTGTCAGCTTACTCTTTTCCAGGTTCCAGTGTTCTGTAGGCAGCACTATATGCGCGGCTCGGGAGGTCCGTGAGCTATAGGATGCCAACAGTCACATACCAGGCTACAACAACAAAGCAGCCTTTATGTAGGTGCATGTATGCAGATAAAGGAGCCCCTTGCAGGGAAGCCGCCACTGCCTGGCCCTGAGAGAGCAGGGACTGCAACAGCCACAGGGGACCTCAGCAACACGGGGATACACACTGCCTTCCCGTGGCCGTGCTAAACACATACACACACTTACATATAAAATATGCTTAAATGTCATGCACATATTTGGGCAAAATGTGGCGATGTCAAACACTGGATGCAAGTATTTTCACAAGGAGAACAGAAGCATTCTGCTTCATTTTGTTAATTAAACAAAAGATCACAGATTTAAGTGACTGTAACAAGAGTTATTGCAGCAATTAAATAGCAGAAATAAACATAAACAAAGAAAACAACTCTGTATCAAACATCAACATTAGCAAGACTAACGGATAAATCATTCTTCTAAATGTAGATTTAAATCACCTAAACTATTAAACAGGCTGCTGATGTATTAGGTAAATGATTGCTGGCAGTAATGTGTTAGTAAAGCACACAAAGTCACACCGTGAGAGAGGGGACATATGGAAGGCACAGAATCAAAGCTCTATGGAGTGGGACAGTGCTCACACTGGGATTAATTACAAGGACCTGGAATCTTCAGGTTGTGTCTACGCTCATGTGGTTCCGAGAAGCTGTGTGTCAGCACTGCAGCTATTCCTAAACTGAACACAAAACACTTCTTGAATAGGGTCCACTTAATCAGGTATGTTCTATCTTTCTCTTTCACTCTCTCTTTCTTGCACAATGCAGACATACAAAAACACATACATGCGCACACATGAGCAGCCTTAATAGGCATGCTGAGGTGTGATAATCAAATTATTCTCAGCACTGTCTGAGGGTTAGAGGGGCCTCTACATCTTTATCTCAACAGGGAGTAAATCACTCTCCCAGACATCCCCGACGGTTTCGCACAAACACACGAAATGTTCTCACACATGCTGCAACGCGGCACACGGTGCACACACGCACACATACACTGTTGAGAAGAGTGCGTTTTTCTTCTCGTGACAAACAAGTCAGAGCCAGAAAAGGGGTTGAGAGATGAAGTGGTGAAAAGAAAGAGGAGAGCTTTCCTCTGCACGTTAGTTCTTCTTGAGCCTCGTCTCTATTGACCTGTAAACCTTTGTGACTGGAACAAATGCAATGGCGCTTGACTTGTCACACAAACTACTAGTAAAGAGTTATTCCAATGAGCCCTGCCAACAATGCACCAGCCTAATTCATGGAGTTGTCCTAGTCTGCAGGCTGAGGTCTGGCTGAAGAGCTAGTTCCATCACACAGCCTGCACCCCCACCCCCCACCCCCCCAAGGCTGAGGATACTGTTAATCCAATACCTTAAAAACCCAAATAAACACCAACTTTAAGATTCCAGTGTTTTCTTCATGAACAATATAAAGTAGTTTTCAATGATAGAAAGTTAATTGCAATTTCACTTTAAAACAGTGATGAAACCTGGACTGCAGAATTATACAATCCAAAAGAACCAAAGTTCTACCAAACTTTTTTATAATCAATTAATCAATAAAATCAATATAATCAATTAAATAATCAATAAAATAAACAAGTCAACAAGAAAACAACAAAAAGTCAATAAAAGTACTTAATTCTCTAATGTATTTGATATAATTTTAAAAAAAAAGATTTTTTAAACAAAATTCTAATTCTGAAAATATCTTTTTACAGTTGCTAAAATTTTAAGTAGAACACTTTCAAATGTTCATGTATAACACCATAAAATATTTAACTTTTATCATCTAGTCCATCTAGTCTAGCTTTCGAAAATGGTTCTATATAAATGGTTCTATAAAGGTGAAAGTTTTTTTTGATATTCAAACCATTTTTATTTGTCACTCGTTTGTCACCTTCCATTTTCATTTCCATTTTGGCCATATTGTTTTTCTCTTTTTGACATACATTAAATCTGGTAGTTCTTTAAATTGTATAAAAATTTCAAAATTAATTAACCAATAGAAATGTTCCAATGGACTTCCATTTAAAGAACAGTTTTCTTTCTCCTACAAAGTTTACAATTTGAAGACACAAACTTTGTAACAGCACTGATATGTTTATGATATCTCTAATCAATCAAAATTAACTTCATGAAGACCAAATGAACAAAGTATATTGTCAACCTGTCAAAGATTTTTCAGATGGGTCATTTGTGTCAGTGTTTTCTTTAAATAACTTGTGCAGCAGACATTCCTCTGTGGACAACAATAGGAATAGCTGCATGCATTATATCTGACTAGGGTGCTGAAAAAGTGGTCTCTTTATTGTGGGCCTGGAAAACCTCTAGAGCTTATCAAGTCACTGAGTCAGAGTGCTCCGGGTCAGTGGAATTTATGGGCAGGAGACTAACACAGAGCGATAAGGGTCAAATGATGTCATTCAAACAGAATGAATTATCGGCCGCAAGCTTATGTTGCGCTGATGGAGTGCACACCACAGAGTAATATAAGTCACAAGCCATCCGGTTGCTCATATATTTTATGCTATTCTTGTGTTTCCTTAGTTGTTTCTTACCAAGTTCTCCATGTTGCAGATATATCAACTGATCGAATGCCTGCTAATCGAGTGAAAAAGAAGGCTGTGAGAACCCCAGGCCAATGTAGCACCGTATTTTACAATGCTGTTCGCTTCCCTGCTTCGCCGTGGTGTTAAACGCTGCAATAAGTATATTACACCCTACAATGTAATGGTCAAGAAGGCAATTTTAAAGGATCTGGAACTACTCCCTTTACGAGAATAAACACTGTCTAAGACTGAAAAAAACCCCAGCTTGAACCACATTATCTTTTTTTAACGCAGCATTGGCTTCAAATAAACCAGCTCAAAGTATCTCTTATTTAACCAAAGAGGCTGCAGCTGTGCTAGAGGCTCCCCTATAAGAAACACCTTCTCTGCTCCTTACATTACAGCCAGTTCTGCTGTTTGGCCTTTGCCAGGTGTAGATATGACTCCTATGCCTCTATCTGCTAATAGGAGACTGAATCCCAAGAGAGGGATCACATGGAGCAGAGCAACATCTGGGAGACACCTGCAAAGGGCACATGACCTGAGAGTCATTGCACCACACGAGAGGAGAGAGGGAGGTGAGCAAAGACTGCAAGAGACAGACAGATAACAGAGATCAGAAAGGCTACATCACACCCTCATTCTCTTCCTACTGCCTTCAGTTCATGATCAATGGCAGAACAGTACTGCTCTCCAGTTTGAAATTCATTTTGGTATTAAGTTTTAAAAAACTTTAAAGAAGGCTTTTTAAGGAACATTGGAAATGAAGAATTTAATGAAGAATACTATATATATATAGCAAATAATAAAATAGCCAGTTACTTCATATTTTATTAACTTAAATATGGTGTGCCTCAATGATAAATTGTCATTAGGTCAATTGATGACCTGTGGAAGTCAAGAAAAGATTGGAAAGCAGCTTGTATGCTGACAAGAAAGGCAAAGCAAGGACCTGCAGTAAGGTTTTCCTGAAGAGAGATGAGCATAGTTCTACAAACTGCATGAGCTGCATGGAAGCTGCATAAGCTGCATCTGAAGGAAACTCTACCTGTGACCTCGTTACAAAAGGCAGTATATCACATTTGCAAACAACATCCAGATAAGCCAGAGGCATTGTAGAAACAAGTGCTGGAGACTGATGAAGTTAAACTTGAGCTATTTGGCCACACTCCCCAAAGCTGTAATAAAACAGTACTGGATAAAAGAACACCTTTCCAGCTGTTTAGCACAAGGGTGGAACTGTTATGCTTTGTGGTTGTGCGGCTGCTAGTGGCAAAGAAACTCTGGCCAGGTATATCGAAAAATGGATCCCACTAAGTATTTTCAAAAGCTGAAAAGAATCATGGTTCAACTACAGGGGTATGATCCAAAATAAACCTTAAAATCCATCATTATACAGTTCAAGAAAAACAAGCTAATTCTTTTAGAAATGGTCCTCAGAGTCCACATTTGTGGGTAGATCTTAAACATACTGTGCATGTAAGGTGACTCAAGAATATCACAACACTCTACAAGGAAGAGTGGGCACAAAATCTTAAAAATGGCATTACTAAGTATTCAGTGTGCTGTTTATATTATTATACACACCATATTTACTATTTTGCTGCTGTCCAATGAAAAACATGTATCTCTACTTTGGTCAGTTTTTAATTTTCTCCACCATTTAGCACTTTTGCTGTTCTGTACACTGTGTAAATAATTCTGGACGAAAACTTGCTCTTAACTGCTTTAATTTTACATTAACTTCCATTAAAGTTAATAACATGTTGCCTTCTCTTGCAAAGACACGTGTTTTTTATTGAACAGTTATGAACTGTTTATATTTTATATTTAAATTTCAGTTTTAATCCTAGTTTACTGCAGTTTTACTTCTTAGTACAATATGTACTATATGTATATTATTTATCTGGCAAAACAATGTGTTTTTGCTTGAAGAGAATACACAATATTAGAATAGATTAAAGAAAAAAACATTAACAGAAATTTTAACCAAAATGTACTGTTGGAAAAAACATAGTACTCATTAGTCAATTAAGGTATGAAATACAAACAATGTTAGGAAGCTAAGCAAAAGGAGAACACACTAACAAACACAGAATAACTGCTTATTGCATTAGTGCTTTCTGTATTTCTGATTTCAATTGTTCAGTCCAGATAACAAATGAACATCCATTGACAAGTTTACTATAAGGACAAATTGCCTCTTGATCTGTGTGGCTATAATGTTATCCATGCTGCAACAATCATCTACAATCAAATGGGATATTGTGAGCACTTTACTCTAAATCTGTCTTTAATTTCTGTCAGGCAGGTCTTGCAAGAGACTTAAAGTCTGATTCTCATCATTTGCCAGTACCTCCACCACAAGAACATGTTCCAAACATGAGTAACAGTGTCCTAGATTTTGACATTTTCATTTGTAGCATCTATAAGTAACATCTAATCGGATATTATTTTCTTTTGCTGTTTGTTATTTCTATTTATTCTCACCTGTGTACTGTCAAGAATAAGATCCTCCTTTCATCAGTCTGTGGAATGTCTGTGGAAGATAAATCAACTGTTAGAAAGCTTGTGCATCATATAAGGAAAGATCCAAGACATTTCATCCCCAAACAGCTTAAAACCTGAATGAAATTCTATGTTCTTTACACCTTTATTCCAGTATTGAACAGTTCGATCACTCTTGATCACTCTATGATCTCTAATATACATTACCTGTAGCATGTGATTTAACTCAATAGGTTTCCTAAGTACAGGGAAACATGTCATTACAGACTGTAATCAACTGTGCAATACAGGACTGTTTCTTTAATGTCAATGTCTCTCCTGTTCCAGTTTTAAGTGTTTGCATATGCTGCAATATTTCTGCAACACCATCCCAAAAATGATTTGCTAAAGAGCTTTACAATGTTAACTTCTATACATGGAGGGTCAGGAAGTCTGTCGTATTTGCACAGGACATACAGTATTGTTTGTGCAGCAGCATTTTTCTACAATTGATCTGCTTAAGTAATAAAACATGGTCAGTTTGCAGAATGGACTGGGACTTTCTAACAGGATTCATTAAGTTTCTTTTCTACTCTGGACATGGGTTACTCTCTGTAGCCTAAAAAATAGATGTTTTCTTGGCAGTGTGAAAAAAGTGCAAGTTCAGCCAAAATAGACAATAAAGCAGTATAGGGAGCTAAAACACATGCCAGATTGCAGAGGGGCGATTCAGAGCTGGGGCCCAGGCTTTTTTTTTCCCTCTCTGAAAAGATCCACAGTGGAAAGAAAAGCCTTCTCCCTGTCCTCAGATGAACTTGAACATGAGCTTCCTGTTAGACCCTGGGAGGAAACACCCAGCGCAGCAAACTCACACTCACAGAGGAAGGCCTTCACTGTTGAATTCTTCACTGCCTGCGAAATTAGGTCAAGCACTTAAGAGCTTCTTGGTCTGAAACAAGTTTGTTCTCTTCCTCTCTCTTTCTCTCCCTCTTGCTCAAATAAACAAACGCATGCGCACACATATGCGTAGCATTCACTCACCCACTCTCTCTCTCACACACACACACACACACACACACACACACACACACACACACACACACACACACACACACACAAAACAAAATCCCCTGCACACACACAAACATAATATGTGATGTGATGTCTTTATGTGTCATGGGTAAACCGCAGCTCAGAGACAAGGGGGGAATGTGTGTCACGCCGGTTGTCCTCTGCTGCACTCTGGATCTGAGCGGCTTATTCACAGTTCCCTGTCCTGTAATGCCCTGTAATGCCCACGGCTGCTGTCACACACACACGCTGCCCGGGATTGCGGACACATTCCTCCTATGGCCACGGGCCGGCTCACGCACACATCTGTGCCTTGGCCTGGCCACGGAGCCCTGCAAGTCCTGGATGGAGCCCAAACCTGCCATTACAGGCCACTCTTCCAATATACTGGTCAAGCTCGGAAGACCAGTGAACACATGTTTGAGTGCAGGGGGCCAGACATCGACCGCATTTTATTTTTTTGGCAGCTCAGATTTTTAGATTTTTCTAAGGTTTTTAGATAGCTATGTCCATGTAAACCAGCTTACAAATAGGTCAGTTAAGGTTCTGAAGAATGTTTGCCGCACAACACTATATAGACACCTTCTCATTCATCATTTCACCAAGGGTATTAAAAAAGTTGATCTTACTACTCAAATCTCTACTGTTCAAGAAGAACATTCTACTAGATTGTCGAGAGTTCCTGTGAGGATTTGTTTGCATTCAGCAGCAAGCATGTTAGTGAGGTCAGGATGTTGGATGATGACCACCCCACTCATTCCCAGCTCCAAACCTCATTCCAAAAGTATTGGATGGACCCATTATTCCAGAGAACACAGTTCCTCTTCTCCACAGCTCAATACTATTGGGCTTTATACTCCTATAGCCTATGTGTAGCTTTAGAAGTGTGTATGTATTTGTACATCTGTGTCTGAAATGGCTGCAACCTAAATGCATTCATTAGAAGGTGTGTCCACAAACATGCAGACATACAGTGTTGATTATATTAGATGCAGGATTCTGTGTCCCAGTATTATCCTGGGAACACCTTGTTCTCTCAACTTGCTGAGCTGCCACTGTCCAATTCCATACACAGTAAGCCACAGGCAGGACGCCTGGGTCAACACTGCCACATCATATAAAAGATGTAAAAGTGAAATTATCAGATTACAGTATTTCAGCCAGGTCATGTTGACACATTACATAGTTGGCCTCTTTTTTTGGAGAGGCAAAGAAAAAAAAAGAAAGAAAGAAAAGAAAAAGGGAACAGGAAAGTGTGAGCCTGAGAGCAAAAAAGTAAGAGAGCAACAGAGCAAAAGGAGCGAAAGTTAAGTTAGAGTAAAAAGAGCACAGCAATACTACACCAGCCAATTTTCTGTCATCTGCCGCTGCAGCAGAGAGTTTGGGGAGACATTCCTGTGGGATTGACAGTTTGGCATGGTCAGAGCTCAAGCAGCCAGTCATGGAAAGACACTTCCAGTGCACACACAGCACAAATTCAGCCAGCTGTACTGCATGCTAGCTGGCCTCAGACACTGTGCATCAGCCTGCCCCGATGTCCTGAGACAGGTTACTCAGCTTTGAGCCACACAGCGGTTAAGATACTGTCACAGACATGAGATGAGTTATTTTTGGCACCACAGCTGAGCATTGAGTGACAACATTAAAGCAAGTGGAATCCAATTGCCAGAAAAGGCTAACTGAAGATTGTATAGTCTCATTCTGACTATTTTTTCCATGCTGTTTAACAAAATTCTAATACTGTCAACATTTGCAGAGGTCAATACCTTGGTTAGCAATGTAAATGGATTAATGCATGTACATGCATGTAAATTAGAAGCTTCCTAATATATTGGATGAAACCCCTGTGCATGGTGCCATAAAAATGTACCCAGCAATAGTTTTGCGTTTCTCATTTCCTACATTATGGGCTTGCTTTTAGTCACATGGCTGACCACAAAGCTCGTCACAGCACAGGAATAGGAAGCAACACTGAGTATGACTGTAAACACCAAAGAAAATGAAAGGCCTTTTTTTCAAAACCATTGTGTGGTATTTGTATAGATTTTAGTATTCATATTAATACTTATACTTAGTAAAAACTTTTCATTAGTGGAAAGCCCCGCACCCTTAGAAGGGGATCTTCAAGAGGTTAATATTAAAGGCAACAGTTCTGTACAGAACAATGGAAACTCTACATTGATCAGTATGTTAAATTTCTCTTCCAAATGGTAACTTTTACATGATGAGCAAGCTATCTCACTTTCTAATGTCAAACAAACTTTTTGGTACTCCAAAGAACCCTTTGGGTAAGTACATAGAATAAAGTACATTATTATTATTATGCTGGTCCCAACTAAGTTACTGGTTAACCACTTAAACCTTAGGCTTGTCTTTCAGCTAATTGTCTTGAGACGTTTTACATAGTAACTGCTATGAATTACAAAGTTACTACAGTAAAGCTAATATCCAACTGAACTACAGAGCCTTTTGAAAGTATTCACAACCCCTTGGCATTTTTCGTGTTTTGCTACCTCTGTACCTGGAATTAAAATTAATTATTTGAGGGTTTGCATCATTTCATTTACAGAACATGTCTACAACTTTTAACATTTGATTTTTTTTTTTTTTTTGTGAAGCAAACAAATAGCACAAAACAACACAAAACTTTAGTGTGCATAACTATTCGCCTCCTTAAGTCAGTACTTTGTAGAGCCCAATTTCCTGCAATTACAGCTACAAGTCGCTTTGGACAAGTCTCTATGAGCTTGCCAAATCTTGCCACCCTGGGATTTTTGCCCATTCATCGAGGCAAAACTGCTCCAGCTCCTTCAAGTTAGATGGTTTCCACTGGTGAACAGCAATCTTCAATTTTGACCACAGATTCTCAATTGGATTAAGGTCTGGGCTTTGACTGGGCCATTCCAAAACGTTTACATGTTTCTCTTTAAACCACTCGAGTGTTGCTTTAGCAGTATGCTTTGGTCATTGTTCTGGAAGGTGAACCTCCATACCAGGCTCAAATCACTGACAGACCAAAACAGGTTTTGCTCGACAATATGCACTTTAGCACCATCCATCTTCCCCTTGACTCAGACCAGTTTCCCAGTCCCTGCTGCCGATGGTGTTCTTGGGGTGATGAGATGTGTTGGTTTGATACCATACATAGTGGTTTCCTTGGTGGCCAGAAAGTTTAATTTTGGTCTCATCAAACCAGAGCATCTTCCTCCATACCACATTCCTTATGGCAAACACAAAATGAACCTTCTTATTTTAGCCTGTAAGTAAAGGATTTTTTCATAAAGCCCAGCTCTATGGAATGACAGCTTATTGTGGTCATATAGACAGATACTCTGGTCTCTGCTTGGGCAGCTCCTTCAGGGTTACCTTTGGTCTCTGTGCTGCCTTTCTAATTAATGCCCTCCTTGCCCCATCTGAGAGTTTTGCCAGGTCTGCTGTGGTACCATGTTCTTTCCATTTAATGATAATGGATTTGATGGTGATCTGGGGGATGATCAGAGATTTGGACTTGTTTTTATAACCCAACCATTCTTTACAACTTGTCCCTGACTTGGTCTTCACTGTGTTGTTTGGTTAGTGGTGTCTCTTGTTTAAAAGTGTTGCAATCTCTGTTACCTTTCAGAAAAGGTGTGTATATACTGACAGATCATCTGACACATATTGCAGATGTGTTGGACCTCATTTCACCAAGCATGTGACTTCTGAAGGTAATTGGCTGCACCAGAACTTTTTAAGGGTTTCAAAGCAAAGAGGGTGAATACATATGCATGGGTCGTGAATACTGGGCATTGTAGTTATGTAAAACAAAGTGTCAAAGAGTCAAATGCAAGTATTTTGTTCTTAATGGTTTAACCTTTTAATACATTTGGTCTATGAGAACTTAGAGACCTATACTTTTTCTGATTAAGCATCTACCTTAGAAAAAAATAGGAATTTGCTAATAGACAATACTTTAATTTGAAATCCATCATCCTGCAGATCTATTAAAATTAAAATTAACTTACTTTCACATCTCATTCCTCAGACAGCATTGTAAATGAAGAGTCTGATTGTGTAACATAAATCCTGCTTTCAAACAGAATTCCTGTTTCTTCTGGAAAACCCATCCTATTATCTTCTCTCCCCTGATATCTCTCTCTCTCTCTCTCTCTCTCTCTCTCTCTCTCTCTCTCTCTCTCTCTCTCTCTCTCAGTGCTGGGTTATTGGCCTGCAAAAGCACCATGACACATACACACACTAATCTTTTGTGCACTCAGCCAAGGTCTTGAGAGAGTGTCCAGTGACACCTGAGAGGCTGACAGAAAATTTCAAACGCACTTTGCACATGACTTAAGATCAATCAACTTCTGATGAAGTAGATGGTCTCTTGCTAAAGTAGGCTGAGAGTCAATTGTATTCCTCTCAAAAATACGTAGGTGTATTTAGCCACCGAGTATAAAGCCAAGCAGGATGTTCATTATCATTCATATTTCCTAAAGGTCCTTTTTTCAAACAGACCATGCTAAAAAATAACTTGCAAACCACATTATGTCAGTATTCTTTCAAACAACTTAACAATGACACAGCACCTAAAGTAAACAACAGTAAACACATAATATATTTATTCTTCATAGCAAACAGAAATTGCCCTCAGCTGTTTTATTCCTCACACATGGTCACAAATTAGAGACATAAGAATTGTCTTTGCCCTTGTAAAACTCATGTACAGGTACTTAAAACTATTACCCTTGTGGCCTGAATTTTATGTGGCCTAACTTCTGACTGAATAATCTACCACCCTGTTTATTTAATAAACTAGTCATCCAGCATGGTGTATCTGATCTCCATTTGACTGAATGCAGTTTTCTCACTTTCACAAATGAAGCATGTCTTATATGACCATTATTCTAATATTCATCTTCAAGGCAGCTACAACTATTCCAGTTTATTAATTCTGAATAAATGTCATCAATATTGTGAATTATGAAATTGTTAGGAAAAAATCTTACCTGATTAAAAGCTCTTTGGAAGGACCCAGCTGAATCAGGGACGGTGTGCACAAGTTTTCGCCATTTTAAGCACCACTGTAACACACGCGCGCACACGCACACACGCACGCACACACACACACACACACACACACACACACACACACACACACACACACACACACACACACACACACACGCATGCGCATACACACGCACACATTCACACAATTTCAAAAGTAACATCTGTTCTCATAACTATATGAAATAATTCCTTACCTAAAACCTGTAGATGTTTCCAGGATTAAAGTTATTAGTAAAGCCATCCTGGTTAATAAAATACACTAAAAGAATAAGACAAAGTCTGGGTTTCGTCTTGATTCCTTGATTACTAAATTAGTCTCCATAAAACACATGTTATTTTGAAACATTTGTGTTACTCCTAAAATCTACCTTCCAGGCATAATATACACAATATAACACAGCAAATTCAGCCCTACATGCTGGAAAATAAGAAATATACATGCTGTTTGGCTTGTAATAAAATACTGTGGCAGCCTGTTGCCTGGAATATTGAATGTCTGAGCGAGAAGAGCATAATTTCTGTAGAAGCAGATCTTTTCCATAAGGACAGTAATCAAATGCACATTCAGTCTACACTCGATTATCTTCTCGATTGGCTATATAAGCAGACATGGGCCTTTAATGCCTTTTGCACATTTTAGTCAGTGTATAGAGAACCAGCTATGAGTCAACATGATCATTATGAGCACTGAAGAGAGACAGGCCAAGAGACCTTTCCCTCAGCAGCAGTGCAGATGTGCTGATGTGTCATCAGACTCTCTGCTTTAGTCTTAATGCGGTGCTGTTTTAACACAAACCTCAGTAAAGCAGCAGGGCCAGTGTCTACAACAGTACCTCATCTCGGTCACAATTTCCAGAAAATGATCAGCCACACAGAATGTCATTTCACAATTACACAGCTCATTTTTACGAGACATGTTATTTCTAAACATATATATCAAACATCCTTATCAACTTACTTGGTGATGGTTGAGCGTCACGGCTTTGTTTTACAGCCATCGCTTCGAAAGCTTGCTGACCTTCATGTGTGGAAAAATACTCAACGACTCACTATTCTCGTCAGCCCAAGTCAGCCCCCGGTCTTCAGGCTGGAGTTGAAGTGCGTCCCTCGGTCCACAGGCGGTGGAAAAGATGTCATTCTTCGCGGTGAATTCCTGTCGCCCGGTTACTTTTGTTGACCGCAACAGCGCCTCCGAGCTCGGTGACGCCGAGACGGCTCTTGGCGAAGCTCCCCGCCGCTGAAAGTCGTCCTCGACACCGTCCACGAACCGTCTGTGACGCTGTCCCCCTGTTTGTGAGTGGAAACAGCCCGTTTTCTGTGTCAGGGAAGCGGCCCCGCGGTGACAGCGCCGAGCCGTTCACTGAACTAGATCTCACAAGTTCAACTGAGGTGAAGTGAGGGACTCACAGCGGCCGTTACACAACAGCCCCGCAGCGCAGGCAGACACGCAGCCCACCTTTCGCTTTTAATGGCAACTCGTGCGAAAGACGAACGTTTCAGCGGGCTGGATGAGACATCACGGAGCCGTGTCCCGCCGACCCGCTTCCACCGCTCTGCGTCCAAATAACAAACTCGCCCGGGGACGCGAACAGTCCGTCGCCATTTGATAAGCCCTCAAACTGCCAAAACCAAAAGGGCGAGCCCACAAGCAGAGGCATTAAACTAACGACACGTTTGCGAAACAAGTCCGCAAACAAAGAAGCGCCCGCCGCAGATTAACGGTCGATTTAGCACGTTTGAATTAGCATTAGCTGCCAACTTTACACGACAACTTCAAGCGGTGTTTGCTCGGACGTGGGGCTTTTATTGTTGACCAAAACATTTTCTTTCCACAATACAAATATACCACACGTGATTTTGCGGCTTTTTTGTCCGTGTTATGATAAAATATGAGGTAAAAAAACGAGAAAAGACGCAGTTAAAGCCGAAATTGGAGCTGAAGGGTTAACCCAGCAGCACTTAAGGTGTTTCCTCAGGAAAATATCACCAATTTAACAGCGAATAATATTTTTCAAAAGCATAATGTGGTATTAATGTAAAAAAAAGTCATTTTGTAGATAAATGCCCACAGAAACCTCTCAGCTTTACGTCCTGAGTGCTGACCTCATCTGTCCTCACTCTCAACAGCAATTATCTGAGTCATCCAAATTAAGCCAAAGCTCGCTGGTGAGGCCAGCTAGTGCCTCAGCTCCCTGTTCCCCCTCCAATATCAGCCCACCCTGGGGAACCGAGCAAGCTTTTATTCGCTGCCAGAAAACGACGGCATTGTTGTTCCTGTCGCGAAGGAGTTTAGCTTTAGTAGTAGACCCTGTTTATTCCACAATATGTACAATAAAACGTTTCATATTCCAAAAAAGCCCGTTTGACTCTCTTCCACTCCTGCATTATTTAGACTACACTGCTGGACTAAGTCATGAGACGGTACTAAAGTTGAACTTGCAGCCTGCAGGACTTTTTTGGCCTGGACTGATTTTTGGACCCTGTATGTTAGTTAAATAATGTGTAGTGTGAGTCTCCCAGACTAAATATAATATGCATAATTTCTTGCAAGTATTCTGAGTGCAACAAGTGACTGCCCTGCAGGCAATATCCTGGAGACTTTAAGTGTATGAGGGATTTTTTTTATTAAACAAAAGTAATGTGCTTAAATGTAAAAAAGAAAGTACAAGCAGTAGTTATGAAAAAAAGTTTATAAAATGAGTATGTTGCAGGTTATATTAAAATACACAAATAAACTTGACTTTGGAAAAAAAAAATACAAATAAATGAGCTGATAGCTTGGATCACTATTCCTCATTTTTAGTACTTTTAAATAAATCCAGTGTAAATGAATTTCTAAAAACACCCATGTGTGAAAATATAAAGAAGTGTAAATACATGGTTACACAAAGTCCATCAGTATCTAAAAAAATTACTATTGGCACTAGAGAATTTTTAAGCGGATCTAAGCTACCACACACACACACACACACACACACACACACACACACACACACACATGCATATATGCATTTATTTCCAAATTATTTCTTAGAGGTATCTTACACACATGTACTACTGATGAACATATGAGAGCAAATATTACATTTATCCAGGCACTGTTGCTCCTATTATTCGTTTCATTCCTTGGTTCCTGTGACTGTTACAAAATATGTCCCTTTAAGAGGACTATGTCCCATAGCTCCATGCGTCTACATACAGACAGAGGTAATCAGATTAAAGATCTGTATGGTGTCATTTATGTGTGTGTGTGTGTGTGTGTGTGTGTGTGTGTGTGTGTGTGTGTGTGTGTGTATATGTGTGTGTGTGTGCCCTACATAGTGACCAAGTCGGGATCAATGGAGTTGAGAGCACAGGGATTACAGAACGGGTTATCAAGTTCATATATAACCCAATGCTCATGACAGCCTGAAGTGTAACACGAATCACCCTAACAGTAATGAAATGTAAAAAATTGAAAAAGAAAAAAGGAGGAAACTTGAAAATATATAAAATGACCCCCTCCAAACAAATACCTATTACTTTCAGATTGCTTATTTACTTTAAAAAGCAATGTGTCAGATGACCACAACATTTCAATGCATTATAACCATTTGATGGCACATAACATCTCAATCCACAGAAAGGCAGCACCTAACAAATTGCATCCCCTCTCTTGACACATGTCAGTCACTTGCAGAAAGCATCTTTTGGAGGCCCCTAGTCTCAAACAGTCTGGCCTGCAGCGCTTCGAGGCTGTTCTTTGTCTTTAACTAATCACAGATTCAGACACAACATCACTTGCATATTAAACAACCCCCAGCGGTGCAGACAAATAGACATTGACTGAAAAGAAGTAGTAAAAGCACTCTGAAAACTTATTCCATTTCCTCCTGACACCCCAAACGTCGCCAGCATCTCTGATGAGGATGGGGCTGTGTTTAAAGCTACATCATAACAGACACTTTCATAATGTCTCACCTCTGCAGAGTGAAAGCTTAGAGCAGTGGTTGGTGATTTGGTGATGGTGGTGTGGTGGTGGTGGTGGTGATGGTGGTTGGTGGAGGGGGGTGCAGGGGGACCTGGGTTGTGCTAATTTGCAATCAGACACTCTCTTTGAGTTCTCCTTCTATGCCCCCAGACAGTGTAAATGGCAGCTGAGACAAAGCTTCCATTCTCTCTACGAGGGCCCTCTTAGTTTTATTTCAGGCCAGTGCTCTCAGACAGGGCATTCTGGGAAAGCTGGGAGATGGCAGTGGCAAAGGGGGTGGGACCCAGAGAGAAGGAGAGAGTGAGAGAAAGAGTGGGAGGGAGAGAGAGATTTCATAGCAGGAACCAACAGCCAAGGGCCTTGCCGCAATGCCACACCCAAAGACAATATTCTAATCATCTGATTTATAGATAACCATTTGCAGCTACTTTCTGATATTTCAACTGTAGTCCTCCTAGGGCCTCTAGGGTATATATATATATATATATATATATATATATATATATATATATATTATATAGGTATATATATATATATATATATATATATATATATATATATATATATATCATAAACATCTCATCATTATTATCAATATTGTATTTTTCTGTAACTCATTTTGTCAATAATTGGTGTTAGCATTCCAGACCATAAACATTTAGTTGACAACAATTTTGTGTTTATGAGTTTATGAGTGTTTATGAGCAGTCATTTCATTATAATTTGAATATCATCAGATGAAAAGTTTTTGTATGTTTTCTCTGCTTAAACTAACTTTTTTTCAGTTTTTTTTTTCATTTCAAAATCAAAATAAGCAGAGAAATGCAGAGTTAAATCTTCTGATATAAACACAAATCAAAACTATACTCAAAATCACTCCTCATTACAGTGATAATGCACTAAACAGTGTGCCAACTGTGTTGTAGCAGTGTTCAGTGCTCATTCCTCCAGCTCTCTGTATCTTTACTGCGATGCAAGACTGTCATAACTCCTAAATGGCAGCTTTACAGGCCAAAAAAAAGAAACTTTATATTTTTCAATGAAAATTAATGGACAGATATTTTATTTTAAACTTTTTTTCGAGCATTGCTATTAGTCAATTCATCAAGAAATTTAGACACAATGTAAAGAACAGCTGCCAGACTCAAATTATGCCAAAAAGTGAAAAACGACAGAAACTGAGATGATGCAGTTAACACTGCATAGTTATAGCAAATTAATTAACATGCAAACCAGTCCTAACACACTGCAAATGTAAATGCTATTCATTATGTAACTTATTATGCAATTGCTTGAAATTATGAATTTGCATTCAAATAGATCAATTGACAGTAATAACTGTAGCCCTCTAAGGTCAAGTTCATGTTCATTCGTACAAGGCCAACCTTGATTAGAGAAATGTTAGGCCATTATCTATTTTCTATATTGAATTATTACTGTGTTAATTGAATCAAATTAACTCCACATTGTGTGAAATTTCAGTGTACTGTCTCATAGCTAGCTAGACAATATTACAATATGCAAAACATACAGGCCAATTTCATAAAAGATGTTATGAATAAAAGCCAGCATTGTGTCAACAGCATGTCCAGTAAATGGTGTTGAACTCATATTTTCCAAGCTGCTAGTGTTCCACGAGCTGTTTAACTCTGATTCCCTAGTCATACCTAAAGCAATTCAGTTTACAGTTCAGACATTGAGGTATCAGGCATTTGCTGTCAGGAAAATGAAAAGAACAGTGCTGTCATAATCTCACATATATGGTCTTAATTTATTTGAGATTAGGAATGGCCTACTATAGCACTTTTATTACAGCATGCAAGATTTGAAAATAAATATGGTACAATCATAATAAAATAAAATCCAGATAGATTTTTCCATTTAAACGGAAAAACCTTTTTTTCCTGTAACTGGGCCATGCACACTGACATTGAAACTGTGTCAATGGTTAATGTGTGTTGTCAACTCTTGACAGAATATAAACATTACATTGTGCACATTACAGCACAATCCTGATTGGTCTCAGATTTTGATCCACATTTACAACCCACAAATGCTTTGGCCTAATTGTACAAAATCGAGCAACATGGACGATATCACGGGCAATAACAGCTGCACATAAAATACATCTTACATATGCACTGGGATTGTGCAGGGTGCGTATCTTTGCACGCAGTCATTCAAGTCCTTTACACCAGATGCCAGTTTCCACTGTTTTTAGTTGTTGAGACAATGGCTGTCACACCAGTGTTGCCCAAGGCCATGGGTAAATAATTACCTAAGAGCCAGTCAGTGTCCTCATGCAGGGGTCATCGTAACTGCAGTGTGAGAGAGACATACTCTCTACAGGCTGATAGTACACACAAATGTTGATCCCACACACCAGAATTGGCCCTATTTGATTATGTGCAAACTCCAAAGGCTAGGTAGGCACTATTCATTAAAGCTCACTGCAGGGTGCCAGATCTATCTATTTATCTTACTTTGTAGAGTTTAAATGTACACTTTATAATATTTCCCTTGAAGTGTTACTATCCTATACTAAAACATGAGTAGACTGATAAATTACTGTGCCAATCAATTATTTATCTCAGTATTACTACACTGTACTAAAGCATGAATATACTGATAAATTACTGTGTTGATCGATTGTTTATGTCAGTGTTACTGTGCTGATTAGTTATTTCTCCCAGTGTTAATGAGCTCCACTAAAGCACGAGTGGACTGATAAATCACTGTGCAGATCAATCATTTTTCTTAGAGTTACTGAACACCATTAAAGCACCAGTAAACTGATAAAAAATCATGCTGTTCAATTAATTATATCAGTGTTACTGAGCTCTAGTAAAGCATGAGTAGACAAATAAATCATTGTGCAAGTCAGTTGTTATCTCATTTTTCTGAGCTCTGTCAAGGTTTGAGTAGCCCAATAATTCACTGTGCTGTTCAGTTAATTACTTCAGTGTTACTACACTATACTAAAGCATGAGTGGCCTGATAATGGACTGCGCTGTGCAGTTAATTATTTCAGTGTTACTACACTATACTAACGCATGAGTAAGCTGATAAACCACTATCCTGATGTTATTTATCTCAGTGTTACTGAACTCTGCTAAAGCATGAGAAGACTGACAAATTACTGTGCTGATCAGTTATTCGTTTCAGTGTTACTGAAGCCCACTAAAGTATATATAGACCGATAAATCATTGTACTAATCAGTTATTTATCTCAGTGTTACTGAACTCTGCAAAAGAATGAGTTGACTGATAAACCACTGTGCTGATCATATATTCATGTTAGTTTCATCTATGGAGGTAACTACACTGGTAACTTATATAGTCCAATGAAACAAGTTGGATATGCTCCAGAGCTCTAGAAGCTTAGATCCTGGTGACTACATCATCGATGATGGAAGATGTAAGGGAAGAATAGCTGAAAAATTTAAAATTATATTATGAAATATATTTTTGTAATATATGAAATTGACACTGTTATATGTTATACAATGTATATAATATATTTTAAATTATTTTAAACATATTTGTTATATACATATATTTTAATAAATTCCTTTTTTTTTCAAACATTCTTAATGAAAAATTAAAAAAAAATATACAAATCCAGCTGTATATTTTACTGTGTATGTAAATCTATGAAACTTGTTTTTCCAGTGTTAAATGTGTTTTTGTATATCTGTGTTTAATACATCCTGATATATATTAAATGTATAGTTAAAAAATATTTGGTACTTAGGCAATATATTCTGAAATACATGTTAGTGTGTGAAATGTATTTGAAACGTATTTAAAAAAGATGGGTTATTACTTTAATGTTTATTACAAACATACACCCAAGAGGACAACTTAGAATATATATATACAATTTATTAATGAGTCACAGTTTTTAATCACAGAGAGTTTTTTTGTTGCGTTATGAAAAAGCACACTGCAATACTCCGGTCCAAGTACTGTGAACATCTGTGTGGGCCTCTACAGACATAATGCAAAGAACCAGTGTGGTTCAGTCTACTGTGGTCCATATAACTCAGTGGAATAAATTTATCATTTACATGTTTACACAGAATGTCAAAAAATAAGGAAACATTTATTTTCCATTGTATGAGTCCTTGGTGAAATTGATCTAGTTGTAATTAGAAACATTACCTGTTTACTTGTGTAATATAAACCTTTCAACCATTCTCAAGCATGGCTTTACGAAGTTAAGGCATCACAACCCCTCCAGCACCACCAGAGCATTTCCAATTCATTCCACTTCTCTTACATTGCAAGTATGACATTGTGAGAGAAAGGACAAGGAATACATTACTATGTGGGTCGGTGGAGGTAAAGGCGCCAGTAAGCAAAAATTTATCTTAATGATACAATTGGCAACGTATGTACACGAACATGTACAAACACACATACACACAGCTTTTATGGTGTGACTGAGAGCATTTTGACCTCTGTGCGACCCAGTCCAGAGAGCCTAGGCCTGGCAGTGAGAAGCACAATTACTGTATATGATGCCCCCCCACTCCGACTCTGCACGATCACAAACAGTCATTGTCGCTGCATACCGCAAGAACAATTGACTTCTTATGCTACTGACAGAGTCAGGGGACAGAGGCAGAAAGTTTAGCATTGCAGTCGCACAATCAAATCACAAACTCTGGGCTCTGTGAGCCTGTCATCACGAGAGGCCGGCCTTTGTGCAGCCGGCCAGGCCGAGTCCAGCATAGTAAAAGCTGTCTTTTGGCTGGAGATAATGGCAACTCAGCAAAACATAAACCCCAGGTTGACTGAGAGGTAAAGTCTTATTCTCTGTAGCTATTACACTGGGCCTGAATTTATATTTCTATTCTGGAAATTTAACTGTTGAAAATGTTTTCCTAAGCCACAAAATAACTTTGTGTTCCCAGTATATTTCATATGTGTTTTAAATTATGCCTTTTATGTTATATTCATATCATTCTGGGACATAAGGGCAGCTGGTCTTTTACAATTGGACAATGGCAGCTGCTTTCACAATTATGTGAAAACTTTCATGGTGAAGGGGCAGATTCACTTGGAACAAATGAACTTATACAAATAAAGCCTTATTTTCTTTAACCCAATTTGAACATTTTTGCTCCATTTATGTAACGTTACCATTAAGGTGATTGAACGATTTGGTCCATCTGTGACAATATGAATCAGTTGGACTTGTCATCCATAGTCCTTGCACATGGTTAGCCCCTTAAACTGCAAGGGCATGCAGGACCATTCTTCATTTCTTTACCAGATTTAATATACTGCAATTTCATTAATATATAACTTATATGTTAATTTGTCCTTGGATTCATCATATACTAAAAGTCTCAAGATTGAATATGAATTGATTATTTTGATTGGATTTCAATCCAGTGTACAATTATTGTTCCTAACTCTCACAGCTATATTACTTACTATATTACTGGTTTCAAGGTAGTTATCAAATAATTTCTATAAATGATTGAATAATTAAATAAATAGCTGAATAATTAGCCTAAAGTTTAAAGGGCTTACCCTTAAAGAACAGTCCATAGGTTAAAAAAATCTCACTCCTGTTTGCATTATTTTTCAGTGAAGTTACTGTAATTATTAATAAAAGCCTTATTTGAATATATGATATAATGGAAGGATTTAAATTGCAAGAGCCTAAATGTTAATCAAATGGACAGTGCCTTACTTTTATAATTGGTCACTTAAACACGTAATGTATTTGTTGATTTATTCAATTATTCAGTTATTCACCATAATCTTAATTGTCCTACAGTCAACTGTCAGTATATACAGTACAGTGCGAATATGAGTGGCCACATGTCATAATTTCCAGAAAAAAGGGCATAAAAAACAGCAATTATGAAAACTGGAGTATAACATCATATTAAAAGATGGGATCACTACCAACTATGCAAGACAAGGTAGAGAAACAATAGTGCACCAATCACAGCACTTAAAACTGTGCTCGTAGAGACTCGAGTTCTACTCTTGCTTCTGATCTGACATTTTCCACTGGTGTTTGTGTCCATCCTGTCCATCCACTGTAGAAAGATCAAATCAACATTGGGGGCCTGAAAGGATGTAGGGTTGATCAAAAAGCTCTTATTGAAAAACAAAGAAGTTCTCAGAACAATGGACTGGTCACCCCACAGCCCAGAACTCAACATCATTGAATGTGATAGACTTCAATGGTAAGAAGCAAAAACAAAACAAAAACAAATAAACAAACAAACAAAACTTATAAACTTGTGAAAAATCTCTCTGCTAGTGAAAGGTGAGCTCTTTATTACAGTATTGTAAACATGTATATCAATTTTTACACTTTTGATCAATATTTTGCATGCATAATTTATAAAAATAAGTCATTTTTTGTGCAGAAAATAGCAGGATCAGTGTTTTTCCTGTAGAGAATGCTTTCAATCTTTTTTACTTAGAACATTAGAAAATGAGCATAAACAACATGTTTTTTCATGTTTCATTTTTAACCTAATTTGAATCTGGTAACACTCCAAATAGAAATGCTCCAAAATCTTTTTACATTGAATTTCACTGAAAATGAGCAATGGATTTTTCCATCTCTTGTAAAGTTACGAGGGACAACATATCAAGTGAGCACCTATAAATTATTTGTTAACTGCCATAAAGCTTCTGTACTTCTGTAATCATGAACTGAGGAATTCAAATGTGGTTACACACACAGATCCTTTGTAGGTCGGTCTGCAAGTCATTTCTGCTAGTTACTGAATAATATGTTTTGAGCTCTAACAAAAAAACACATCTGAACGGGTTAAAGTGAGAATGCACTCTGAAGGCCACAAGGTTCAGGAGGGGGGCA
Organism: Acestrorhynchus altus; assembly: GCA_034509495.1. Classification (NCBI taxonomy): domain Eukaryota; kingdom Metazoa; phylum Chordata; class Actinopteri; order Characiformes; family Acestrorhynchidae; genus Acestrorhynchus; species Acestrorhynchus altus. The sequence goes on from CM067501.1 coordinate 41,668,962, forward strand.
CAGGGCAGCGTGGGAGTCACTCCTCTTTTCCTTCTTCCACTCCCTGCCCTCAGTCAACCCTTCTCCCTCGCTCCCCTCTGCCAAGAGGAACGCTGCACACAGCCACTGTCCTCCCTTGTCTCCCTCACTCCCGCCCTGCACCTCCCCACCCCTCCTCTGGCATGACATCATCGCACATCTGTTGTCCCAACAGGGCGTCCGTCACATGGGCAACATAATGACAAACTTCTCTTTTTCACCTCTCTCTCATTCGCTCCACACCCCGCTTTTGTGTCTCTCTGCACAGCCTGAGACTGAGCCTTTGCTTTTGCTCTTTAGCCTGAACACTGAGAGGAACAGTCACAGTTACTTGTGCTAGTTGAAGGTGCTAAGGCTTGTAGTTATGATAAGTCCCTTTATTGTCAATATAGTTATACGCTTAAAGCCTGGCTCAGAGCACAGGGCCAGCCAGGCTATGACATGCCTGGAACAAGTGAAGAGTATTTAGTGTGTGTGTGTGCGTGTGTGTGTGTGTGTGTGTGTGTATGTGTGTGTGTGTGTGTGTGTGTGTGTGTGTGTGTGTGTGTGTGTGTGTGTGTGTGTGTGTGTGTGTGTGTGTGTGTGTGTGTGTGAATCTGACCTCAGAATTAACCTGGGTGCTCCATCAGCACAGTAAGAATGATAAATGCAAGGCCTAAGATAAACTTACTCAGCCTGTTGTTTTATTGGTGTCTTGGAGGGTTGCCAGGGCTAGTTCTGATGTTCTAACTTACTCTGGGTACATGGGTTTGCTATGGCTAAATATGTGGATGTGAGTGAATATACAGGGAAGTCAGACTGAGTGAAGGGTGAAATGCTTTTAAACACTGCTTTTTAAGCAGCATTATGTACCAATTTTTAATCAAATTAACAGCTTCAAAATCCTGCTCATTCTCTGTGGACCTGTAATACAGAGAGTAGTCCTGTTATGGATGCTACTCAACTGCACTGTGTAACTTTGTTGAAGTGGGCAGAATATTATGCACGAGAGATGTGTAACACTATGTAACCTGAATCATAGTTGTGCAAAATCCTGGGGGAAGCCTGGGAGCAAGGAATGCCAATTCGCCTGCTATGCTGTTTAAATATTACAGGTGATATTTAACTCATAAGATCCTGTTTTAAATATTGATTAAAAATAACTGAATCAGTAAAATCATTTGAAAAAGCACACGATGACTACTGTAAATGTTTTATGGTTAAACATGGATGTAAAATATATGTTTCAACAATTATATAGCACGTTTTTCATCATTAGAAAAAATTAATATTTGACATTTTATTAATGCATTTGAATTGTGAAACGGTTTAAAACAGACCTATAGAATACACTTATAATGTTGACATTTTATACATGAGGTCAAGTTCACATATTTACAAAATATCCCATGATGCATCCAGGATTTTCAGGATGTTTCACTTAGGGATTTCATGATTTCAAGTGAACGACAAAGCACTGTAAGGAACTTTCCACACATTTTAAAGGGTCTATGACACATCACCATGGGCTTTTAGTGGTTAAATTATATTTTTCATTATTTATAATTATTTTATTTTTTATTTTAATAGTAGTGATTGATTTAATGGACTACTACTACAACTACTAATTTCTATGCATTAGGGACAGTACTGATGTAATGCTGACTCAGTTGTGCTGAAAAATATTATATAGTTTAATGTAAACATTAAGTTCAGAAATGTTTATCATATTTTCACTGTTATGACACTGCTATTTTCATGAACTCTAATAACCAGAGAGCTGCACTTTGTGGGCAGTTACATGCCGTATTCTAAGCCTCACATCTCAGGATTACAGAATAAGTCTTACCCTATCTAACCATGTTAGTCTCACAGTTGCTCAGTGAGTAATCCAACAAAATTCACTAGTTTCCCTCTGAATTAAATCCCAGTTAAAATTCCAAAGGAGCCTTCCAGAACAGGTTTCCTGTTCTGTCCAAGTGTGCAATGTCGACCTGCATGTAGACTCTGACTGATCAGCCAAAGGGGGTGGGGCTGAGGATGTCACTGACCCAGATACTAGGTTAAAGAGGAAAATGAGAAGGGAGGGGCTGTTTTCTCTCTCTTCTTTTGGTCAGTGTTCAAATTTCAGAAAAAAGCCCAAAGAAGGTATAATACTGATTCATACAAAAACAAATAAACAAAAATAATAAAGAACATTCAGGTGGCTTTTATTTTATTTTATTTGGACCACTGTCAAGTATTTTGAAGAACTTATTATTATAAATATCCATGTCAATATTCTCAGAAACACTCTGGGTGATCAATTTCCAAGGTTGAAATAAGGTCCTATTATGGAAAAATAAATAAATAAATAAATAAATTAATTAATTAATAAATAAATAAATAATTAAAATAATAATAATAATAATAATAATATATATATATATATATATATATATATATATATATATATATATATATATATATATGTGTGTGTGTGTGTGTGTGTGTGTGTATATGTATAAAACAAAAATCACACTTTTTTTATTTTAACATCCCAAACTAAGACAAATTTGAGTAGCTTAGGATCTCTTGGCATGTTTGTCTCTTATAAATACTTTTTTTGGTGAATAAAGATGTGTCAAATTACAAAAACAACCCACAAAACTTCTCTAAAAGTTAAATAGTGTAGACTGATATTTTCTTCTCTTAGTAATAGTCACTGAGAATTAAACTGACTTATGCTATTCAGTTTAATGGGCTCATGTAAATATATATATGTATATACAGACACACATATAATAAAAAAATTATATACATATGAATATACTAATACAATAATAGTAATGTTAACAACAACAACAACAACAACAACAACAACAATAATAATAATAATAATAATAATACAAAATAACAACAAAATACCTATAATAAAAAAGTATATTATTCAGTCATATTTATGCATGAATCAATGTAGCTGATTTATATATGTGTGTGTGTGTGTGTATGTATGTGTGTGTGTGTGTGTGTGGGTGTGTATGTGTGTATGTATGTGTGTGAGTGTGTGTGTGTGTGTTTAAATAGTGGCGGGTCTTGGGTCAGCTCCAGCGCTCGAGCCGACACTTTAGTACAAGATGGCGGGAGAAGCGTGACACCGCGCGAATGGGCTGTCCGGCAGAGCCGCCGTGTGGATGGAGGGTGGAATTACAGCGAGGGAAAGGGGGCGTGGTCGTAGGTAAGGTTATGAATATGCAGATATTCAGAGGTCTCCGGGTTCACTGTAGGTGGGTAAAGGTTTGGTCCCATCTCGAGCTGCCCGGACACGAGCAGGGGGTGTGCGTATATGTACGGGCGCGCGCGTGTTGTGTGAATGTGGTGATGTCAGTGGCACTGTCTCCATCTACCGGGCTGAACCAAATCTTCCCATATCAAAAGCACCTGTTTGTCTCTTAATGTGAATTCATTTAAACAGTAGAGACTGTACGAATTCCAGTGAATGTGTGTCTATTGCGTTTAATTGCACAGTAATTTACACTAATAATAAGTAATGCATGACATAATACATACAGTCACTGGTGCGAACTGACTGTCACGCCCCATGTGTACTTCTGCTGCGTACAGTACTTCTGTAGTACTTCTACTATTACTACACTCCCCCTGTGTACAGTACTTCAATAGTACTTCTACTATTACTACACCCCCCGTGTACAGTATTTCAATAGTACTTCTACTATTACCACACCCCCCGTGTACAGTATTTCAATAGTACTTCTACTATTACCACACCCCCGGTGTACAGTACTTAAACAGTATTTCTATTACTACTACACCCCCCGTGTACAGTACTTAAATAGTATTTCTACTACTACACACCCCCTGTGTACAGTATTTCAATAGTACTTCTACTATTACTACACCCCCCCTGCGTACAGTATTTCAATAGTACTTCTACTACTACACACCCCCTGTGTACAGTACTTCAATAGTACTTCTACTATTACTACACCCCTCTGCGTACAGTACTTCAATAGTATTTCTGCTACTACACACCCCCTGTGTACAGTACTTCAATAGTACTTCTACTATTACTACACCCCCCTGCGTACAGTACTTCAATAGTACTTCTACTATTACTACACACACCCTGCGTACAGTACTTCAATAGTACTTCTACTATTACTACACCCCCCCTGCGTACAGTACTTCAATAGTACTTCTACTACTACTACACCCCCGTGTACAGTACTTCAATAGTACTTCTTCTATTACTACACCCCCCTGCGTACAGTACTTCAATACTACTTCTACTACTACTACACCCCCCCCTCTGTGTACAGTACTTCAATAGTAGTTCTACTACTACACACCACCTGCGTACAGTACTTCAATAGTACTTCTACGATTACTACACCCCTGCGTACAGTATTCCAATAATACTTCTACTACTACACGCCCTGCGTACAGTACTTCAATAACACTTCTACTACTACTACACCCCCCTGTGTACAGTACTTCAACAGTACTTCTACTAATACACACCCCCTGTGTACAGTACTTCAATAGTACTTCTACTACTACTACACCTCCCCTGCATACAGTACTTCAATACTACTTCTACTACTACTACACCCCCCCTGTGTACAGTACTTCAATAGTATTTCTACTACTACTACTACTACTACACCTCCTGTGGACAGTACTTCAATAGTACTTCTACTACTACTACTACTACACCTCCTGTGTACAGTACTTCAATAGTACTTCTACTATTACTACACCCCCCTACGTACAGTACTTCAATAGTACTTCTACTATTACTACACCCCCTGCGTACAGTACTTCAATAGTACTTCTACTACTACTACTACTATTACTACACCTCCTGTGGACAGTACTTCAATAGTACTTCCACTATTACTACACACACCCTGCGTACAGTCACTATATGCCTGTGCTCTCATCATGCAGTTCAGTTCAGTTATTTTTTACCATATAGTCATGTTTACCTGAATTTGTGGAAACCTTTTGAACAAAGAAGGAACTTATTGAACAAATGTTCAGTAAGGATGTTAAGAGCATTAGCAATTTCCTCTGGGTTTACACAGACACTTCCACTGGAAGGGGTGGGAAAAAACAAGCTTCTTGAAAACAGATACTCTATTTCCAAAACTACTACTCATAGTGTTGCTGCTGATACTACTACTACTATTACTTCTATTACTTTTACTATTACTAGTACTATTACTATTACTTCTACTACTATTATTAAGAACAATAACAACAACAATAATAATACTACCATTACTTATACAACTACTATTACTACTACTATTACCAGTACTATTATTACTACTATCACTTCTACTACTACTACTACTATTACTTCTACTTTTACTACTACTACTACTACTTTTATTACTACTACTACTACTACTACTACTACTACTATTACTACTATTACTGCTACTACTACATGTATTACAACTACTATGACCACTACTGCTGCTGCTGCCATTTCTTCTACTTAGCTACTACACCTAATACTGCTTCACTACCATTTTCTTCTACTAGGTTAGTATTGGTACAACTGTTATTGTTGCTAATGCTACTACTACTATTACTATTACTATTTCTAGAACCACTAGTGCTGATAATTCCCATTTTACTCTTACTGCTGCTGATTTTTATACTATGACGAGGCTACTACTACAATTGCTACTAGCACCACTACTCCTACTGTTGTGTCTACAATTACATCAATTACTACCACCATCACTGCTACTCCTTTTCATCTCCCCTATTTTAAATGTATGTTTCTACTACTACTACTACTACTAGTACTACAACTACTACTAATACTACACCTACCACAACAACTGCTGTTTCTGCAACTGTTACTACTACTGCTACAAGTACAATAAAGCACTAAGCAGTACACATTACAGTAACTACATGTTAATGCCTCAAATGTAACCATGAAAAAATATATATATATATTTCTAGACCCTTGTATCACTGTTTCCCCACACACACTCACATCTACAATGACTTATCCAACTTTCTTGTAAGAATGAAAACAACTATAGGGGAAGAAATCTTCATGCCTCGCAAGTCAGGGTAAATTGGACAGATGACCCAGCAGAATTTAAACTGTTATTTCTACACAGCTACATACAGGACACTGTCATTTCCAAATGCAGCAGAATGAAGAGTTTGATGAAATGGGTGACTGTGCGTAACTGTACTGCACACTGGGCGCATAGAGGTATCTACAGGGGGCTAAAGTGGATCCGTGTGCAAGTGGGAGTGTGCAACATTCATTTACTTAGCACATCACAGGGGAAAGGAGGGGCAGGAGATTTTCACTCAATCAGTGGCGCTTTCAGGATGTTAAACCACTATAACTGCCTGCATGCCCCCAGATGTTTCTGGCCCTTTGTTTGTGCACTGGTGCCCTTGCATCTGTTTCATGCGAACTTGAGAGCAATGATTAAAAAAACACCAATATTCTGGGATGAATTATGAAGAGTCGTGATTTACACAGATGTTTTTGCGCAACACATAGCAGAGGAGGAAAAAAAAGACATGTTGCTCTTCCTTTGATCCTCATCTGTTCGTCAAAACGATGCAAGACACTGCAGAGAGAGTAAACAGTCTGAAAGGATGGTACAGTAAACATGGTCACAATTTTCTTTTGTCTGTGCTCAGGATTTAGCTGTGAAGTTCATGAAATGAGATTTGATGGGGAAATAACAGCCCTGCCAGGGCCTTGGCGAAGGGTTCTCCAGGGTGATGGGTCATGATAAAATTTGACGAGACGCTGAGATATTTCTCCCGGCCGGAGAGAAAAATGGCCCTATTTTTCTCTTTTCCTACACAGTCCTGAGGAACTGAAAAGAAACAGACACCATTTGTATAAGCTTCCAAACAGTGAAAGCGCAGCTAAAGTGCAGTTTTGGCTTTCAGACCTGTGGTCAGATACACTAACAAAGGCAATTGATGGGATTTTCTTCTCTCTGTAAAGATCTTCCTTCCAGAGTTTTCTCTTGGCCACAGTGTTTTATAGTGTTGTGGACCTGCAGGCACCTTCTGGCCTATGAGTCTTCTGGCTAAGAACACAAGTGCTGAGTATAATTGGCAAGAGCAGCCTGATGTCAAATACAATTTAAACTGTAAAGCCCTCATAACAGAGTTAAGGCAACAATAAGGCCCCTCTATAATGCAATTATCACACTGATGAGAGCACCTGAATGCTTGTGAGTGAAGATGCACGGAGCCAGTCCTACTTGGTGCAATGGAAGTCGAAAAGCCAATGTGCTCCATTAGTCTATATATGTTTAGCACTGAGTTAGTGTGTATTAGAAACATCCACTAAAGACACTCTGGAGACCTCCACAGCGCACTTTGATCTCAGCGTTAGAGAGAGAGAAAGAGCCTCATAAACGTGTCTACCCTTTGAAGCTTTATGATATTACATAGGGCCACCACCGCCTACAAACCCCCTCCACGGCCTCTCCGCTTCATGGCAAACAAGTCGGTGTTTGCAAAGAGCATCTTTAAAAAAGAGACGTTAAATATGGCATCTTTAAAAGGGATGTTAACTTTGATTCCTCAACCTTCAACCTGCTTTTAAAAACACAATGTATCACTCAGAAGCCTGAAGACACTGTTTTTTCCCCATGGGGTAAAAGATGCATACTTCTCATCCAATGTTTCTTCTGAAATAGGCTTTTTTTCTCCTGCTGCAACAGCTACACTAATTATCAAAACATTGCTGCGAAGAAGGATTTGACTGCATTCAGCCACAGGAGCATTAGTGAGGTTAGATGAGATTGGATAATTAGTTCTTGATCAGAAACACTACTCCATAAAACAATGCTCCACTCTTAAACAACCCAGTACATAATCTATGAATGATGCTTAGCATTGGGCATGGTGACCTCAGCCTCATGTCCTTCTGCTTCAGATTATCTTATTGTATTGGAAGTGCTTGTGAAGATCAAAAAGGACCCTAGTTCACAAATCATAATGGGTGGCTGGGTCATCTTGGGTATACAGTGTAGATAAATAGTAGGTTGCAAGATCTGGCAATCTATTATCATTGCAGTTCCCAGTAATACCACAAGGGGGAGCACTCATTCAAATATGAAGCCAGTCACTTTATAAGGACCACAGTGAAGACTGCAACAGCAATTCAATAAGCAGTGCTTTAAAGAAGAGAAGAAATTTGTTGTATGAGGATGTAAACAAAATAAAGTAATAATTTTAAATGCACCAACATGTTTACAAACAATATTTAATGTATAATAATAATAATTATGATGGTGCTGCAATGTCATATCAGAGAGGTGAAATGAGGGTGACTACTGTGCCAAAGATGCTCCCAGCAGCTCTCTCTGTGCTTCTTCCATGCCATGGCATTATCACACTGTTAATTTATTCTCTAATAGTGAACCATTCCCAAATCCTCCAGTGAAGACAGACCCAGCATGCATCAGTTACAAGCAGGATTACAGTTTGGCAAGACCAAAAAAAAAAAAATCATAATAATGAATAAATAACAAAAAAAGTGTTGCTGTAAAAAAAATAATGATGTATACACATTGGTTTATGGATGCACTCAAATACTGGAAGGTAAATGGGAAATGAGTTTAAATGACTGGAAATGAGTTTATGTTCAGCAAAGGTAAGCAAGATCTAACAAGAAAGGGAAAGGAGATCACAGGAGACAACTGCTATAGTAAAGTGGAAGCTTAAGAAGCCTATGATGAAGATATGTTTAATAAAACAAAAAAACATACATTTTTATGACCATTTTCCAACTTTTATCACTCAGAATTAAACCAGCTGTTTTTGATGTATTGCTACTATTCAATGAAAAGCAAATTAAAAACTCAACATTTTTGTCCTTTTTTAGTTTTCTCCACCGGTTGAACCCTGTCACTGCTCTGTACATTGCTTAAATAATTCAGACCAATAGAAATACTCTAAAATTACTTGGAATAAATTCTGTTTAAAAGTTCTCCTGCTACTATGTTCAGAACATTTGGCCTTCTCCTGAAAGTTTTCTCATTTTTCTCATTGCACAGCAATGGTATGTCAATGAATTCAGAAACAGAGTTGAAACATTCCTTGTAACTTCAGTGTGAATTAGAGCAGATGGGCTAATCTTATGTATGCTGGTTAGGTTTATATCTCTCATCGGGTTTTAAATTGTTAAATTCCTAATATAACACTGGTTGTTTGGTCAGTTTCCCATGACTCCCATGACCCTGTACTTTAGCTAGTGAATGACAAGTATTAAATAGACTGTAGTCAACCTTAGTTTTGGTGGCTTACTATATTAACATAGATTAATAGATTTTTGAGTTTGGATACAAAGTTCATGTTTTCATGTGACATCATTGTTGTGGATGTGGCCACTCCTTTAAAATAAAATGCATTTAAAAATCTTAGCTTAATTATATTAAAACACAAGTGCTAAAGTGCTAAAACCTAGTTGTATAGTTATGTATTTAAAAAAAAAAATCACAAACAGGCTTCAATTAATCCCTACAATTAAACCTGGATCACTTTAAATGTGGAAGCAACCTTTTCCCTACTTTATGTCTTATACACATTTATGCTCTGATGTCCTACCTTGTGTTTGCCTCATTCAAAAGCAGGTGAAACATTGCTTATAACTTCAAGGTGAGTGGGTGGAGCTAAACTGCAGAGGAGACAAATGCATTGTTTTCATAAAATCAGGGAAAAACAATGACAACAGAATTTTTCAGCAGGGCTGTTTCTGCAGCTTCATTTCTGTACATTTATTAATGGATTGGGGAGGAATGGAACCACATCCGGCATTTCAGCCTTTATTCAGCCTCATGGCCATGTCTGAATCAATGTTGCATCCAAAAAAACAACAAGCAAACAATCAAAAAACATTGCATTAATGGATTTAAAATGATGATGATGATGATAATAATAATAATAATAATAATAATAATAATAATAATAATAATAATAATAATAATAATAAACATGGATATCGTATCATTTCCATGTTTCAATCTCAGCTGGCAGAGGAGATGTGGTTAAAATATCTATCAATCACTGTTTCAACATTGATACAATATTGAAAGAATAATTAATGTTAACTGTTTGAGAAAATGTTAACAAAACATATAAATCAATGTCACATTTGAGTTGCACACTTTGTAACTGAGTTACTGAATGCCTGCTCATTTGTATAGAGTTGATATAATGATGTTAGGTCAGGAGTCAGCTTTGACATGTTTACATTTATCTTATTTTTAATAAGCACAGAAATTTTGTAATCCATCATCTAGGCTCTTAGAGGGACTACCTGCCTTAAAGTGTTAAATCTCTTTACCTGCTCTTCCCACCACTGAAGAGTCCCCCCACCCCCCTCACACACACACACACACACACACACACACACACACACACACACACACCACCTCCACCCTCTCCTGCCAATAGTGTGGCGATGCGCGCGTATGTAATCCCCGCTCCCTCCATCAGCAGCAGCAGTCCTCCTCTGTCATGGAGCAGGAGATGAGGGCTCGGCAGCGCGGAGCTGCGTGACGGGGGCTCAGCTCCCACTCAGCCGCTCCTGCTCAGATCCTCCAGCAGACCACAGTCAGGACGGACCTGGAGCTTCTCTTCTGCAGCAACATGCGCGCGGGCTCCACGCGCGCGCTGCTGTCAGTCTACTACCCACAGATCCTCCTCATCCTCAGCAGCGGCAGCTACCTGTGCGTTCTCCTCCTCCTCCTCCTCCGCCTGTCCGAGCGCTGGTCTGGGAGTGATCCGGGGTGTGTGGGGTGTGCGGGGTGTGCGTTGTGGAGCACGTGCTGAGAAGGACTATGTTTGGAGGGAGCGTGGAGGTGCACGCGCTCAGTTTGGCCAAGTTTGTAGTGTGTGTACAGCGCCTGAGCTCAGTGTGTATTAGTTTAGTTTAGTGAGTGTGTGTGTATGTGTGTGTGTGTGTGTGTGTGTGTGTGTGTGTGTGTGTGTGTTCTATGTGGTGTGTGTGTGTGTGTATGTGTGTGTGTGTTGTGTGTGTGTTGTGTGTGTGTTATAGTATATGTGTGTGTTCTATGTGGTGTGGGGTATGGTGTGTGTGTATTCTGTGTGGTGTGTTTGGTATAGCTAGGTTTATTGTGTGTGTGTGTGTGTGTGTGTGTGTGTGTTGTATGCGTGTTATGGTGTGTGTGAGTGTGTGTGTGTGTGTGTGTGTGCAGTATAGCTAGATTTATTGGATGTGCATTGTGGTGTGTGTGTTCAGTATGCTGTGTGTTCAGTGAAGGTAGGTTTAGTGTGTATGTGTTCAGTGTTGATGTGTTCATTATGGTGTGTGTGTTAAGTGTGGTGTGTGTTCAGTATACCTAGGTTTAGTGTGTTATTGTGTGTGTGTTCAGTATAACTATGTTTGATGTGCATTGTGTGTATTCAGTGTGGTGTGTGTGTTCAGTATAGCTAGGGTTAATGTGTGTGTTCCGTGTTGGGGTGGTTAGTATAACTAGGTTTGGTATGTGTGTTATGGTGCGTGTGCAGTATGGTATGTGCATTCAGTGTGACTATGTTAAGTATGTGCATTATGTCTTCTGCAATGAAGTGTGTGTTCAGTGTGGTGTGTTCAGAATAGTGTGCGTTATGGTGTGTGTGTTCAGTGTGGTGTGTGTTCAGTATAGTGTGCGTTATGGTGTGTGTGTTCAGTGTGGTGTGTGTTCAGTATAGCTCTTTAGTGTGTTATGATGTGTGTTCAATATAGCTTAGTATAGTGTGCCTTATGTTGTGTGTCTTTTGGTGTGTGTGTTCAGTATAGTTTGGTACAGTGTGTGTTATGGTATGTGTTCAGTATAGCTGGGTTTAATGCATGTGTTATGGTGGGTGTGTTCAGTATAGCTTAGTTTAGTGTGTGTGTTATGGTTTGTGTGTTCAGTATAGCTTGGTATAGTGTGTGTTATGGTGTGTGTGTTCAGTATAGCTTGGTATAGTGTGTGTTATGGTGTGTATTCAGAATAGCTTTGTGTGTTGTGTGTTATGGTGTGTGTGTTCAGTATAACTTGGTATAGTGTGTGTTATGGTGTGTGTGTTCAGCATAGCTTGGTATAGTGTGCGTTATGGTGTGTGTTCAGAATAGCTTGGTGTAGTGTATGTTATGGTGTGTGTTCAGTATAGCTAAGTCTAGAGTGTGTTGTGGTGTGTGTGTTCAGTATAGCTTGGTATAGGGTGTTATTGTGCGTGTGTTCAGTATAGCGTGGTGTAATGTATGTTATGGTGTGTGTGTGTTCAGTATAGCTTGGTGTAGTGTAGCTTATGGTGTGTGTGTGTTCAGTATAGCTTGGTGTAGTGAAAGTTGTGGTGTGTGTGTGTGTGTGTGTGTGTGTTCAGTATAGCTTTGGTGTAGTGTATGTTGTGTGTGTGTTCAGTATAGCTAAGTCTAGAGTGTGTTATGGTGCCTATGTGTGCTCAGTATAGTGATGTTTAGTGAAGAGTGCAGCAGGTGCAGTGGGAAGAGAGCAGTGCAGGCAAGAGCAGCTGCTCAAAACTCCATCACCTGTAGTAGTTAAAGCCCCTTTACACATGTAGACACACAGGCTTTTGGTCTAGAGAAGGAACTAAATGGCTAGTTTAGGGCAGAAATATAATGTTATTATAATACAGTTTTATAAATGTGATTATTCTATGGTTGTTTTTTGTAATAATTAATTTAATAATAAAAATGTTTTAGTACAAAAATTATACGTCCACATCCAACATTTTTATTATTATTATTATTATTATTATTATTATTATTATTATTATTATTATTATTATTATTATTATTATTATTATATATAGGAATCCTACATTATTTCATAACTTTTGTGTTTTTAGTGATGGTGATATGTTATAAATATGCTATTCATAGTAACAAGTGTAGTAGTAGTAGTAGTAGTAGTAGTAGTAGTAGTAGAAGTAGTAATAGTTGTAATTGTAATAGAAGTAATATTAGTAGAATTAGTAGTACTACTAGTAGTAGAAGTAGTAAAAGTAGAAGTAATAGTAGTAGTAGCAGCATTAGTGGAGGTGTAGTAGTAGTAGCAGGAGTAGTAGTAGTAGAGGTGTAGTAGTAGTGGGCAAGGTATAGTAGTAGTAGCAGCAGTGGAGGTGTAATAATAGTAGTAGGATTAGTAGTAGAAATAGTAATGGGGGTGTAGTTGGAGTTGTAGCAGTAGTAGTGGTAGTAGTGGAGCTGTAGTGGCAGAAATAGCAGTAGTAGTAGTAGCAGAATTAATAGTAGTATTAGGAGTTGTAGTACTCCTAAGCAGTAGATGTGTAGTAGTAGTAGTAATAGTAGTAGTAGTATAAGTAGTGGAGATGTAGTGGCAACAGCAGTAGTAGTAGTAGCAGTAGTAGAAGTTGAGGTCTAGTGGCAGGAGTAATAGTATTAGTTGAGGTGTAGTAGCAGGAGTAGTAGTAGTATTAGTGGTGGTGTAGTAGTAGTAGTAGTAGTAGTAGCAGTATTAAGAACTGGTCAGTTGTGGTTTATTTAAATCAAACAGTGGAGATGTCAGAGGAAAACAGTAGTCCACACTCAGAGAGCTGTCGCAGTTTTCTAGCTGCACACTGGAACATGTTGTGGTTCCGCTTCTTTGGATGCTCAGCCGGCCATGCCTAGTGTTTAGAATCACACGGCGAGGAACAGATTTCACACAGAAATGATTAACTTACCTACACTGAGTAATGCATTAGGAAAGCATGCCTGCTTCTGAGAGGCTGTAGATGGTGCAGGCTGTGTGAAGAACGATCTGAACGAACAGATACGTCTGACTGAAACAATCTCTAGTGTTTGAGTATTGTCCACTCATGAAGAAAGCAGGTAAGCATGTGTTTAGATCTTTGGAGCTCAGAGATGTGTATTGTAGCATATTGTAGAAGCAGTGGACTGTATTGTGGTCATTAAGAATTGCATTATTACATTATTACATTTTCCTTCAATTTTATAGTATATATTCCTCTATTATTGTTATTTGTTATGTACGGTGGAGGATATCCATGGGAGGAACTCTTTAGATTTCTGTGATTCCTGAAGCACTGTGAACATCTTTCTGAATCTAGCTGTGTTTTGCTATGAAACACTTACTCTGATCATTGAACCAGAGTTAAATCCTCAGGTATGAAGAGCTCAAACAACTGGACCCAGCATTTTGTAGCACTTTGGTGTGTGTGGATGTATGGCTTCATACGGCTGGCTGTTAAACCTTTAAAGATCTGTGTGTGGAGATAAGCTCCTCTTGTGTTTGACAAGTGCAAATAAACGTGGGACTATATCAGGCCACAGATGGCTCTGTCTTCTACATTAAGGAGGACAATTTAGGCCATAGAAGCAGAGCTTGTTGTGCATGGCAGTGTTTCCTCTACTAACTACTGTACAGTGTATACATTTGCTTCCAGAATGTACTACACTTTGGGCTGAACTTCTTCAAGAACCAGATAAACGTGGAGTAAGCTTGAGTTACAAGAATAATCCAGGTTTTATGTGTATGGCCGTGTTCTAATTGGGCTGTATATTCTGTGATGGCTTGGTTGCGTATTGTACTCTGCCTGTAGAGTAACATACTTTGCCGTGCTAATTCATTTGGACGTTGTTTGGTTTTTTTTCCCCACTAAGTGTAGCTCCTTGCCTGTATGCGAATGCTTGTTCTTGTTCACTTTATAAGAGGTTTTGACTTGCCTGTTCTGTTTTACATTCCTGCACTTATAATAATGTTCATTTATTAATAGAAGTTTTAATGTTTTCTATAATGCCCTGAAATTAAAGCCAAATAATGTATATAGAGATGTACAGGTTCCTTAAAATGACAAAAAAAAACCTAGTTAACATTTGCATTTGTAAAACTTTGCATGTATTTATTCATTTATTAAAATTTTATTAAAATGTTTTTTTTTTGTGTATTTTCCTAATATCCCATGTGTGAGGTGCCTTTTCCCATTTCTCCTAGTTACTGTACTACATAATTACTGTACTATTTCCAGTAGTTCCTGTAGTTTACTGTAGTTTATTGTAGTGTATCACTGCTGTCCAATGAAAAACAGGTATCACATTTCTGATTGTCTCCATCGTTTAGTCCTGTAGCTGCTCTGTACACTATGTAAATGAAGCTGGACGATAGACCAATAGAAATGCTCTAAGACTACATTCAATTGCTCTTATTTTACATGAACTTCCATTCAGAGTTAAGAACATTTTCCCTTCTCCTTGAAAGCCATCATTTAGGAGAGACATGTTTTTCATTGGCCAGCAATGATATTATATCCAAAAATGCATCAAAGCAAAAACCCTTAAATCTGAATGGAATTTAACTTTCAGTTAATGCAAGACATTTTGACTGGCATTTTTCAGATTGATATCAGCTATACATAAGAGAAAATCTACTGTATATGTACTGTATTATTACTGTCTTCATAGTTGGTATTGATGGTATTTATCTTGATGGTATTATATTTGTCTTGATAAATTACATCACAAAATCTGACAGTACAATTGACGAACATTTCAATGTTTATGAAATACTGAATTATAAGCATGTGCATATTTAGTTTTTTATAAGACAAGGGTTCTTTTTAACTTATCAGATGTCAGGGACATATTTCTTATAGTATAATATAGCATAATAGTATAATATACCCTTCTCTCTCTCTCTCTCTCTCTCTCTCTCTCTCTCTCTCTCTCTATATACTGTCTCTTATACACATCTTAGGAAGACAAGCACTGACGACATGATCAGCAAGGATTGCCATAGTCCATGCTAAACCGAGAGCGGAAATATAATGTAAGAACTGAAAAACTGTAGGCCTTTTCAGTTGTTCTCCCTATCAGTCAGTAACCTGATCACAAATTACTAGTCTCAATCCCAGTAAATTTATTAATACTTGAGTTCAGAGTGCTTAAGCCATATTATTCATAGAGGTAGAAAATTATACAATAATTAAAATGAGAGATCTGTCTATTGGAAATCATTCTGCTGTGGCCTTTAATCCAATTGCTCAAGACAACAAAGCAGTTACTGTGGTCTGATAACAAATGTGTGTTTGCGTGTGTGTGATGTGTGTTCCAGGGCTCTGTCCTCTGTGGTGGCTCTGGGTGCAAATATCATCTGCAACAAGATCCCCGGCCTGGCCCCCCGACAGCGTGCCATCTGCCAGAGCCGCCCGGACGCCATCATCGTAATCGGTGAGGGAGCTCAGATGGGCATTAACGAGTGCCAGTACCAGTTCCGCTATGGCCGATGGAACTGCTCTGCCCTGGGAGAGAGGACTGTCTTCGGTCAAGAACTGCGAGTAGGTCAGTAGATCAGCCCAGAACGTTAACTTTTTTACCTGTGTGTGTGTGTGTGTACAGTGGCGTGTAAATGTCTTAGGCCAGCCAGGAAATTGTATTTGGGCAGCAAGTGCTGTTTGGTGTGTGTACACATGATATAACTGTAGAATAGATACAAATAAGCATGAAGAATATAAATATTACTCCTTTCAACCTAATCTCTGTCTGCCACATCTGTAGCCTGTGGTCATGGACCACAGTCCATCATTTAGACATGTCCCTTCTAATAGTACTTCTAATAGCAGCCCATGGGCAGGTGCTGGGGAAATAACAGATGAGATTTATATTTGTAAAATAGTTATGATGTGATGTGGCAACCCCAACAACATCTATTTACAACACCAACACACCTGAAAATGAACTGATGTGATTAAACCACATATTAGATGGTAAAACTGGGCTGCTGCAAGAGGAGGTTGGTAGGCACACAGACACACATTAAGCTTCACTCTGTTGATTTTAAATATGTATTTCAAATATTAATTGTTTCCCTGAGCAGATAAACATTATAAAAACCTGTTTCTAGCGCACATTAGTAGAATCTAGCTACATTAAATTAAATTTAAATATAATTGAACCAATAATAATATACTAAGGCAATGTAATGTATAATGTAATGTAATAATATAAGAAGTTTATCTTGGCGAATATGGGAGTTAATAGTAGAAGACATTGGACAAACATTCGGTGTAAAAATAAAATATCTACATCCAAATAAACCATTTGAGAGCATTCATAACATTAATACCGTTAGTGAAGCAAAAACCAGATTATCTTCATCCGCCTGGACAGGGCGCCAGTCTATCCACAGACACACACACCTAGGTTGCAATTTACCTTGGTCAATGCCGGTCAGTACCGGAGTAAACCACATGGACACAGAGTGGACGTACCAAACTCCTCACAGACAGAACCCCACAAGCCCCAGGGTTAAACCCACAACCCCAGGCCCCTGAAGCTGTGTGACTGTAGCTGTATATAGTGCAGAAGTAATGTAAATTAAATGTTATCAGCTATCAGCAGATAATTGGTGAACCAGAGATGTAGAAAGAACAAAAGAATCTTGAGACTGTTCCTCAGAAAAAGCAAAAAATAAATAAACAAACGAACAAATAAATAAATAAATCATGAGCAAAACACAACCCAGACTACATGAAGTATGACTGATATTCAGGCAAATTGTCAACATGGTGACATATGAGAGAGCTTACAAGTAAAAAAGTGCATGTTTTGTAACTAGACATCTCATGTGATGTTAGCAGCACATCTTTTCTGCACAACTTTGTGAGGGACATTTAGAACAGACCTGCTATTTGTTTAGGCTATTGCGCTGGCTCAAATTCTCACGTGTTGTATCAGCACTTGGCATCACAAACAATTTTACATAAAAAAGTTGAGTTTTTTTTGTTTGTGGGTTATTAGTTATAAACAGGTGGGCTTTGAGGTGGGAAACGTTGTGGACCCTGCTCTAGATGACTAGGTAAGAACATCTCCAAAATGGATGCAGCAGTCAGTACCTACTAAAAGTGATCCTTGGGCGGTCAACTGGCAACAGTGTCATGGGGACCTAAACTCACTGGTGGGATTAATGGAGGCACCACATCGCAACTTACAAGACTCAAAACCCTTATGTAATGTTGTGTTTATTGTACCCTAAGGATTACTAATTGGTAAATACATGCATATCAGTGCAAACTGAGTTGTTTCTAAGTTATTTCAGTAGGAAAACAGTTACTAAATTGTTCCAGGGAGTTTAAGTTTAAAGGTTCTACTGCTAAGTGCCAGATACCATAGGATTCTTTCAGAGTTCATGTTTAAAATGGTCAGATCCAGACATGGAAAACGTTCTAAATATTATGTAGGTGGTGCCAATGTTATGGTTGTGGCTCCGTTCTGACAGGGTTCACAGCCTGCATCTGGAGCGCTACTTTACTGCAGGCTTCAGTTCAGTGAAGTTACACACACAGTTCAGCAATCAAAGACTAAGGCGTAATTAGTTGGATCAAGTGGATTAGGAGGTTGAGGTCTGTGGGAAGGTAACTCTTCAGAAGCAGGGTTGGTGACTCCTGTTCTACGAAATACTGGCACATTTATAGTTTAACCATTAAGTGGAAGAGCTAATATTAAATCATTATAATATAGGATTGTTTGACTAAAAAGTTTGCATGAAACATCAAGAATTAGTTTCCGATTTATATGGAGGATATGGACACAGATACGATGTTATATAGAACCCATTTTAAAAAGATTCTATAAAATCCAGCTAATAAAATAGATAATCAATTTTTAGGGATAATTCTTTGTAGATGGTCACTGTTTTACTTTCCTTTGCCCTTATAAAAGAACCATCGCAGCTCAAAGAACCATTTGTGTGCAAAGGTTGCTTTTCCATACTGTAAACAAGGGAAGCCTTTTCTTCTGCTGTTGTTACAATGAATACTAATTCAGATACAGAAATAAATAACCTTTGAAGACTACCCTTTTCAAAATCATGCTATGTAACCACCATGAAGGTAAAATAATAACAATAATTATGTGACTTACTCACAAACTATACACCAGTTTTTGGGAATGTCTGTCCGACTGCTTTCAAAATTCACACATGATGTTGCTTTGTGAATATGAGAAGATGGACAGAAACATGTTTAGCAAAGCTGTTTAGTGTAAAACATAAAAATAAAAAAGATATATATTGTACCTCGTTGGTTAAATACAGCTCTCCCCAGATGTGTGTGCATGTATAAGCATATGGATCTGATGTATTCCGAGTCGCTGTACGCTGCAGGGTTGTAAGCAGGGTAGAATATGGCTGCCAAATGTGCCGTTCCTGGTGGTGCAGCCTGTAAGATGAGAGGAGATGAGGTTAACCATGGGGGGATCTGTCCTCAATTGCTGTGGGGACTAAGTGAAACAAGTTTCATTCTCCCACAGCAATGAGGAAATACTAATAAAATCTATTCACGCATCAAAGCGCATCATTAATGCCTTTTTGTACATGCACATACACACACACACATCTTGTGCATGTACATACACCACGGATGATTCAGCGCTTAAGATTAAACCTCAGACTATGTGTCTAGTTGCTGGGGTTCACATTGTGTGGATTTATTCCTTCATAATGTGGCCTTTAATATGGAGCGCTCATATAAATGGCCTTTCAGTCAAAAATGTTTTGTTTCGGTCAAAGCCTGGTTTGAGGCTGTGTTTAATCCAATGGCCCTGGTAACAATCACTCTTTTGGGGGTTGGTTGGACCAAAGCTGTCTGCTTTTATTCCTTTTGTTCAGTGAAATGTATCTGTTTCTCAGCTGTGGTGTGTTCCACCATAGGCTTCGCTTCACTGCAGCATGCCCCTCTCTCATGTTCTTTGGTGTGTGTGGGATTCTGAAGCTGGTTTTCACATCATGATCTAAAAGGCAGCTCAGTGTCATTATATTAGTTCTCTTTGTATGCGGCATGTGTAATATTTGTGTATCGTTGCTGTCGTAACGAAACCCTCTTTGCAGAAACTGTAACTTTATAGCAGCTGGGAAAAATGTTCTCAACAGCAAGTGCGAGTTAATGTAACAGGATTTCATTCAAAGTAATTCTGGCACATTTCTATTGGTCCATTGGTCCATTAATCCATACACACAATGTAAGGGCAGCTGGCATTCATATTGGCAATAAAAGAAAAAATTTGAGTTTTTATGGTGTACAGATAGGATAATGACCAATTGTGTATAACAACTTTACAGGAGAGTTAAAATATCTAACTTTCACTTTCAAATTGTTGTAAAAAGATTTTTGGAGCATTTCTTTTAGCTGATTATCTTGATAATGTTCACATAGTATAAATGGCAGCTGCCAATTCCTAAAGTTGTAAAGAAAACAAAGCTTTAGATTTTGATAAGATTGTCACCAACTTAATTTTGAGTTTTGAGCATTTCTCTTGGTGCTGATTTTTTCAGATAATGGACAGAATACCTGTATGTTTCAAATTATGACAAAGAATTGAAAAATTAAAAAAAAAAGCCATATATTAGTTATATGTATATATATATATATATATATATATATATATATATATATATATATATATATATATATATATATATATATATATATATATACATACTACGACTGTCAATTGATTAATTGTGCTTAACCACAGCAAATTGAAAATGTGAAAATATACACAATTACAAAGTTTTAGAAAATCAAGTTTTTTTAGTAGTCCTTTAGTAGTGCATGATGCAGACAAGTCTGCTTTTATTATTTTATGATCTTAGCAGTGGCTTTCTTACTGCAGCTCCACCTGTCAAATCAAATCTGCAGCTCCACATCTTGTCTTTACAGCTGAAAAGGAGACCTGCTCCAGTGTTAAGCTGAGCTACAAGCTGTTGCCTCATGAGCCATTTATCACACAAACTATCAGAGATTCATCTTCTGATGCTCTACAGTTTTCTCGAGTTTCCAAGAGTGTTTTGGTGGACTACAACTCACTACATTCTTGATTTATTTGCAAAGTCCTGAGAGTTTACAGCTCACCTTTCTAAATATTAGAGGTAATATTCTTTGCACCATTTTAAGTTATTCACTGGATACAAGTGCTGACATTAGATGCTACAAAAACGTATATATACTGTATGATTTTATCATGATATCAGCATATTATGATCACCATTTTATTAGCTTCACTTTTCAAATAGGAGCATTTAGTGTAGTTCTGTAATCACAGACTGTAGAGTCTGTAGTTTTTCAATGTTCAGTACCTTACAGAACCACCTCAGAGCAGGAATTATTTGGGTGGTGTGTCATATTAGGCTTGTTAATCAATTAAAAGATATTCATTCATTATTCACACATTTTTTGTGAAAAATACAGATTAATTGATCGACAACCTGAATATATATATTATATGTCCAAGTGTTTGTGGACACCTCTTGTAATTAATGCATTTGGCTAACTTAAGTTGCACCCATTGCTGACACAGATGTGCAAACGCACACACACAGCTTGTCTAGTCCCTGTAGAGACGTACTGCCAGTAGAATAGAACTGTTTGGTTTCTGCAGATAAACATGAAACTATTGGCACCAACAGATATAGGCTAGAGGGTTATAAAGCCCTTGCAGTAAAGCTCCAAAATGTAGTATAAAACCCTGGACTGTAGACATAGTTATTCCAACACAATCAGTGTCCCAGTGATTTTGTATAACGTCTATATAGTATGTATATCTGTCCTTTACAAACAATACTTGTGAGCGCTCAGGTTTAAATATGATGGCAGTATAATTCTTATTCAACTCCTGGCTTATTCATTTGCAGCTTTGACACGCTGCATTAGTTATATGCTGAATTCTGACTAAAATTATTGTTGGCAGGAATGAAGCGGAACAGAGTATTTCTCTAAAACACACTGCCATCCATTCAAGCCAACACTGAGGCTGAAAGCATAATGGATTCCTCAAATTCAGAGACTTTATAGGAGTTTGGACTGTCAGCTCAGATTAAAGTATTAGAACCATTCTTCTCATTTCCGCTTTTAGCCAGAGCATCTTAGAGTTCTTACCTACTGCTCTTACTGCAGTGGTAGCTATTAGCAGCACATTATCAGCTGGGATCAACTCCATGACCTTTTTGGCTCGTGGTGACAAAGCTCTCTGACCACTCTGCTCCCCCTCTCCCCAGTTGTTATTTCATGATCATTGTGGGCTGCTGAGAGAGGCCTGCAGTGCATTCGCTCTCAGAATGCATGGGAATCATGCTAGTTTAAATTCATCAGTGAAACCAAGCACGAATTACTGGTCAATCAGCTTAAAGACTGTGCTGGGTAGACACAAACCCTTGGCTGGGTGAGGGAAAATTCCTCACTCAGCACCACCCGATGAACAGTGCGAGGACTTCTCCATTCAGGTTGGAGTTCAGAAGGCTGGCGTGATCACAATAGCAATGGATTCATAACTGAACCTTTATCGTTTTTTAAGTGGAACAAGAGCCAGCATAAAAAAACATCATAACAGAAAATAACTGCAATTTGGTATTTATTTCCTCTTCAGTGTGTTTATGTAAATCTCTTCTAAAACAAGAGGTCAGTGGCAGGGTAGATGAACTTTTCAGGCATATAAATGCATAATAGTAAATCAAAAGGCCAAAACTATTTTTGTGTTTTTGTGTTTTATGAAATTTAAATTGTTAAGATGTAAAATAGTCTGTCAGAATGATGTGGTGTGAAATGCAGGGAATGTGAATGTTATTTTGTAGTAGGTAGTTTCATACACCTAAGATCACTTTACAAATTGCAAGGGAGTGGATGAAAAATGATGTGTGATGCACTGTTTTATGATAGTTTAAAGACAAGGATTTGGCTTAAGATTAGGGCTGCACAATATATCATTTCAGTATCATCAGTGTGTGTATTATTATCATGGCTTGTAGGATCATTTCAGCTAATTCCTGATTTTTTAATATCACAATGTATGTTGCAGAAGAAAAAACTATTCTAAATAAAAAACGATGTCACTTTTTTCTAATATTGTGCAGCCCTACTTAAGATGTAACATGCCTAGTAGGATAGAAAACTAGTTTGCTAGATTATTATATGTAGCAAATGTATTTACTTTTTTAAATACCGCAAAAGCTTTAACATCTGAATATGTACTTCTGTACAGGCTAGTAATTGAAATCTTTATAGCCAGATCTTTTGTTATTTAGGAATCATAAACACACTTGAATACACAGCAGTACTTCATTCAGTCTCCGTATTTAACCCAGCCATGGCAGTGACCACACAGATACACTCACAATGGTAATTTAGGGCAGTGAGAACACACACCCTGAGTAGTGGGCAGCCATCCTTATCTGCCCGTCTATTCAAATGCATAATGCATTATAGCTGTATTATAATTGTGAGCAATTGTGAGCAAAACTGTGACCGGACACTATACTGACCTTCAAACCTGCAACAAATGAAGGTGGGCTATTTTCTGGAATTCTCTCCCTAAAATATCAAAAGTCTTTTACTTGAATATCAAAAATGGTTTCTTGAATCATAAAAAATTTAAATGTTCCAGTGTTCCACTGATGGTGTTTTTTTTTTAGCTCTGCCCTTTGCTATTGTTCCCCCATATTGTAAATGCTGTTTAATAATTAGTGTTAATAATGTGATTGGTCAGCTGTATGCCCCCTCTCAAATTTGAAATAAACTTACCTCACTGATTAGAGGTCAGTTATAAGGGTCTATCAGGCCACCAGCAGGGGTCACTTTTCATCCCTTTTCAGATGGAAGCGGGCAAGCATGTCTTGAAGTGATCACAGTTCAGGTTAGATGCCACAGTGTCTTTTTTCTTCCTTTAAACAGAAAACCAGAAATAATACCACAGTTTTCCTGCAGTCCTCCGGAACAGCAGATTATTACATCCGAACAGGCACTGATTTAAGTGTCACACTGACTGAATAGATGGCAGAGGCAGTAAACGACCTGACAAGCTCTTTGGTTCACAAAAATACAGTGGTTTCCAGTTGTGGGCATAAATAGTTTTTCCTGCTCTAAGACATCCCATCCAGCTAATCAGTTATCAGTCTGCCTTTAGAATTAAAGAGTGCTTTCTTTTTTTATATGTAATGATGTGTATAGCTGACTATGTTATTAAATGTCAGTACATTTGAAAAGCATATGTCACCTCAGAAAGGGATTTTAGATCCTAAGATGAAGCTTTCAACTAGGGCAAGGCAATATATCAATGTTGATATCGATATTGGGATTTAAACAGAGCACAATATGGGGTGATATCGTTTATATTGAGTTTCAAAGCTTTTAAAAATGTTCTGTCTCACTCATCTTTTTCTCTGCTCCTATAGTAATTTTTTCACATTGTATTTTTCACATCATATATCATATCGTATGTCCTATATATTGCCATTCAGCTAAAATATAATGGGATATGATATTTTGTATGATGTAAAATGATATGTGCACAAACAGATTTTTGTCAGTGAGGATTTGTTTGCATTCAGTGAACATTCTGAGGTCAGGATATTAGATGAGAAAATGCTCTGCTTTTTTACCCCTCAGTTCATGCCTGGCATTAGGCATGGTGCCAATAGATTGATGTTTATCTGCTCCAGAGAGTCATTTTTATACAGACCTCTCTACAGGGACTAGACAAGCTGTGTGTGTACATTTGCACATCTGTATCAGCAATGGGTGCAATGTAAAGTAGCTGAATGCATTCATTAGAAGTGTCCACAAATATTTGCTTATATTTTATTTTTAATTAATCTTTATAAAAGCAAAACCTTTTTTCATACAAACATTGTAGCAGGTTTTTTTGTGTGTAAAGTTAAGTGTAGTCTCACTTTGCACATAGAAAAAACAATCTTTTACATTTCTTGACATAAAAACAAAAGGGTAAAAGTCCTTTCTAAAAATACTTTGGTGCTGACATACTGTTCAAATGTGCAGAGCAGCCATTCTCCAGTTCCAGGATTTGGAAATGCAACAAGATAATGAACTGCACTATTCATTTTAGTGTATAGTTGTGTTCTTCCATTTTCTAACAGCAGGATATTATAATAGAGTCTGTTCTCTCTCCTCTACCTAGGCAGCAAGGAGGCAGCATTTACATACGCCATTACAGCAGCAGGAGTGGCCCATGCAGTCACAGCAGCCTGCAGCCAAGGCAACCTAAGCCACTGTGGCTGCGACAGGGAGAAGCAGGGCTACCATGACCATGAGGAGGGATGGAAATGGGGAGGCTGTTCAGCTGATGTCAAGTATGGTGTAGAGTTCTCCAGGCGCTTCGTAGATGCTCGCGAGATTAAAAAAAACGCCCGCAGGCTGATGAACCTGCACAACAATGAGGCAGGCAGAAAGGTAAGAAATAGAAAGAAAAGCTTGTTTTGTTTAGGTTTAAGTGGAAATACCTTCAAGAGCAAACCCAGTAAAAGCACAACAACGCTGTTCAGAAGCAGAACAACAGAACAAAAAGTTTCAAAACAACAAAAAGTAAAAGGAAAAAAATTGTCATCATGCATAGTCAGTAAGTAGTAAAGTCAGTTATGTAGTAAAAACCCTTTTGGCAAATTTTACACCTTGTAAGCGATTTTTGTAGCTAAATAATAATTCCATTCATAAATTTTTGTTTGGAAATGTTTTCAGTCTGCGCAGGTATGTTTGCTCAATGCTGCGAAAAGGTTTTATTTTAACTTCATCAGTTAACAGGACTTGTTTCAGGAAGGCTTTCACTGAATTTTGTGGTGAGGTCTGATGACTCTTCTATGAAGGTGTTCCTGTAGAACAGGGCACCACCACCTAAATCTTGGTGTAGCTCTTTAGCAGTCAAACAGGGGGTTTGCTTTAACCTTGTTATGCTTTGCTATATTTTTTAACCCTTCTCTGTTTTTGTGTAATTTGTAATGTTCAGAGTGCTAGACTGCTGCTTAGAGGAGCACATGGCTGCTAATTGTTGGAACAAGGTTTGAAGAATCAGTATTCATTCAATTTTGCATCAAAGCTAAGTAAAATCTGAGACCTTGGTAAACCTTGGTCTTCTGAGAGCTGAACTCTCTTGAGGTGAAATAAAAATACACCAGTCTTGCTTTATATATGGAGTATTTGATGGAGTAACTGACTCTACTTGCCAGGTAAAGCTTTCTGCTAGATTTTGGAGATTGAGTTCAATGATAAGAGCATTAGTGAAGTCAGTATGTTAGATAAGTACCACCCTGCCTTCTTACCAACTCCCAAACTCATCCCAAAAGTTTGGATGGAGCATCATCATTCCAGAGAACATAGTTCCACTGCTCAATTCTGGGGGGCTTTATACCCCTCTAGCTCACGCCTGACATTAGGCATGGTGCCAGCAGGTTCATGTTTATCTGCTCCAGAGAGTTCTATTCTATTGTCAGTACATCTACGTCTCTGTCTGCAATGGGTGAAACTTAAGTAGCTAAATGTATTAATTCGGAGTGTCCAGAAACATTTCAAACATGTCCAGAAAAACTAAAAAACAGATATCTTAGAGTGTCTGTTAGTATTGTGTAGGTTCCCCGCTGGCTTTGGTGACTGCCTCCCACAACTTTGTCACATTTTCTTAAACTGTTTTAAATGATCTGCTTCCCACACATTCTTCACTGCTGCCCACAGACCTTTAAAAGCGGTTGGATTTTGTGCTTCTTCAAAACGTTCCCAATACAGTCCCAAATGTTTACACTGCTGTCTACATCTAATGAGTGTGTTGCCAGGAGATCACCTGAAACTCCGCACTGCTAAAAATGAGGGAACAATTGCTTAAAAATTTCACGAAGGACAGACCAGTAGAAATATTGAGTTCAAGTGAAAGGTAGGATGTAAACTGATTATGAAACGGTGTACTTCAGGGGATTGCTTTGGAATGCCCACATCTCTATAAGTTGTGAGGTGTTAAATCACACTGGCCAGCTCATAGTAAGTAAGCTGAATTATGAATTATCAGAGTTCAAGCGAGGTATGATAGTGGGTGTGTGTCTCATTCCATTTATGAAGTTGTTCAGGCATCCACAGTGTCATGTGTGCACTATGTGGACAGCACAGTGGCCTGGTTCTTAATGATTGTGACCTGCATCTGGCTTCTGCAATTGACTCTGGCAGAAATCACATCCACATTCAGTGCAGGAGACCACACACAGATGTCCTGCAGGACAGTGCAGCATTTTGTATTTTCCATTTTTATAGGAGCAAAAGACCCAACAGGACTAATAATATATGGTGTGGTACCAAACGTTTCGAGCTGTTGGTAGGATTTGTGTGTGGGGCACACCCCATGAAGCTATAGATTCCAGTTGTTACCAAGGCACTGTGCAGGCCTGTGGAACACAGTGTTGCTGTGGTGTGTATTCTTGTACCTCTGGTCTCCCTATACTTGCCATTGACCAGTGCTCACTACATTTCACTGATTGCAGGATAGTGCACTTAATATCAGGTCCAATAGTTGGTTACATAATGTATTCCCAGGACATGCATGAAACTATGGTTCAAAGAAGGTTAAATGCTCACACAACTTCAGAAATGAAATGTCTCATTCACCTAGCACCTCACAGACTCACAGAACATACAGGTGTAGGTGTTCCCAAGCAACTCCTGTGGTAGCATCACTTCATAATAAATATAAATATAAATATAAATATAAATATAAATATAAATATAAATATAAATACTACTATCTCATGATGTTTGGCATGTTAGTGTGTGTATTCTTGTTCACCACTAGTGTTTATGGTGCAGGTGTTTTAAACTGGGTCTGTACTGCACTGGGTTTGTGCAAAAATCCAATTTACACAATATTGCCCTTATCAACATTTCGTTGAGCTACATGATTGGTTTATGATTCTTTTGGCAGTTTACACAATGGGTGTAGATGGGTGTAAATATGCTTCCAGAAAGTTAGCTACAGTGCAAAACCAATTTTTCACACCAAGCTACATTATCCTGCTACTGGGGACACAAAACATATCTTGACCGATTAGATTTGTGGAAAGAGCAAAAATATCTTCCTTTACCACTGGCTTTAATAGACATGCAATTATTATAACAGCATAGTAACACATTTAATGCAAAGCATTTAGCAGCACAGCAGAGGTCTGCAGGTCTTGATGGATGTAATATTTCTTAAAGCAAAACATTTAGCAGTGATAATTTTATTCAGAGCTGGTCAATTTCTCCAGGTACAAATATAATTAAGCGAAGTGGTATTCATTATGGACTTGTTCCACCTCCCGATTAACCCAGTCTGCCCTGAGCCATGCTCCCTAGTTTCATTTGTCACTTCAGAAGCCAATAAAAGGGGCCGTTAAGCATACAAAAGCCATCCATAAGCAGAGTGCCTAATGGAGCTGGTTATGGAGTTGAGGCTTTAGTCGTGTGTGACGGGAATGCAAAGGCCAACCGCTTGCCAGTTGGAACTCTGCCACAACCCCTCAGTCCGCTCATTGAATTACAGAGCATTAAGTCAGGATACAGGATATTATTGCTAGTCTCTTTCTCTTCCTCTCTTTTGCCTGCTTGCTCTGTCCACACAGCCAAAGTGGGACACGCACATCTCTATCAGCGTCCCGTGATGAGGCCTTCCTAAATCTAGAAAACAAGAGAAAATAGAAGCAAAGGTTTTATGTAAGTCTGATTTGTTGCATAATTTATTGTTGTTATAAAAATAAATGAACACTGGGAGAAAAATGATAAACTCTGCTTGTCCACAGTCTGAATCAGTGTTATTAAAGTTTTTCAAAATATGGATTTGATCTTTTAAAATCTTTAATCATTTCTATTCAAATGCAATACTAAATGAAATGGTTAACAGTCAACTGTCTGCAAAAGATATTCCCAACACATCAAAAAACTAAACAGATCCAAATTTAACACAAATGTAACCATATACACAAACGGTTACTTGAGAGTCATGGACATTTTTCTTGCCCTTTGATGCGGCCCGTCGGAAGGTAGCGAAAATTACAGGGTATGTTTTGGCAAAAAACAAATTTTTCCTCTCAGATCTGACATATAGCTGGCAACCTTCACTGAGTCATTGCTCAGGATCTATTGAATAATGGCTTTTGGTTCACGTTGTTGAAAAGAGTCACAGTAGAATGTCAAGCATTTCCTCAATCAGTCAGCTGCATGCATTTGCTCATGCCACAAATGTCAAAACTGATGAAATAATTTTTAGTGTCAAATTCTTAGAGGCTCATAATAATATTGTTTACTTATACAAAAGCAATATTTTTTTTAATTTAAAGTAGAGGCTATATACACATTGCAAAATCAACCCTGCTGATCAGAAGTTCACTGAACAAAATGCACAGCTGCAAATTATGTTATTTGTAGAGCTCACTTTTGATTGAACTTATTTCCTCAGTCCTTCCTCTGGTTTCTGATGTTTAGAATTAAGCACACCCCTTCTAATGAATGCATTTAGCTACTTTAAGGTGTACCCATTGCTGACACAGAAAACAAATGAACACATGCACAGCTTGTCTAGCCCATGTAGAAAAGTACTGCCAATAGAATAGGAAGCAGAAGCAGACAAACATGAACCTTTTGAGACCATGCCTAATTGAGCTGTGGAACTGTTTACTGGAATAATGGTGCTCCATCCAGTATTTTTGAGATTAGTTAGGGAGTTGGGGATGAGGTGGCGTGGGGCAATGAGCATCCAATATTCTGACCTCATTAATCTTGTTATTTCTGATTACACTCAAATTCTCACAGCAGTGCTCCAGAATTTTGAATAAAACCTTTCCTGGACATTAGAAACACTTTCATACTCTTGATTTCAGGAAAAAAAACAATGAATGAGCAGGTTTCCCCAAAACCTTTGTCCATATAGTGCAATTGTAATGATGCCACACTACCGTCTGGGTTGCTCAGACATATGCTCTTTAGTGCTGGTGCCCTCATTGACTTGCATTGAAAATGGTTCATCATTTAAACAGTGCTTGATTCTTTTTGGAATATTTTTTGCTTTATAGCAAAAAAGACAACATATTTAGGAATTAGGCCTAGTCCTGTTCTTATTGGGGAACCTCAGAGTGCTTTGTAGTTCAGGATGAAAATGCTTATTCCATGTCCCAACATATATGCACACAACTCTCTCTCTGAAATCAACGGTATTATTAAGGAGTCTACCACCCTTTCCTTTAGAAACAGCCTCTTATTGACTTTACAATAGATGTTGTAACTTTCAGTTAGGATTTGATTTTATTCAACCACAAGAGCATTATTGGGGTCAAGTAACATTAGCTGATGTTGATTAATTCTATGAAATTTTTTAATTCTAAAAAAGTCTATGGCTATGTTCAGACTGCCAGCCCAGATCTGATATTTAGCTTATCTAGATTGTGTCCAGATTGGTTTTTGATAGTCTGGACAGCAAATAAATATATGAGTTGGATTTAGAGGTGGTTCGAAATCAGATTTATACTGATGCAGCTCAGTCTCAGTGTCTTTTGTGTCAGTCAGAATTTGATTTGGCCTCAGTCTGAATGTAGCCTGTGACACTTCATCATTCAGAACTGAGAGTACTGGGAGTTTTATACCTCTGTAGCCAGCATTCAACATTGGGCTCCAGACATTGCCTGAAGGTAAATAATACAATATGGAGATGATATAAAGATATAAAGGTGTATGTGTGTGTGTGCTCTCAGGTCTTGGAGGAGAGGATGAAGCTGGAGTGTAAGTGCCATGGTGTTTCAGGATCCTGCACCACCAAGACGTGCTGGACGACACTGCCCAAGTTCCGAGAGATCGGTTATGTGCTGAAGGAGCGTTATGGGGTGGCTGTGCAGGTGGAAGCCGTGCGGGCCACTCGCCTACGGCAGCCCTCATTCCTGCGACTCAAGCAGTCACATGGCTACATCAAGCCCACTGACACAGACCTGGTGTACCTAGAGCGCTCCCCTAACTACTGCGAGGAGGATGTAGCCACAGGCAGTGCAGGAACACGTGGGCGACTCTGCAACCACACCTCACCAAACCCAGATGGGTGCAATCTCATGTGCTGTGGGCGTGGTCACGACACCCACCAGTACACGCGGGTGTGGCAGTGTAACTGCAAGTTTCAGTGGTGCTGCTTCGTCAAGTGCAATACCTGCAGTGAAAAGACAGAGGTGTTTACCTGTAAATGAGGACAAGGAGGGGGGTACAGATGTGGACTAGGGAAGGACAGGCAAGATGCCACTGAAAAGGAAGCGGAAAGCGGGAATAACCTTGCATTTTCATGGCTTCGTTTTGCACATAGGGTACTCTTTACAAGTAGAGAGGCAAATGTCTGTAGAGGAAGAAATGCCAAGATGCACTGACTGCAGTCTCTCTTGTAGTATGATCTCAGTGTGAAATGTGGGAACACATGCGGTACAAGGAGTTTATAGTTCTCAGCCTCTGAAGCTCAAGGATGGTCAGTGAAGGCTTTGTTTGTGGATCCAACTCTGATCCTTGACCTTCACTAACACATGTCAGAGATAGAGGCTACATAAGGGATGAGGAAATGGAATGACCACACAATCTCAAAACCAGAGTTGTTTATAAATATACACTATATGGACAAAGGTATTTGGACACCTGCTGAACCATGTTTTTTTTCTGAAATGAAAAGTATTAAAGAGTTTATTCTGCTTTTGTTGGAGTAATGGTCTCTGCTGTACAGACACATTTTTAAATAAATTTTGGAGTATCGTGGTGAGGATCTGATTCAGCAACAAGAGCATTAGTGAAGTCAGAATCTGATCTGGATGATCACCACCCAACCTCACCCCCAACTTCACAACTTTACCCCTTACCCTAGTATTGGACCATCATTCCAGGAAGGAGGGGGGGCTATATACTTAAGCTATTAGGTATTAGGTATTAGGCATTGTGCCAACAGGTTTAGGTGAGTACTATTCTATCAGCAGAACTTCTCTACAGGGACCAGACAAGTTGTGTGTGTGCATTTGCACATCTGTGTCAACAACTGGTGCAACTTAAAATAGCTGAATGCATTCATTTATTACAAGGGGTGTCCACAAACCTTTGGACATATAGTGTATATGAGGAATGGAAGAAAAAGGTAGGAGGAAACACTCTGGTGATTTTCTCGACATGAAATGCTGGAAATGCTTACAATGCTAAGTCACACTGTATCTCCTGAACACTGAAAAATGACTGCCTTCCTTTTCCTTTCCTTCGGGAAACCTGAAGGAAATGGACTTGTCTCATGCTGACCTTGTTAAGACAGATGTTTTTTGACATCAAAAATGACTGCTACTGATATGTTGCTAATGTATTTCCATGTCACATAATCCACTACAGCCGTACATAGAGAAATGTTGTAGTCTCAACCAAAACTCATACTATTGGAATTGTTAATGCTTAATACATCCTCCACTATACTGTATCTCAGCACCACAATGTGGTGAGGAGGTACTGCATTGTTTGCCTCGTCATCTTCTGTAAATGTGCCCAAATGTCTAAGCATCTGTGTACATCAGAGAGAGGCAATCCCAATCCTGGAGTCCCGGACTCCTGCACAGTTTTAGGCACTTCCTGCTCAAGCACACCTAATTCTTGACCTGTTTATTGCCAGATTTAATAGGTCGGTTAGAGCAGGGAAATCAGCAAACTGTGCAGAAAGCTGGCACTCCATGACCAGGATTGCCCTGGTGTACATAAATTGATGGAAGTATAAGGAGGATGTTAAAGGAACACTCCAGTGATTTTCATTTTTATCTCCATTTGCCAGATCTGAAGAAATTAATTTGACTAAAAATGGACAAAAATTGTTAATGGGTTTCCCTGCACTTTAAAACATGGTACCAGATTCATAAAACTCAGCTATGTGGCTACAATCAGTGCCGCTCTTCTTATGGTTGTCAAAATGCCAATAGGTTTGTGCATTTTATCACCACAGTTTGTGTTTCAAAAATCAGAGGTGCAGATTCAGAGGGTGCAGAGGTGGATATTCATTTAAAAAATAAGCATCAAAGCAGCAACAGATGTAACAATAGCTTCCATCTGCTGTCAAATGTGTCAATAAAGTGAAAGAAATATCATCCAGACATAGTCAGTCCTTCAAAACGAACAAACAAACAAAAAACCCAGCTAGATTATATTTTATCCTCAAGTCATATCTGATTAGCCATTATCAAACACCCCACTTATACCAGATCAAATCACCCAAACCACTTCAAATGGTGGTCTGAGATACATATGAACCATGGAGAAATGGAACTTGACACCTTGAATTCCTCCCAGTACAACTCTTAACTCCTCCCCATGCAGTACAGTCAATTTTGCATGAGCATGAACTGCTGAAGCTGTTGCCTTCCCCTAAGTTTGAAGAAATACATGATAAAGTAAAATGTGAAATTGTGAATTTTGAGGCAGCATCCATCTTCATTACAGCACAGGAACTGGCTTTATGGATAAATAGCTGGTTGCTGCATAAACAGGGGTTTAGCATATTCTGACACACGCAGCATTTGAATTTTGGTCCAACTAACCAGAGATGCATTTGTCTACCAAATGTGAATGCGTGTGTTTAAACTCTTATTAGAATGCAATCCAGATAATAGTCGCATGAAGTGACCAGGGGTAACACTAGTCCAACTAGTATTAATGCTCTCAAATAATTTAAAAGGTCACATAGGGCATAGAACATTAATTACATTTATTGAAGTGCAGGTATGTTACCATATTTATATTGCACTTAATATCACAGTAAATCCGATGATGTGTTTTATGAATCTGGCCCATTGTCTCCAGGCATATTTATACTTAAAGTCATTGGTGCCCACTGGCTTATATGCCATGCTTGTTTCCAGTTCTTTTCAGGGAAGCATTAAAATTGTTGTCCATGGTAATTGACCATACTGTACAAATAAGCATTCAGAGGATATGTTAAAAACACTGAAGCATTCCTTTAACATGCTTCACCAAAACGCATTTGTGTGGCCAACCCGCACACACAACATTCTCACGAATTCCAGAGACATGGGGTTCCACATCACTGGCCTTGCCTCAGCCAGTTATATTCCGCCTGAGCCATAGGAATTTGCCTAACCATACAGCTGGGGTCTGAACATGTTGAAGGTCATGTAACTATTTTTGGTAGCACCATTTTTTTTACTCAAAATTTGTTTGTACACATTTTGTGACTGGCAGATTTGTAAAGGTATATTTTTTTATGTAGAAAAATATGGCACTTTGTCATGTATATTCAGAAAAAATTAATTACCATTTTCCTTATTATTACTTTGTTTCCTCGTGATTTGAGAGCCAGACAAATGAATTCTGTCCCAAATTATTGTGCATACATTGTTTTTGTTTTCACAGTAGCCCACATTTCTTTTTGTCTACTCCCAGCGTTATTTAGATCCATCTAATCCAGGCTACACCTGGTCATACATGTAGTCTATTTGGCAGCAATGTAAAACAGTAGGTGAATAAATGAATCAAACCGTTTGAGGACACCTGGACTGAACAGCTGCTTTTCATGTCTATCGTTTTCATTGTTTTCATGGCAGGAAACAGAAGCCTACACTCATGCTCAAGACAAAACAGTTAATTTTATATGTAGAGTTCAGTTATTTCTTAGCTGTTTGGCTGGTAGCCTTATAGGACATTTCCTCAACTGCATCAGTCAAATGATGTGCGATCATGGATGGTGTTCTTGCTGGGCCCACCTCTCCTCCCTGTCCTGCCTGGCGAGTGCTTGAATAGCTGTACCTCATTCATTCCCTCGCTCAGCGCTCTTTTTCCTGTGTGTGAAAAGCATTGCAGGCAGCCAGCGGAGCAGAAGTAAAGGGGACGTGTTTTGTTAGTCGTCTGAACCACTGGCCACCGGAACCGTGTAAGCTCCCCACACTATAGCCTGGATTGGGAGAAAAGTCAACCCTGATTGTTTCGCACAAACATTTTGTCATTAAAAAATATGAGGCAGAGCAAACAAGCGAGGAGAGGCCTCCACGGCTGGGTATTATGGAGGTGTCAGGACCACTCAGCTCATTCTGTGAACGAGATGTCATCCTGCAAGCTAATACTTCTGGGGTAGTTGAGCGTAGTGCAATGTGCTTCGGCCGACCCGGACTTGACCACATTCGAGGACTCGAGGGATACCGAGGGATCGAGGAGTGCTGGCAGAAAGGGGACAAAAGCCTGGGATAGCCAGAGAAGGGGCAGCTTTATGAAAGAACAAAAAACAAATTTGTATTTGTATTTGCATTGTAATCAGGGACAAGCCCATCTCATTTAGATTCTAGTACAGGTACAAGAATACTCAGGGATTTAGCTATGGAGAAGCACCACACAAGAGTAATATTTATTAATATAGTTGTAAAAGAGATAAGCAACACAAGGATTTTGTAGGTCTGTAGATAAACCTGTGATATTCTGATGCATGAAACCCAAAACAAAACAAACTCAACAAGGGGAACCAAGTCCCACGGCTATTGAGTCAACCCGTCTGTGAACGGATCAGGAGGCCCCTGGTCTCTCCATAAAACTCACTGGATTAGGGATTAACCTCTATTCCCACTGGTCACCAGAATCTCTTTGGTAGCTGAAAAGCCAGGAAGACATGGGTCTCCTTGTTTCAGAGGATTTGAATCCTATTCAGGGGGGAGCTGGAATCAAAGACCACTAAATGCATCACGGACATCAGCATGAGTCCCCGGAGAAAAGCCCCTCTGCACTTGTCTTCTGTTGATGGCACAAAGCACAGCCCCCTCCCAACCTTCCTCCCCTTGTGTGTTCAATACTGATTGGATTTTAAAATGCTCTCTGCATTTTCTGTGTGCGCAACAAACTCAGTGGGTGTCTTAAGCTGTCTCCAGAGTGTAATTTAGAGTGCAGGGGAATGGGATGGCGGGTGCTCTAGTATTAGCACTCTCCTGGCTCCTCCTCCTCTTTCTTCAGTGGTCTGAGGAGCAGGGTGCCGTCCCTCTCCTCCACACGAAAGCCCATCTCCCTCAGCATTGAGTCATCAGCCACACCCTGCGTCCTCAGGCCCTGCACCAGCTTCTGGTTCTCCAGGTTGTGTTCTAAAATGTTCCGGATGGCAAAGACGGCCCATTGACTTATGACTGGATTAAGAGTGAAGGACAAATTATTGCATGTTATTATTAAATTACATAAAATGTGTAAAGTAAAGTTTACACAATTTTCCCCTCCACCCAAAAGAGTCAATAGGCCAAGATGTTTGGTATTCTGCACACATACTGTAAGTCTAATTAGAGGAAGCTTACATTCCACCAATGAGCATTGTGCAAACTGCTTGTCTGAGTCATGTAATACTTGGCTTGAATCAGACTGGGTGTGATTGTTAAGCAAGTCTATTTGAGGTTACTTGTGACAAAAGTACATCCGTCACAACATAAATGGCTTCTTGTTCTGGAGCACCCTTTATAGTTGGTGAGTGTAATTAACTTTTACACCACTTCAATAAATGCAGACTGTGATATGAGTGCCCCCTCATGGATAGTTTGTTGACAAGATGAGGCATACAGAATCAGGTGAAAGAAGTATGTGCAATGAGGTGGTACAGTTATATTACAGGATTTTACAGAAAAATTACTAGGGTAATGCAGCATTACAAAGTTCTCAGGAGAGATCTCATGCAGCTCCACTAAAGCAGTAGCGGTGAGCCAATCATGGTGTGACAACGATAAAGACACCTTTCTCCCTATTGTAGTCGGTGGAGCATCCAAATTATTTTAAGGTTGTTAATTTAAGGTTAAACCGCTTTAGGTAATTTCAAGTAGACTAGCTTGTGATGCTATTATGGACTGAAAAAAGGCTAAAAAATCAGGGCTGTCACAATAATAATAATATTGGCTGAAAAAAGAAATACTGTCATGTGACCTACATTTTGTCCATTTTTACAGATAACTAAACTTCTTAGCAACTGACATGACATGTAGGTATACTAAAAACAGAAAATTTTTTTAATTAATTTTGGTTACAAATTATTTACCTGGTTTTAATCTACTCAAAGAACTTGCACAACCTAAAATGACATAAGGGCAATCTATTTCCAAATATGGTCAAAGGAATTCATGAGGGTGGGTAGGAAGAAGCTTGGCTTAGCTACTTGTCCTTCAGAGACAAGGAGTTAGAGCATTTGTGCCTACAGAAAAACATAGCCCTGTACAGCTTGCAGGGAAGCGGGAGTGCTTTTCATAGAGTGTACAACAGTGCCAACATCAACCAGAGAGACTTCACCAGCACGGCCGTGACAGATCAGATTGTCGAGTTATCAATGGCGCATTTAATGTTGAATTGGCTTGGCAGGAGCGAAGGTAATATAATAAAAATGCTAAATGTCTCATAATTTCATTTCAGCGGCAGTTGTAGCCCAGGGTTTCAATCAAGTGTCGAACATCAGTTAAAATGACTCTCTCAGCACACCACATTATTACTCACTAACAGAACACATATATTTAGCTCCATAAACTATTATGAGCAGATATTTTACAAAGAACGATTGATGTGTGAGGCTAAGAAAATGATCAGGGAATCAGTTCTGGTATGCTTCTTCACACCAGGGGATTTCTTCCATTTGCTTGAGGTCATGTTAGGTGGAGTGCCTTATGACGGTTGGGCACAACAGTGGCCATGAATTCCAGCCAATAACATCCATATTTTGACCCTGATAGAGTGATCACACATCATGTGGTAAACCCTCCATTAGTAATGGAGGCTGAGGGGCTGTTTTGCTGTGCTATTTTCACTTTCACGAATTATATTTCAGAGTTTTTTGTGGCGGCTGCTGCTAAACCAGAAGACTGTCATTACAGCGACCACAACGGAACAGTGAGGGGGGGCGAAGAAGGAGTCATGACCAAGGATACAAGGATTGTTGCTGTCAATGCTGCAGTTGTCCAGGATGAGGGCTATACCGTCCAGTTCTCTGACCTAGGGGATCACATGGAAACAAGGACAGTGAGGACAGTTTGAAGGCTAATTATCAGCTCAGACCATGCAGTTACTGCAAACTAAGGGTGTTACAGGCCAGATCAGTTAAAGCACAATGACTTTCCAAGGAGCATAAGCACATGTGGTGAAGTCTTGGTTTGGAGCAGTCACTTCAGGCTGCACTGGTTTCTGTCACACACTGTATCTCCCTGTACATTAACCAACATGTTCACTGTAACTCAAGAAGGGCCATAAACCACCTTAGTGCAGGAAGAAAAACAACACAACAGAGAGGTTAACTACAGGGCTATTCGTTCTGTGCTATATGAAGAGCCATATAGGATAATGTAAGCGATAAGCCAGTACCAGGAATTAAACTCTAAAAAAATACCTAAAGTCAGCACGTCTTTGTGCCAGCACAGATCCAATATGTTACAAGCAAAGGAAGCCATGAGAACACAGCAATGAGTGGCAACCCTTATAAGCGAAGGATTACATGGTCAAATAATGAGAGGACAACCTCAGGGTCCCTCGCTATTGTTTTTTGCCCTCTGACCCTCCCTTGTATGCCTTAACCCCATTTAACAGGACTGGTGGTACGCGTCTCTGGCTCTCAGCTGACTGAAAGGGACTCATCTCAAAAGGGTACAAATTCCGTCATCACAGGAGGGTACTCACAATGGAATTCATTAAAAAGAGAGACAGAGAACAAAGTGGAAAACAGCTCAGGGAGGGGAAGAAGAGATGATACAAGCAAAGAGATTCAGATTGGTTCTGGAGCCATTATCAGTACACACTAATCCTTAGATTAGTTTTCAAGGAGGGAGTCTGCACTGACAAAAAGACAGAACTGAAGCAGTTAATAGTCAATAAGGGTCTAAAACCACCATGGGTGAGTTCACAGCAGATGGCTTTCCGTGCTCAATTTGAAGCACGGAAGCAAAGTCTAAGGTTTCCTCTTTCCATCTACTGTTCATCTCTGAAAATTGTTCTACTTAATAATAACGTGTACAATTTGTTGAGGAGGAAACATGAGTGCTGGAGATCATCCAGAAAACAGGGGGAAAAAGATTTTTGGAGCTTCAGTTATTCATTGACTAGGCTCTTACCATACATAAATGGCTGATTTTCAACCAAATTTGAAACAAACACTTCACTTTTAAATTTGT
The DNA here is from genome assembly GCA_034509495.1 of Acestrorhynchus altus. NCBI lineage: Eukaryota > Metazoa > Chordata > Actinopteri > Characiformes > Acestrorhynchidae > Acestrorhynchus > Acestrorhynchus altus. The sequence goes on from CM067501.1 coordinate 41,707,892, forward strand.
TGGTTATGAATGATGACTGAAGGCTAATAGGAGCCATTGCAAAAAATGATGCTGGTGCCAATCAGCCTCCACTTGCTTTAAGTCAGCTGTGTTCTATTTCTGGCCTGAAGTTTTCCTGAGAGACCAACCTGATCCAAGAGATCAACCACCCTGCATAGTTCAGATCCAATGGTAATCCAACACATGTGATCCAGGTAATTAATTATCTTAATTACCTTACCTTAGTGTCAAGTATGTTTGATCTGAACTTTGCATGGAAGTAGACCTCCAAAACCAGGACTGAGCATCCTGCATACAATAACCACACTCTGAAAGGTTCATGTCTGTAGGTCTTATATGGAGTACCTGCTCCTGGTTGGCTGTGTGGCAGTGGCATAGATTTCCGATTAGTCGAATGAGGTGAGCCTTAAAGCTGAGAACAGGATGAGTGCCACTGCCCCTTGAATTTGTGAAGGTGAACTCTTGCGCCACACTGAACATGTTATTACTGGCCTTCCCCAGCAAGTGGACTTCCTTCAGGAGACCTAGAACACGAGAGAAAGAGTAATCCTTAATAGGCATGCCTATGTGTTCTTCCTCAACTTTGACAAAAGGACCAGAACATCCATTTATTCAAGGGTTAAACATACAAGGAGAAAAGGATGAAGAAAAAACAAAATTGCAGGATGGAATGACCCTTGTTATGTACAAGCTCAGACACTGCAGATGAATGTAGCGTGTGTGTATTCCTGTGGTGTGACCTACCTTGGCCCATACTGATGACTGCTTTGTGTGTGTTCTGAATGAGTGTGGCTGCAAATATCGCAAACTGGCCAAAATTGCACACTTTCCAGTCATTTTAGTGACCACAGAATAGAGACTGAAAAGTATACAGACACCAAGCAAGCCAAATCGACTCACCCAACCAAAACAAATACCTTGTATCTACAACAAATGAAAAGTTCCTCAGTGTCAAGTAGCGTTTGACTTTTCATGTAGATCACATCAAAGATTTCTTCCAATTTTGATTTGACAGGCAGCCCACCATATTCCCTTACTAAATTCTGTATTTATGGATTCCTGTTAAATTGACCACCCTCAGTTTAATTACCAACTGTTGTTTGGAGAAGGTCTGGGTGATCCTGCAGGGCCATAAACGCCTTCTGGTCAGAGGTCATCTCACAGAGAATATCCAGAAGTGCAATCACTGCCAAGGCCTTCTTTACAAATACATACCAACAGAGATCAGTTAGTTTTCAATTGACTGAAATTGAAATACAGCCCGAATTTGTCATACTATGAGCATTTGAAATTACCTGGTCATCTACCGATGAGACAGAGCTAAGAGAGAGGACATCTCTGCAGCTGTGCTGGAAGCAGGTGGCCAGGAACTGGGCTGTTTTCAACGGAATTAGACAATCCTCTTTACCTTCCCCAAGCTGTGCTAAAACCAGATCTAGAAATGTGAGCCTTTACAAAGGAAGCACAAAGAAAGAAAGTATTTCTATGTGGGACCTGATACATTACAAGAAAAGACACATGGGAAACAGCAGAGCCCAGTTACTTTGTCATATAAAAGAAAGATAGATTATATATATATGGCTGAATTTTATTCATTCATTTAATGTTTTAATACTTTAGGTATCAGATGTTTTAATACTTTAGGTATCAGATGTTTTGGAACTATTTTGCAATAGAATATGAAAACTTAGTGCTTGACTGCATTTGAGTCACTGTTCCTTCAGAAGATTGTATAATTTCTGTTGTTTTGCCCATGTCACCAAAACCATGTGGGGAAAATACACATCAGTTTTGTACTCTTGATTTATGACAGTTTAGAAAATCAACTATTTAACATTCGGTTTTACTAACAGATGTACCACACAGTGATTTCAAAGCCAGGAAGTTTGGGTTAATGCATGCATATTGTACAGTATAACACATAGAAATTATAGCATTTTCACAATACTATGAAATAGTTATTTCACATCATAAGGCAATAAATACAGGTATAAGTTCACCCGCATTTTTACTTCATCGGCCTTTAAATATTACCCTGTGGGACTCCACAATCAGACAAATTAATTAATAGTAACTTGTGGCTCAAATAACACACTATAAAATGGTCATTAAAAAAAGGGGAACCAAACAATAAATGAGTCCAGAATGTCAAGCAATTTAACTTTACAGTATTAATTAGCAGCACTTCTTACCAAAATTGTGCAGCTGTATTATAAACTGAAGTATGAAAACAAGATCGGAATCAGCCAACATTCACAATTAAGGTACTTGGAAGGTATCAGGGCAAAATATAAAAAGATCAAGACATCCAGCTTTTCTAACTTTAGATGAAGATGTGTTTGGGAAGCAAATATATACTTTTTAGTATTTTCTACAGTGAGAACTAAAACATTTGCAATGGCAGCTGAACTTCAGCTAAAGAGTGGCTGGAAATATGGCCCATACATTATAAGTTACTAGTATTTGCCAGAATTCTACATTATTGTCTTCCTGCTGTACATATGGAACAATTGTGTGTCTCTTTTTAGCTTGTCTAGTCCCTGTAGAGAGGTACTGCCATTAGAATACGACTCTCTCCAGACATGGACCGACTTTGACCATGCCTAATGCCAGGTGTGGGCAAAAGGGGATAAAAGCCCCCATGCAGGACTGTTGAAAAAGAATTCTTTACCTTTCCTGATCAGTCATTGCTGTATACATCATCTGGGTCAGTTCACATGATCTGAGGAAATGCTGTGTGACAATCAGCACTCTGCAAAATAAAAACAAATATGAAATTCTGATATTAAAGTATGACCACAGAAAAAATAATGTGCTTCACTAAAACACCTGCATGGAATGTGTACAGAACCTGCGTATACAGCAATTTCAGTAGTGAGTCCAAATACACCAGCCTACATGCAGAACCTCCCATCATATGATCTCAACCTACGTCCAGTCTACTTCAGGCAGGGTCTGACACAGTTCAGTAATCTTCAGCGCCACCTTTAGCTGCTGTGGCTCTGTCCTCAGCTGCTCTATCCTGTTCTCATCCAGGCAGGTGTGTAGGACCATGCATGTATAAGCTAAAGCCTTCTCATCAGGAAGTTCAAGCAGATCCCTGAAAGGAAAGAAGACCTAGCTCAGAGGCAGGACTCATTCAGGGTACCAACACATATGGAACTCATCTCATTCTTAACTGTTAAGACCTTCAAACAACGATTTTGAAATAGTGTTGGTTGGTCTGGTGCAAATTCACTTACAAAAATATGTTTGGAAAACCATGGTCCCAAATGTCAGCTTTGCAGAGCTGGTTCCCAACTGCAATGTTACCGAGAAACTGAATCCCACATCGAAGTGCTGCCAAAAGAGAGATGTGGACAGCCACTCAAATCACTCAAAATATGTAAATGTAGTGTAGACACATTATCATTCTACCATTCAACATGCTACTGGGCAAGTAAGGATCAAGAGTAATAATACACCCCAATGGAAATTCTGGAAATGTTTTTCATGTTCATTTTCATACAGTGTAATGCAAATATACAGCTGTGTGAGTAAAGAATGATCTGATTACCAAAAGGCAAAACGTTAAAAATCACATTTATTTAATTGTTTAAAGGCATTTTCACACATGTAGTTTGTTTGCTTTGGTCCAAATCAGTAAATGATTTTGTGAATATGGAATATTTTCCCAAGTGGTTCTGACTTTTTTCACACAAGGAAAGTCTAAGTGGGAACAAGAAGGTAAATACAGGAAGATGGAACTGTTTTTTTAGACCAGCATAGATTTCCAATATAGTAGCTTATGTGAGTGGTGTGAAAATGTCCCAAATAAGATTTTTTTTTTTAGGTAAGAACTTTATTTATCCCCACAGGGGTAATTTCTTCCACTAAAACGATCATCAACATCCAAAAACACCCATCAACATGTCACATTACATATTATTCACAAATTATATATCCACTTTTCATCTTCAGAATAACAAAAACAGAGAATCTGAAACAAATGTTGGCACTCTGTATGGCCAGTACATAGTAACAGCCTCTTTGTAGTAGTTTACAAATGCTTTTTGTTGAGGGATTTTCTCCCTTGCAAAAGGCTTTTAGCTCTATGGGGTTCTTGTGCTGTCTTGTATGCACTGCTCTTTGAGGTCTATTCTAATCAAAATTTACTTCTAATGTCTCTTCCATGACAGTAATTTTTTTTACACTGCACAGTAGAACAGTGCACCATCCTCCATGATTACTGTTAACTGTCATTTCTTAATCACATTACAAACTAAGAATACAGCTTGTGAAAAAGCTCTGAGCTCATATTATAGATTTCTCCTCCTTTGTGGGCATCAGTAATCCCTTTCCTACAGATATCTCAGAAATAAATCACAGCTTTGACAGGCAAGTTAAGTTCTGAAACCTTGATCTGAAACATTCCTTTATTTTTTTTACTCTAAATTGTAGAGAAAAAAATAAATTAATCCTGCTTAAAATGTTGAACAGATGCATCATAGTATAATCTTCAACTTTATGCCTTTAGGCAATCAGTTCATATTCTACTTTACTTATTTACAGTAAAAAAAAAAAAGATCAGTGGTGCCCAAATGTTTGCATGCTACTGTGTACACATTAATTGAATGCATAAATATGAGCTGACCTACTTAGATTAGGATGTTTGTTGTGGGTATTAAATATAAACAATAAAATTAAAATGCATTGAAAAAGTCCAGATGTTTGTTCTCATCAGACTGATTAGCAATAATAATGATATATCTAAATAATTTTATGCTAAAGCATCTTAGCAGCTGTGTTTAATATATTTACATATTTTATGCAAGATATATTTTCTGTAGCTCTTGATTCCCTGACTTCGCCCACTGAGTTTATTAGTTTACTGCATTTAATTTTATTTTAGTAATCTTTCCTTTATGCATCTGAAAGATTTTTCATATTCAGTTGAAATAAAATTATAGTTTTGTGTTTTGTTCAATTAGCACAGGGATGCTCAGTCCAGGTTTTGGAGAGCTACCACTCTGGAGAGTTCATATCTAACGTACTTGACTCTAAACTTCAAATGCCCTTAAAGGTCATTATCTGGATGAAGTGTTTTAGATTAGGGTTGGTGCTAAACTCTACAGACCAGAATTGGGCATCCTGGAATACACTGCTTTAAGCAAAAAAAACTTACCATCAAAAAGGCAATCTGAGGCTCCAGAAGCAAGCTTAAGAAGGTTCCTCAAAATATCTAAGGATACCTGGATACAGCCTTGATCTCTATTGAAAGAGAAAAAGATGAACTGAATGAGGCAAATTAGGTTAAAGCTGAAAGTGAAATCTGCAGGATGGTAGAGGGTTGGACCAATATTCTGAACTGCTATATAACATGGACAAATGTACTGGGACATGTACTGGAACTGGAACTTCTATACTGTCCAGGTAAAGCTTTGACTGGATTCAGTAATAAAATCTCTAGTCAGGTCAGGCCAGCCCACCTAATCTGCAATTTGCCCCAAAAATGCTGTATGAACTACACTCATTCCAGCTGAATGCATTCATTAGAAAGGGTATCATCAAATATTTGGACAAATAGCATATATTTTGGTTATATTGTATTGCTATTTTTAAAGAAAGGCACTGATATTTATAAATATGTCCTGTTTGTTACCTTAGAATACACTGGTTGCGGGAACACTGCACACAGGCATTTCGTTGAGATCTAAAACATTCAGCTGTAAGCTGAAGACACAGCAGTGCAGACTGTTGTTTTTGGTTCTCTTCATTCAAAACCTGAATCTCCTCAGAGAGCCTGGACAGCACTGTAGAAAGCTTCTTAAGGATATCCACCTCAATACTGAATCTGAGAGCACAAAACATTAAAATAAGTGCAGTGGTCAATGTAAAAGATTCAGTAACAAGTCAGAGTGGAGCAACAAACGATCAACAAATGTTCATCTTTGCATTTACATATGTGAGGAGTCTAGGACCTCCTGAAAAATCATGTGCACAGTGATATACCTACTAAACCTCAAGATTAATAACTGCAACAGAGAAATCTCACTAAAAAGACTAAATGATTATATATTGAATCTGTCAATGTAGTTTTCGGTCACTTTAGTTCAGAAACCTTTTAAATGTAGAAAAATTACTATATTCACAACTTCAAACTGCTCATTAACTCTGAAATATTTTATTTTCAGCTTCAGCTGGCAGACAGACTGGCTGTGAGACAGACAGACTGACAGGCTATGAGACTGACAGGCTGTGAGACTGACAGGCTGTGAGACAGACTGGCTGCGAGACGCAGAAGTGTGAGCATCACTATGAGCTCACTGATAGTCTCTGCTCTTTTTGTCCACGAAGCTCGTCCCGCACCTCAGCTGTTCCTCTCGTAAAGCCTTCGTCACCGCCTGTAAGACAGTGAGATGGTGCAGAGTGAACCCGTCCGCATATAATTCCTCCACTTTCAGAGCCTTCAGGTTAAACATGCTGTCCGCCATGACAGTTCCAGCGTCCGTGAACGTGCAGCAGCGGTCTCCGTGGCAACTCAGTGACCGTGAAAACAGATTTCAAAATAAAAGTCTGAACAGTCTATTAGTCAATTGGCTATTAGTCAACAATAATAAAAAAATATATATATATTTCTGTTTTTATGAGCTACAAATTTACTAATCAACAGTAAAACAAAACAAAATAAACAAACAAACAAAAAAGGACTGAAACATCACTTTACATGTAAGAAATATGCAATATGACAGTTTACCTCTTTGAATAAAATTATGATCAACAATGACCTTTTTAATGATATTCTAAATTTTAGTATATATACACTAGTATGTTATAGAAAAAAAATTATGTCCATCTGACCTGTGATTTTACTGTAATTTGTATTTTGTTTTGTTCCGTTTCAGTGGTGAAAGTTTTAGCACATTTTTTAACATAGTTCACAAAAGTCAGCAAGTACATAATTAGCAATATATTTAACTGTGGGGGTACAAGAGACTTGTAAATGTAATATATAATAACATATAGTTACATTATATACTATCCCATAATATATAATAAAATATAAAGAGATATGTTTTCTATTTATAGTTTCTTTATAAAATCTTTTATCATTATAATCTGAATTTTAAAAATTGAAAAAATTTAGTATTTTAGTATTATTTTCACCAGTTAAAATTTAGGAGTCAAGGTTTAGGATAGTCACATCCCAACAATAAATAGTCTATATATCAGGATTCAGCTTATTATCTTAATTTACCTTATTAGTTACTTACTAATATTACTGTCACTAGTTTATCAGGGTACTGAAGAAAAAAGGCATCATCACATTATTCACCCAGATTTTGAGGTTTAACTAAAACCATAAAAATTAAAGTGTAAGTACAGCTGTTGCATTAGTATTACTCCATGACGTAACATTCTCGGCTTACTACTTTAAGAACAACATCACCACCACCACCACCACCATTAGAAACCAGGCCATCTGACATTCATTCATCTGAATCAAGTGTTCCCAAGGCTTTGAGATCAATGGCTTCATTTTTTTCCCCAAACAAGTTGCGGAGACAAGTGTTCCAGCTGCAACAACAAAGGGCAGCGTTCCCTTTTGAATTTTCATGAGTGTTGGACTATTTTTGATCCTTGGCTCCCTGGTCTGTGGTCCATCTCATGTTTTCTCTGGTTGAGGAAATGCACCAGAGGAAGCTGGTTGAGGCTAAAGAATATAATTACAGGTGGCTGTGTATCAGACAGCTATCCTCTGGCTAGGGTGGGCCCACAGCTAATACACAGATGGTGTGCTGAAGCAACCAAATCCTAAGATAGACTCATTGATCATTTGAGAAGGAGGCAAAGTGAAAGCATCTACTTAATGGCTTATGGACAAGCTGAAAATATTCTACTCACTGTATCTGTCCTTGAACAGAAGGAAGGAATGTGTAGTAAATCAATGATTACTGGGGGAAAAATAGCTCACAAACACTTTTAGCCAAAGTCACTTTTCCTACTTTTTGTGACTGAAATACATCATGATACATTGATCTAAAGTCGGTGATTTAGCTGCATCCATTTAATTGGATTGTATGATTAATAATTAATTCAGTGAAGTACATGTACAGTGGGGAAAATAAGTATTTAGTCAGTCACCAATTGTGCAAGTTCTCCCACTTAAAAAGATGAGAGAGGCCTGTAATTGACATCATAGGTAGACCTCAACTATGAGAGACAAAATGTGAAAAAAAAATTGAGAAAATCATTTTGTCTGACTTTTAAAGAATTTATTTGCAAATAATGGTGGAAAATAAGTATTTGGTCAAACAAGCAAGATTTCTGGCTGTCACAGACCTGTAACTTCTTTTAGAGGCTCCTCTTTCCCCACTCATTACCTGTAATGGCACCTGTTTGAAGTCGTTAACAGTATAAAAGACACCTGTACAACCTCAAACAGTCACACTCCAAACTCCACTATGGTGAAAGCAGAAAGAGCTGTCGGAGGGCACCAGAAACTGGTGTAGACCTGCACCAGGCTGGGAAGACTGAATCTGCAATAGGCAAGCAGCTTGGTGTGAAGAAATCTACTGTGGGAGCAATAATTAGAAATTGGAAGACCTACAAGACTACTACTAATCTCCCTCGATCTGGGGCTCCATGCAAGATCTCAGCCGTGGGGTCAAAATGATCACAAGAGCAGTGAGGAAAAATCCAGAACACAAGGGGGATCCTGGTGAATAATGACCTGCAGCTGGGACCAACGTTACAAAAATTTTACCATCAGCAACACACTACAGCGCCAGGAGACTCAGATCTTGCAGTGCCAAGGCGTGTCCCCCTGCTTAGCCAGTCCATATCCAAGCCCAAGTCTAAGTTTGCTAGAGAGCATTTGGATGTTCCAGAAGAGTATTGGGAGAATGTCATATGGTCAGATGAGGCAAAGTAGAACTATTTGAGTAAAAACACAACTCGTCGTGTTTGGAGGACAGTGAATCACGAGGAGTTGCATCAAAGAACACCATACCAACTGTGAAACATCAGGGTGGCAACATCATGCTTTGAGGCTGTTTTTCTCTGCAAAGGACCAGGGCGATTGGTCGTGTACATGAAAGAATGAATGGGGCCGTAGCATTGTAGATTTTGGGTGCAAACCTCCTTCCATCAGCAAAGGGCAATGAAGATGAAAGCGTGGCTGGGTCTTTCAAATTGACAATGATCCCAAGCACACTGCCAGGCAACAGTGGCCGTGAAGCATTTTCAAAGTCCTGGAGTAGCCTAGCCAGTCTCCAGACTTGAACCCAATACAAAACCTTTGAAGGTTAAAGTCCGTGTTGCCACCCGACAGCCCCAAAACATCACTGCTCTGGGGAGATCTGCATGGAGGAATGGGCCAACATACAGCAACAGTGTGTACCAACCTTGTGAACTTTCCAGAAAACGTTTGACCTCTGTCATTGCCAACAGAGGATATACAACAAAGTATTGAGATGAACTTTTGACCAAATACTTATTTTCCACCATTATTTGCAAATAAATTCTTTAAAAGTCAGACAAAATGATTTTCTCAATTTTTTTTTCACATTTTGTCTCTCATAGTTGAGGTCTACCTATGATGTCAATTACAGGCCTCTCTCATCTTTTTAAGTGGGAGAACTTGCACAATTGGTGACTGACTAAATACTTATTTTCCCCACTGTAATTATTTTAGAGTGAAAAAAGGATTTGAGAGCAAAAATAAATTTGACAGAGGTCTTAGACTGTAATTAGCCTGTTAGGGTTAATATGTATCTAATATATAGAAAGAGAGAGAGAGACAGCTGTTGTAGGATTGGATTGTAGATAGGTAAATCATTACCCCTGCTTGACACACCTGTAGAAGTTGTGAGGTGTCTTCTTGTAAGTGAGGTTGAAGATGGGCCATATTGCAAGGCAACCTGAATTATTGGACTTTGAGCAGCGGGGGCTTTGACAGGGGGTGCTGGATGGATGGGATGTTCCTTTTCCAAGTTGTGCATTTAACATCCCTTGGTCCACATGTATGCTGGGAGTACATCATACAAGGCATTACCACCTACAGATCATGACCAATAGCGTCTGGATAGAACTGTCCATGTGAACAGACAAGTAACTCTGACAGAAATGACCTCCGCCTTCAATGCAGGTGGCCCGACATGCATAGCCAACAGTTCAGTGCAGCATTCTTTAGCGTCCATGGGACATGGCAAAAGCCACTGAACACAGTAATAGTTCCTAGACCATGACTTATGGCATGTTGTTGTAGTTTCTCAACTCTTAATTGCTAAGTGTCCCAAAAATAATCAAGTTAAATAAATACACAGAGTCATTTACAAAAGAAAGGCAAACAAACTGAATAATCTATGTCTGAGATTAACACCCCAAAGATCTATTGGTTCAGTCACCTGCCATGTGATTTAATGACACATCAACTCTAACAGTGCAACAAAGGCTGAAAAGGTCATCTAGTTCTGTATGTTCTACAGGCCTTAAGATACACAGAGCAGCTGAAAGGTGTTACTCTCTTAAGAGCCAAACACTCTCATTTGACATGGGGGATCTCTACCTCCTTTCTAGAAAAATAACATCTGGCTTTTGTCTTTCTTTTTCCCAGCATTCTCCAATCTAAACTCTTCCTAATCACTCTTGCATCTGACCCCGATTCACTGGGGGGAAAGTGGAGTGTGACTGGGTGCCAGAGGATTTTTCTAAGAAGCCCTATTGTAGCAAAGGAGCGATTGCTAAGGAACAAATATCCCAGTGTTTATATTCTCTGTCAGTGCTCCTTTTCTTAGAGGAGCACTTGTGACATTTGAGCTCACACGTCGCCAAATTGCAATCAGACTGCCACTAGAAATGTCAGTCTGCCTAACAAACTCTCCATTTGCCTTACAAATGGTATTAGGTGGAGGGAAGCACCCAGTTATTGTGGCATGTTTTCAACCAGGGAGATCTATTCAGAGCTGTCTACATAGTAACACACACCAAAAGTATTCTCAATCTCACTAGCCAGAATCTCTAGAACATTAATGGCTGAAATTTAAAGGGCTCATATCGTTCAAATTCCTTTTATTTTTCACAGAGGTCCACTTTGAACAGGTTTATGTACAAAAGCAATCAGAATTAATTTCTACATAACTATAACTATAGCCTCCTTAATCCCCTTATCCCCTAGAACTAAAAAGGCTATTTAAAAGACTTCTGCTCTGATTGGCTGCCCAACAATCTAGGCTGAAACAATTATTTTAGCTCCATTGTTAATGGGGAGAAGGAGGTTGGATATTTTGCCCTAACCCTTAACCCTAAAAGTGAGTCTAATTGTAGTTAGTTTATTTAACTCTAATCAGTGTTCCTTACCAAATGTCTGGATGCAGTTGGAGTGGCTGAAGGAAGCTTGAACAAAAGTTTTGTGGCTATTGCTTTTAGTGTTTGTGAACTACTTGTGGGATTTTAAATGTTAAATTTCATACACTGTAAACTGAAAATCATGGGACAAGAACAATTGATTGTGTTCCATAAAAGCTAAAGAACACTGCCTTGAACTGCAGGATACACACCCAGGTACAGTCGGTCACAATCCTCTCCATCTACTGCACTGTCCACTGTGGGTGGTAATTCCACTGTGACACTGTAGATTGAGGAATGTTAAGTACCTGCACAACTTTAGTAATCAAATGACTTGTCTATCTGGCACCCTTTAACATGACTTGCAAGATAATACCTCAAAATTTATACAGGTGTGGGCATTTTCAAAGCATACGTCAAGATAACGCTTAATCATAATCAATTTGCATACAGCTATCCCATGAGTTTTGGCATGTCTGGGTGGTCCACAGAAAATCAAGTACCGTATTATAAGCCGCTACTTTTTTTCCACGCTTTAAACCATGCAGCTTATAATGAGGTGCAGCTTTTTCTTCTTATATATATTTTCCAGGTTTTTTTTTTTTAACTGCTGGGTGCGGCTTATATTCCGGTGCGACTTATAGTCAGGAAATTACAGTAAATCTAAACTACCAGGACAAGTCTGTGTGACCTTAATGAAGACCTGGACATTGTTCGGTTAGTTGAGAGAAGTGTTTCAGTGTGTTCCAGTGCAAAAATGATAAAAAAATGATTTTTGACTTTGTTAGCTACATTATCCTTGAACCGCCAGTCCTACAATGAAAGTTCGCGTGGGTTTCCTCCGGGTACTCCGGTTTCCCCCAAAGACATGCATGATAGGTGAATTGGTGACACTAAAGTGGCCCTTAGTGTGTGTGTGCCCTACGATGGATTAGTGCTCTGTTGTTTCCCGCCCTTGCTGGCTGGGCACCGGCTCACCCGTGACCCTATTCAGGAATAAACGGTTCAGAAAATGGATGGATGGCCTTATGGAACAATGTATATTTTTTCCCTTTCAATAACATTTACATTTACATTTATGGCATTTAGCAGACGCCAGATGCAGAAAGTGTTCAATGGGTGCAAAAATTGTGAAAGTGATTTCAAAGAAGGGGTCCTATGTTAACATGTAACTTGGCCTGTTAAGATGCTTTTAATTTCAGTAAATGTGAATTAAAATGTGAATACATTTAATGCTGCAAATTCAACAAATCACCATTTTCCATTCTTTACAATCTATAAAAAGTTTTGAAACATTGCAGTTTTATTATTTTTAATTTTTGAGGAAAAAATACTGTTATTGGGAGGTTGTTCAATAACATTTGATTTATACCTTATATATATATATATATATATATATATATATATATATATATATATATAAACTTTTTTTTTTTTTGCATTGACCATTTACCATTTGGCTTTTCAGAAAACTTTATGGAAAATTAGTCTGTGTCTTAGTGGATTTGCAAAAAGTGGCAGCATGTGAACATAGCTGGGTTCAATTGCTGCTACTATGACCATTGCTAAAAGTTTAAACACAATATGGTGTATTGCAAAAAACAGTTCCTCAAAAACAACCCAAGTTTCACTGTGCACCTTTCTTGCAATGCATCCACATATAAAGCTCTGAGGAGCAGATACACTTTTTAATTTGGTTTATAATTGTAATAAATTTTTTATTAAAACTAATTATTTGTTCTACCTAAGAGAAATTCATTCAATTCAGAAGCATTTTGAATAGTGATATTGCACACAAGATTTTACATGACTATCATAAATTCAAGTTACACAATGAGCTCCTCCAAATGGACAGTTGTATGTGTACACTTACTGATAAACTTAAACCCTGCACATTTTAGTGGATTCCCTGCTATAACACACAAACTGCAACTCTGAAAGGGGTTGTTAATGAGCTTAGTTTAGAGTTATTAAATTGGGTGGGTTGGGAGCAGGGACAGGGTGTCTCTGGGACCAGGGTTAAAAAACACTGAGCAAAAAGATACAGAATCAGTAAACAAAACATTTCAAAGACATTAGACAGTGTAAAGTTGCAAGCATTTAAGGTGTGATTTGAAGTGAGACTGACCAAAAACTTCCATTTTTAAGATAACTCAAAAAATATTTGCCAGCCTGGAATGTGATGACTGTTGGCATTTGGAAAACTGAAAAAAACATTATCTTTATTTGTTTTAGCTCTTGCCAATGAGCAAAAGCCAGCCCAAGATTTACTGTAGTTTGGTCTCTTCCTCAGTCCCACTTTTTCTCTTCCTCGAACGTCATTTTCAGTCTCATTACAGCCTCTGTCATGATGTCCACACTGGGAATACCATGATAGCTTCTTCTTAAAGTAAGCTAGAGACCCAGACTTTTATTAAAACCCCTATTTACCTTTTAGGGCATTAATGAGTAGGTCAGCCATTTTTCTGTGTGTCCTGTGTGGTTTCGAGGGCATGATAATCTCCCACAATCCAATCCAAATTTATAGTAAACAGGATAGCACATTTAATGTGGACCAGAATGCACTGTGAGTCTTGTTTGCTAAGATAAGTGACTGTTACGAGTGACTGAACATCATGAGTTTCACATATTTTCCCATGTAGTTTGTTAATGGGAGGCTTAAGTTTCAACAACACAACATAGTCCTTTTATTTACTTTAATTTAGAATTCAGCTTCTGTTTGTAGGGAGATTAAAATACAGCTCACCCACTCACATGTATCTCTGTGACCAGAGATGCATCCCAAAGGCTGCATATTTGGATCTGTACGTCGCAGAAAGCTTTTTCAAAGTGGAAAGGACCCTTCATATGCAGCCCAGAAATGCAGCATATATTTAAAACAATTTGTCACCACACAGTACCACAAGACTGTGGTAAACCTGTAGGATGGGGAACACCAGTGTGTTGTGAAACACTCAATAGTGGTCTTGTAGCTCTATCCTCAGGGGGAGGCAGTATTCCAGAATGTGCTGGTAATGATACTTTAAACCATAAATGTCTACGTGAACAAAAATGTAAATATTGAAGTGTCAATTGTGATCAAGCTATGAATATTATAACCATCAATAGAAAAGCACAAACAATAACATCGCAGAACATTGCAATGTAATTTTACCATTAGTATTTTGAGACAACACAGATGCAGGAGCCTGATGCAGACAATAACTGAATGAGAGACAATTTCTTATGAAATAAAAATGGAGACATTCTAGTTATAAACAGGTGGGATGTGATGTGGAAAAAGTTGAGAACCCCTGCTCTAGACCACTAAGAAGTCCCTACCTCAGCTGCAGTCTAGACTTTGGAACGCAGCTATAGTTGTTGGTCTGTGATATGTGTCAAGAGCATTCTGCACTTCTCGATAGTGTTCAAGTTAGTTTAGCATCATGCTTTTGAAGGTCCTTTTAAAAGGCAAGAAAAAAATGTATGTCCTTTAAAATGTGGTAACTGCTGTATTTTAGGATAAAATAGAATAGAATTATAGAATTATACCCATTGCACAGCCTCCTGTCACCAACTACAGAAGCATTACATATACATCATAACACTGTTCTCATGTAGAAAATACCCACCACATGGCAGATACTTTGGTATTCCCAGACAGTGTGTTGCAAATAAAGCTCATTTCTCTAGCTCAAGGCACTGAATGGGGTTGTAACTGATACGCAGTCTTTCCAAGTTTGTAAGTTTGAGCTACAAAGCCACAAATGGTTTTGTGGCGAAGGCTAGTGCTAATACTGAGTTAGAAAGGGGTAATACGTCTTCTCCATCATTCTGATAAATCCTAAAATGCAGTTAGTGAAGTTTCCAGGCACATAAGTAAAGAAAGGGGACTATCAGTTGTTAAAAAGAGCACATACAGCCTTTGCATGTCTGTAGATTCTATACAATAGCACACACTCCATCCAACCCATAACGGAAAAGATCCCTTGTTGGCAAAATCACAACCATGGCTATTTCTCAAAGATCAAATACAGGCAGCCTATTGATTACTACCCAAGACCAACAGAAAGACATTATTCATCTTCTCCACAGTGATGTCTCTCAGCCGCAAACTGGGCCTCACTTGCTCGCCAGTCTCCACATAACCATATAAAGACAGCACCATTATTTTCACTATTAAGCACTAAATAGGGGCATCCCTTTTCCTGGAAGGCTTGATTTGGCACTCACTGGGAAAAAAAAATGGCCTGGTGCATATTTAATGGGCTTTCACTTCGGGCTTTAACAGTATTTAACACATACTACTGTACCTGGGACTTATATTTCACTAACTGATGACTGCAAGAAAACAGTCTAATCTAGATCTGTCTAAAGACAAGTGGAAGGACAAATACAAAGAGGCTTAGAGGGCCTGAATATGCAATTGATTAGCAAGAACATTAACACCAAGAGGTATTTTCAGGTCACGTCACAACAAATCCCTGAACAAGTGCCTCCTCTACTGGTCAGCTATAGAATTGCAAAACACTGCCTGTCAAGACCCCCACTCTTAAAAATGAAAGTGCTTGAATAGGTTCTCAGAGTGGTGCCATGTTTCTAACAGCAGTATATTTATGTGAACAGGTGAAAAACATTTGCCTCAGGTAAAGGTACCCCACACTCTCACGCACCTCTTTTTCAAATTTATGGGACCAAATTTGGTTCTTGTATGCCACAGCTCCTTTGAACAACCCTTTAAAATACCTTTATTTTTAAGAGTGAGTATGTTTACAAGCTTTTACAGTTTGATAACTGTGGAAATCAGATTTTATCAGAAAATAAAAATCATGAGAAACTCTGGGTTGCAATAATGAGATTTCTACTCTGCAATCCAATAAGCACACAGAAGATGAAGACAGAGTCACTGCTTTTAGTTGTGCTGTTTGGTAATCTCCTAAATAGGGACAACTGCAGCTTGTTAGGAAGAGTGCATCCAAAGACTGAAAATACAAAAGAAATCAGAGTCAGCTGTATACATTGGTATACATGCACTGATAAATCTGATTACTGAGCTAAAATCCAGCTCTCTTTATCAGCTTTCTAGACTGTACTTCAAGCTAAGAAATCAGAGTATATGTTAATAAGACCAATTATCAGATAACTGAAGAAATCAGGAGAAATAAATCATAGATAATCATTCAAAATTCAAAACGAAAACCATCAATACCTGTATTATTTTGAAAGCAGGCCAATATACAATATGGAATTTACAGTCCAGACCAGAGTTAGTTGTATTGGTTTATTCTGTACAGCTGTGGCTGGACAAATACAACAGCTGGTTTGGCTTTAAACATGAACAAATCCACCTGTATCCATTCCAAATGCCCAGGAGCTTGCAACTCTGATAACCAATTTAACCAAAATATTGCTAAAAACATGTTTTGAGTTATTATATTTATCTAATAACATAGAACTTGCTGAAATGTTCAATTTGCTTTAAATCTATTTACACACTGTATTTAATAATTCAAATTAATGTTATTATACACATAGTTTAGGAATTTTCAGAAAGATCTGTTCTATTTAGAAATGTTCAGAATAAACAGAGGAAAATTATTGTAATGTCTTTAGGTTATTATCAACGGAGAAGCAATATTTGCCATAGAAAGTGTAACAGAGTGTATCACTGCTGAGTTTGTGAGACAGGACACCTTCAATCTATTACCCAAAGACACCAGAGGATTTTACATTTACATTTACATTTATGGCATTTAGCAGACACCCTTATCCAGAGTGACTTACAAAAGTGCGTTGTGATTTAAATCTGGCCCTGGCTGGCAAATTACTGAAACAGCAAATAAACAATTTGCAGAGTGTACGGTATTCAGTATATCTGAATTTTGACACGTTGAACAAAGTATGTATTACTTATGTATGGATTATATACAGTAATCCATTATTTGTTTGAATGACAGTGGGTCATGTATTCAAACTGTGTTGAAAGCTCAGCTTGTCCACGTCTGTGGTTCCTCTGCTTCATGTGCAGTGACTGGCTCCGGGGGTTCTGCCTCCTCATCTGTGTTTGATGCCTGGTTGTCAGAGAATTCAATTTCCTGAATCATATTTGCTTGGTACTTAGAGATGAACTCTGTGCTGGTCAGTGCCTGGCCATGTTTGGGGCAGTTGGCCTTCACTGGCATGCGCTCTATCTTGTCTATATAAGGATAAGAGAAGATAGCAGATATGTGGTTTGATGATTTTCATTTAATGTAAACAAAATATTACATATGACAGATAGAGTATACCTAACAATAATTCACCCATATTTACCTACATAAACCTTAATGAAAAAAAGCTTCTTTTTGGTAGACTCAACAGTAAGCACATGTGCTGTGTTCTGATTGGCTGGAGTTCAGTGATTCAGGGTTGTATACAGCTTTTAAATCTGACTGTTTCTGCACAGCAATAAACATTTGTGGATTTGTTCCCCCATAGACTCCCATTCATTTTCTCCTGCTCATCCAGTACTCACCATGTTGGATACAATATCATAGGGCAGTGCCTACCACTTAGCAACACTTTACCAACCAACAGTAATAAAATACCAACACCTAAGCAATAGCCTACCAACACCTTTGGAACTGCTTAGTAACACCTTAGAGTACCTTCTACCCTAGCAATCGCATAGTACCATCATAACAACCACCTAGGATACCATAGCAGCCACTGTGCAACCACCTGTGCAAACATTCTGAGTTTCCCCTCAGGAAATGCAATTTTACAGTTATTGTTTTGTAATTATTCCTTTCTAGCATAATTCGTAGACAAATGTTTGATGGTCACGTACATGTACTGAACTCTCCTTATTCAATTATACCAAGGTAAATACAGATTTCCATTCTTGGGTATCTTTAATTTGAGCAGTAAGAATGTTATGTTATCATTTCAATACAACTTTACTTGTTACATTTCCATGGACTTTATTTCATGAGCAGATAAGTTTACTAGTCACAACTTTTCTTTCTGAAAATATAAATTTTTATCCTATTGTGAATGTGTTACCTGCTGGTGTGATGGGCTTCATAAGACGGTTCAATTGGACATTCCATGGTCGTGTATACTGGGATTTTGAAAGTTTCCTTGACATTTTCTGTACAGTGAGAGAGAAAGGTAGAAAAAGTTAAAATGTTTATAGAACATTTGAAATGTTTCAAAATGCCACTGCCATCTACTTGACACTTGCTATAGCCATCTGTCTATCTAGTGTTCTATCTATGCATGCTCAGCAATTCTTTGTACCTCTGGGCTGTACTGATGGGTCTCAGCTGTTTCTGTAGGAGGATTGCCTGGGTTGAAGGTTGGCTGGGGTTTGCAGGATTGAGTAACCACAGGGGAAATGGAAGAAGTTGAAGGGGAGGAAGAAGAATGTGTGTTGTATTCTTCATTCTTTAGGGGCTCCAGGACCTCTTCACTCTTTTTGGGAACAGTTGTCTCCATTTGTTTCTGGAGGAGTATCAACTCCAACAACTTTCCTTGTTCCTCCTCCAGTTGTCTGTCACACAAATACAGATATTTGTGAGTACTTCCATTCTTCTGTGCTATTATGATCAAAGTACATAATAAAATACAGTAGATTTAACATCTGCTGACTTTGTGTTTCCAATTGATGATCAAATAACATTTTCCCCAGAAGATAAGACCAGCCACAACATTAGCATCAAATACTGAGTAGGTCCCGTTTTGCTGCCACAACAAATCTGTCCATTTGAGCCATGGACTCCACACTAACTCTGAAGGTGTCCTGTGATTTCTGGCACCAAGACATTAGCATCAGTTCCTGTAAGCCCTGTAAGAAGTGAGGTGGGTCTTGGACGCCCATAAATCTGTCACTGGTTCATCGATTGTTCTTCCTAGGACCACTTTTGACAGGCAGTGACTGCTACATACCAGAAAAAGCCCATAGGACCTGCCTGAAGTCTTGAAGATGTTCTGACCCACTGATCTAGCCATCAAAGATTGGATATTGTTAAACTGGTTCAGATTCTTACACTTGCCCATTATTTCTGCTTCCAACACATCACCTTCAAGAACTGACTGTTCAGTCGTTTCCTTATTTATTTAATAATAAATAATCCACACCACGAGAGGTGGTACTGTAGATGAAGATAATCAATGTCAGTGGTATTAATATTACATCTGAATGGAGTATATATTTATTAACAGAATATGGACTGTTTTTCAATTTGTAGAACTCAAATGAAGCACTCTGCACTGCATTTTTACATTATACATACTTACCTCTCTAGGGCCAGTGTAGTGCAAGGTAGTATTGACTAAACTAAAATACCAGTAGTTCATAATAATAAGAATAAAATGACCTCTAGAATAAAATGACAAATGATGGTGTGATACCCTGTGTCACTGAATTGTGCCTCGATCTTAGTAGTTTATGTCATCAAGCTATTAATGTAATGGGAACATGCAAATCTTATGCAAAGGATATTCAGAAAGCAAACATACAAAACAAAACAAAACTAAAAACAAAATGCAGTTACAATACAGTAATGCAGCGAGACAAAGACAACAAACTTTATCTAATTTTGTTCTGACTCTGTATGGCTGCTGTTCCACACTTCAAATGTCAGCATGCTAACATCATCCATTTATTACCTTCTCATGCATTCAATTGTATATATCAGTGTTTCCCAACCCTGTTCCTGGAGGCACACCTGCCCTACACATTTTACCTTTAACACACTCCCTTGCAACTCTGAAGGGCATGTTAATGAGCTGATTAGTTGAATCAGGTGTGTGGGGAGCAGGATAAGCTCTAAAACATGCAGAGCAGGTGTGCCTCCAGGAACAGGGTTGGGAAACACTGGTATATATTACAGTGGAGATGGATTTGCCAAATCAGCTGTTTCCAAGAATGTACGTGACTGTAATTTTAATAATTATATAGCCAGTGTTCAATCATTGCACCCTTACAAAAAAAAAGAAAAGAAAGCTATTCTCTGTAAAGTCATCCCAGCTATATTTTTTAAGAATTACATTGAGTTCTGATGGGAACTATAATTCTAATTTGCTAATAATTTTGGCAACAGTTCAATTTTAAAATCAAATTAACATCTGGATGGAAACTTTGCTGATATTTGCTTTCTCTTTTGAAAAATTGTGACACTGAAATCTGAATGATCTTAAAATTCTGAGAAGTCAAAATATCAATAACTGATCCATCCATGCATTTTAACTGATCATTTGTTCACTGTAACAGTGACAGTCCTATGTCACTGCTATAAAAACTAAGTGTTATCAGAACTATCCACTCATAGGCGCAAGGGTCTGATGGGTTTATCATATTAAACATGTTTTCATTGAGTTGGCTTTTGGCAAACTGACTTGGATGTAACTTGGATGTACTTGCTTCCCTACATTTGGACTGTAGTTATGGGTGCAAAGTGTGAGAGTGCGTGTGTGTAGCTGACCTCTCAAGCTCATGCCGGATTTTCTCCTCCTCTAATCGAGCATGAATCTGTAAGTTAAGAGTCTCCTCCAGTTTCAGCTGAGTCAGCTCCAGTTCCTGAATCCTCTTCTTCTGTTGTAGTACCTCCTTTTCCATTTTATCCAGTTCAGCTACCAGGCTCTCCCTGTCCTGGGCAGTAATTAGCACATCAAACATGGACATCAAACATTTTTTTAGGGCAAATCAATTGAAACGTTTATGTAGATATAAAGTCTAGAATCTAGTTGTCTAGAATCGTGTTAACAGCAAGTGAAGGAAGAAGCTATATTATGATAAAACTACTGTTTATATTGATACTTAAGTTTAAATAATTATGAGAAACAATATGCTGATGGTAATGAAAAAGATGTTACTGCATTAGCCTCCTTCAGTTGTCTCTCCAGTTCTCGCAGCCTCTCTTTCTGCTTCTCTTTATCCTGTGCCTCCTCCTGTTTACGCTGTGCCTCCTTTTCCAGGTGTTGCTAAGACAAACATACACATACAGAAGGAGTGTAAAAACTGCTCACACTCAATGACATTAGGAATCGGGGATATGTATGTAAAATGTATGATAATCACTTTATAAATGTTTTGAAAAGGGAATGGTTTCTACAGCAATACAATGATCCTGAGTCAACATGATCTCACATACAAATGTCCATATAGTTGTTACAGTTTAAAAATGACTAATATTGGTAAGATTGGGTTTAGGTATACAGTAGTTTAAGGTTAGGTTTAGAATAAGGTTTAAAGTTTAGGTTTAGGTTTTAGGTTTAGGTTAAGGTGTAGGTAAAGGTTAGGTTTATGTTTCTTATAAAATAATTATATATACAGTGCCTGGTGAAAATATTAATCATTTACAGGACATTCCTACATGCATTTTTATTGTGAAGCAAACAACAAATAGGAAAAAATAAGAGAAAACCTTGTGCATAACTATTCATCCCTTCATGGTTTTTTATTTCCAAGTATTTGTTTTTATATATATTTTCTCCTAACACTTCACCAACTTACAAGAGTATTTTGTGCAGATGCTTCACATACAATTCAGATTAAAACAATTAAATACAGGTTGTAATGTAACAAAATAGGTAAAGGCACTGTATGTATATGATACTTTTTCTCTTGCATATCGAAAGATTATGTCCGGTTAAGAATAAGGGTTAAGGTTAGGTTTACGTGTAGATCACAAGGTGGTTCATGTGGTGAATTAGAAATGAATATTCAATTACATATGTACTCACTAATCTTAATTAAACTGAAACATAACTGAATAAAATAAAATAAAAAACACACATGCTTCCAGCATCACCATTGTTTATCCAATTTTCCCACTTACCTGGACAATATCTATAATCTCAACATCTGGCTCCTTGCTCTCCAGCTCTCTGTAGTTTGTCTCAGAGCTAGGCAGTTCAGTCTCAGCAGGGGGTTCGCTCTGGCTGCTCTGTCTACTGCTCTGACCACTCTGACTGCTGTTGTGGCTGTTCTGTCTGCTTGGGACACTTTGGGAGCTGTTCTGTCTGCTTGGGACACTCTGTGTGACATTGTGGCTGTTCTGTATACTCGGGACACCCTGGCTGCTGCTCTCATTGCACTGGCTGCACTTCCGCATCTCTCGCCTGCGCAGCTTCAGCTCCTGATGCAGTGAGTTCTTTCCCTCTGCCTTCAGCCGCAGCGCTGTCTGGATAGCTGAGGACCAACCACAGCATTCACAGAAGTTAAGGACACAGAGCCAAACACACTCTGCACGATCACCACAAATCAAACATTACACAGAAAATGTAGATTCTTAAACCTCACTGCTCAGGAAGATTTTAGCTCAAAATGTGGATAGTTTTCTGAATATTTAACTTAATTTAAATATACAGTGTTTTTGAGGAGCTATTTAAATTATGGGCTCTTACCTTGAATCCAATCCACTCTCTGTTTCTGGTCTGGAGCACTCATCTCGTATGTCCTGCCTGGAGTCTTCACACAGAACAAGCAGCGTCTCCCTTCCTTATCAGGGATGGTCTGGCCGTTACATAAAACAGAGCAAATGCAGTTTATTGTACAATATTAAATTTAATTGCTGTCATATCTAATATTGCTGAAACATTTTAGATACAGTTCCCCAGTCATCCTATGAATTTCTTTATGCTTAATTTTGTAGTCAGTGTCATGTGCATGCTGTGGTGAACAAAACAACTTTGTCCTGTGCACTTTTCTATTAGGCCCTATGAGTTACAATAGTAAAATAATTGTACTGACATGCTACAAAATAAAGTACACACTAATATTAAACTCCAGCCAAAGTCACTTGACTAAAACAACTGACAGAATTAGCTGATCTGCATGGACTTAACTAGTGAGGCTTCCCTCAAACGATGGAAAGGAATTGTAGGTATTTCTAATTGTAGACATTTTCATAATTTAAAGACATCTTGATAATGCAGATGCAGACAAAATGCATCAGTATAGGCAAATTCTCAAATGCTAGTACTCAAATACTCTTAGTACTGATTTGTGTTCAAAATATACTGCTCTTCATTTAAATAAACATAAATAATTACACTCTTTGAAATGAAATGTGCAGATGGTCACTGTTCTTTAAGACTATCTAGATATGCTCAGAAAAGTATACTGTGTATAACCATAACAAAACATATTACAATGTGATTAAAATA
Source organism: Acestrorhynchus altus (assembly GCA_034509495.1). NCBI lineage: Eukaryota > Metazoa > Chordata > Actinopteri > Characiformes > Acestrorhynchidae > Acestrorhynchus > Acestrorhynchus altus. The sequence goes on from CM067501.1 coordinate 41,731,352, forward strand.
TTGTCATATTGCACACGCTAATTGTGCTAAACTAACTAACTAATGAATTAGCTTGCATGTACCATATACACCGATCAGTCACAGCATTAAAAATGTTTATCCTGAAGTGAGGTTAAAAACTTACTACAATGGCACATCAAGGGACCAGGTGTCTTAAATAGCCAATACCTGCCATCTTGGTGAATTCATATATATATGAACAAGCTTAGAACCTTCATAGTAACTCCCAAAGAAGCTCAAGAGGTTCAGGATGAGATTACTTTGCTGAACTTCTGCACAACCCACCTCCACTGCACAGCTCCCGTCAAGCTGCACCTCTCCTTTCTTCTCCTTCTGATCCTCATTGACATAATAGACCATGATGTCTGGCTTCAGCACAAACCAGCGCTCCTGCCAATTCCTACGCACATGCCCCTTCTTCAGCATGTACCCCTTAGAGAATGAGTGTGGGAAATAATCACAATTAGAAAAGCTTGTTCAAACACATATAGTGGTGCATGAAAGTTTACAAGTCCAGTTGAATTTTCTATATCTGTGTATACATTTGCCCTGAAACTTCAACAGGTTTTCACAAAAAAGTAGATAAAGAGAACCAAATCAGACAAACGAGACAAGAATATTACACTTGGTCCAATATTCTGTGAGTGACAAAAGTATGTAAACCTTTAGGATTAGCAGATCATATGAAAAAGTCAGGTGTTTTCAATAAATAGGAAGACAATCAGGTGTGAATGGACACTCTGTTTTATTTAAAGAACAGGGATCTATCAAAGTCTTCACAATATGTTTGTGGAAGTCTATCATGGCAAGACTGAAGATCTCAGAAGAAAAGGTGACGATGCTCATCAGGCTGAAAAAGTTTACAAAACCATCTCTAAAAAGTTCAAACCACAATCCACATTCAATCAGATTGTATACAAATGGAGGAAATTAAAAGCCATTATTACCCTCCCTAGGAGTGGTCAACGAACATAGATCAGCAAGAGCAAGCGTGTAATAGCCTGTGAGGTCACAAAGGAACCCAAGGTAACTTCTAAGCAACTAAAGGGCTTTTTCATACTGGCTAAAATTATTGTTCAGTCTTGATGAGTCCCCCATCAAGACTGAACAATAATGGTGTACATGGCCTGGTTGCTCTCTAAAAAGAACATCTGCAGTTTGGTAAAACAACAAACCAAAATTCTATTGAAACAATGTTTTGTGGATGGCTGATATTAATTTTTTTTTGTTTAAATAAGCATTCTGTTTGGAGAAATAAAAAAAACATTGCTTTTCAACATAACAAGATTATTTCGATTTCAAGAATGTGGGTCATGCAGCAAAACAACAACTCTAAGGACACGGGTCATTCTGCTAAAGTTATAGAGAAATAAAATCTATGTTTTGGAACAGCCAAGCCAAAGTCCTGACCTTAATACAATAAAAGAGCTGTGGAAACAAGCAGTTCATGGGATGAATCCCATCAACAGTTGAAGCTGTTTTGTATGGAGAAATAGGCTAAAACTCCTCCAATCTTATCAGCAAGACTAGTTGCAGTTGGGTCACACCAGATACTGAACGCAAAGTTTCACATATCTTTGCCATACAGAGATATATAATATTAGATTGTTAATATCAATAAAAAATGACCATGTGCATTTTTGTCAGATTTCTTTGATTTGGTTTTAGGAGTACTTTTAAGACCTGTATGAAAATCTGATGTTTGAGGTTGAAATTCAAGGTCAGACTTATAAGAAATATAAAATTAAGAAATATATTAAGAAATATAAAAAATGCAAAAAGATTTTTTCAAGCACCACTATATCAATTTTGAGATTTGTTTTGTTGTTTTGAAATAAAAGAGAGTGTCTGAGTGAACAGTGTACAGCTCTGGGCCAAGCTGTTAAATTTAAGCTAAATTTATGATTAAGTATTGACATTACTCAATGCAATTAAGGGCATACAGTAAATATGCATGTTTCTTTACTCAGAAAGCAAAAGTTGTTGCTTGGTGTATTTGTAGCTGATAATACCACGTTTATCATCTGTTAGCCACTTTGTGAGAAATTTCTAACAGTCTGGTACATCTATTTATAACAACATGCAATGCAGAGCTTGCCCTCATATGCATCAAAGCTGCTCTAAACTAGGTTGACAACTACTGTTTTATATAAAAACACAACAGAAATAACAATAAAAACACATCAAAGTAGCAACAGGCTTTTGTTGTTGCACTATTGTGAACATGTCTGTATATATGTATGTATATATTTTGCTCACTTTCTTCAGGACACTGTGGTACATCTCCATGAAGACCTCATCCAGGGCAAGGCTGAAAGCTTCCTTGCTGTCCACCTGCATGAGGTGACCTGCACTTAGGTGCTCTAGGAACATCCACACAGACAGACCATCCTGCAGAGGTGGCTCTTGGGCTAGCAGGACCTCCAGCAGCTTCCCATCCCATTCTTGGCCCATTGCTGTGGAGATCTTTTTCAGAAGATACTCCAGCTGAGACCACAGAGGTGATTTGTATGAGAAATCAGTGACATTTAAAACAAATTCAGAACAACTGGGAAGTGGGATTCTACAAAGACATCTGGAATCTCAATCAGAATTACACTCAAAACCCAAAAGTAATAGGACAGGGACTAGTTACTGTGTCTCATGAATTTTGCCATGTCCAATGAAAGCTAAAGAACACTGCACTGACCTGACAATTCTAGCCAGACACCACCGTTCACGTTCATTACCACCCACTGTGCTGTCCACTGTGGATGGTAATGCATTCTATGAGGTATTCCTGGCACTTTTGTGAAACTGTGGATTGAGGAATGTTAAATGCCCACATAACTCTGGAAATGGAATGTCCCATACATCAGGCACCCACTATAATGCCTTGAACTCCAATAATTGTGTTCAGCCTCACTCACAAGATGACACCACAAAATATATACAGGTGTGGGTACCCCTTGAGGTAACACTTCATGATTAGTTAACAAACCACCATGCCATGACCTTTGGCATGTTAATCTCCAAACCTACTCTTGCCAAAGATGTAGAATGTTTTAGAGACAAAGTTGCAAGGCCAACAAATTTCAACACATGCGTTTTGTAGATCAAAATCAAGAGTACATGGGTAATCATCAGGAAGCCATGTGACTGTTTTTCTAATTTCACTCCTCTTCAACTTCCTTTCTAGCAATAACACAACTGTCACATCAGATTAGTCAAACATCAGGCAGGCCTGTGTATCCCTCACTTATGCTCTAGATCTTATCAACATTGCATTTTGAGTTTCATAGACAAACTTCTAAACAAAAAGTAAAGTAAAAACAAATATACAGTTCTTGAGTTTTCTTACGAAGAGTTTTAATGAGTCAAACATGACAGTTTGAGAAGAGAGCCGAGTCATTAATGTTGGTTAAAGCTATCTGGACCAAAATAAATTTACTGGAGATACTGGAGTTGATCATAACTCTGCTATTTTAAGATATTTGGTGAATTCAGATAGTTTTATTGTCAGGCAGTGTTGTATCTCTTGCTATCACTCGTGGTTTCACACTCACCCCCACACATTCAAACAAACCTCTGGCTGAATGATGACGAGTGGATAACGGTCTTCAGACAGCAGGTTAAAGAGGCAGAAAAGTTTGAAGCAGTCTCTTTGTGAACACAACCCCTGCAGGACACTGGGCTTCAGGTTTTTCTTTGCAGTCATCATCCAGCAAAGATCATCAAATGTCTCCTTGTTGAATGTACCTTCAGTGGCCTGAGTGGCAGAAAAAACAAAGATACAAACATATACAACTAAAACCAAGACCATAATCATGACATGGATTATGAGACATTTCCATTTATAAACAATACCCATATTTGATGTCTGTGGTATATGTATTCAACTGCTGTTAAGCACGTAATAAAGATAAAAAATAAAGATAGAAATTGCTATAATTCTAAGGCCAATCTTTGTGACTATACAGGTGTTACAGCCACTGAAGCTCTTTTGAGAGTAGATCAAGGTAAAATAGAATCTTCTTTTATTTGGTATGACATAATCAATTATGCTTAATATGACAAAGGGCAAACACTAATAGGGTAAAATGGTCAATTTTGATTTGTTTTCTTTTTGACTTTATGAATATCTAGGATATGAGCTGGGAAGCCTTCTATGATTTTACAAGCACTGAGCTCTATCAGAGAGACTGAAAGTTTGTATAACAGAACCTTTGCCAGAATGTACTGGTTGAGGTATGGCATATAGCCATTGCTGGACACCGGCCCATTGTCGTTATCCTGGAAGTGCTCTTCTAAGGCCACAGGGTCATGGGGGATGTTCAGAGCGGTGTATAAATTATGGGAAAGCACCTGTAGCAGAAAAACAAAAAGAATGAAACACCACACATCAATAGACCATCACATCTTCACATTGACATACTGTATATATAAAATGCAGAGGTAAGAGAGGGTAAGGTTAAAATAACATAAGATTTAAGGTTAATTAGTTAGTTTTCTGTGTTACTTTCATCACTAAATGTAATACATTTCTGTATTCAGTTAAAAACAATACATTAAGAAGCTCTTCGATTGCATTTGCAGTATGTTTTGGTCATCATTCATCTGTCCAGGGAACCAGTCCAGTTTTGTGGGAAGGTAAAGCTTTATACACTTCAGAATTCATCCCACTGTTTTTGTTTGCAGTCATTTAATCAAAAAACACCCAGAAATTTTATTTAATTGAGAGCCATAATGCACACACCCATGCCATAGGCAGATGATGTAGTATGATTTGGATCATTAATGGTTTAGTTTCTTTACCCTGCTGAACGCAATCCTGCTTTCATCTTTTTGATTTTGTTTTTTGTTTTTGTCACCAAAAAATTCATTCTGTGATCATTCACTTTAGTTATTTTTGGTCTATGGTCTTTCAGGCCTTTTGATGTGGATGAGTCACTCCTAGAGGGTGTTTGAGGTTTTCTTTTTATTTTTATTATTATTTTTTTTATCTATTGATGGCCTCATTCACTTGCATCACCACCAATGAACAGCTACTAAATACAAATCCAGTACCAAATCAATTCCAGATTTTATATATCTTCAAATTTTACAATATGATGACAGAACAGGCTACACCTGCTCATGGAACTGTTTAAAAGTCAGTTTTCAAATGACACAACACACAATTACAAGACTTGTGTCACTACCCAAATACTTATACTGTATAAACATGTAAAAACAATACTTATGAGTAAAAATGCTGTTCATCAAACACCATCTTACTACATATGATGGATGTACTGGCCAAGTAGATTGTTTTGTAAATCAGTCAGACAATAAAAGGCTGGTTTATTGGTGGTGTCATAAGATCTAACTTTTACTGTTCAGTTAATCTACACTTTTTTCATTTGTTCAGTAGGTTGAGGTATAGAGGTAGTTTATTTGTGAGACATCAATGTACAAAAGTGGGAAATGTAGAATATAGACATCTTAAAGTGTCTAATGTAATATCTGCCACGTGTCTAAACATAAAGAATTGTTTGTTTATAATGGTCAAAGGATTGCTCAAATATTTGACAGAAAGATTCTGACAATGAACTGATCTTCATGCAATCAGGTAAATAACAACACTGGCACAAGCAGGAAACATGGAATTCCTTTCTTCATGACTGTAAATTGACAAAAGTGATCTCTGTCTGGTGCACAGCATGTCTGGGCGACTACCTGTTGCTACATAATTTCAACCAATTGGCCAAGTGGAACATGTTTCAACCTGAGTGCTGCTAGAGAAACAGGCAGTGAGAATATGAGTTGGTCAAAGGTTTGACTTTCAGTCCATAAACATGCAGAAATAAAACCAAACTTGCTAAACATTCTATGGAAATAAACAGGACACTATGGCATTAGTGAATTACAATGCTTGTGTTGTGTTTTCTGTGTTGACTAAAGGGTTTTTAGTAGTAAACATAGTAAAAGTTTAGTAGTATACTTATAGTAATAACTACAGAAACTAGACTTGAACAGTATCAGCTGAATGTTTTTCACACTGCCAGGAGGATCTTAAATATGATCACATATATCACCTTACATGCGGGACCTGGATTACCCACCTCTGGATCTCGTATAGCTCGTGTGCTGTAGCCAGATCTTAGCCTTAGGGTGCATTTTCTCAGCTTCATGTTAGAATAGTTTTAAAGGACAGACTTGTCTGTGTAAGCTGCATCAACACTTTACAACACAGAAGCACATAGAGGCATAATATGACACTGTACTGATTTACTGGAAGCTCAGTAAAAATGCTCCTCACCTTCAGCTGGGACTTCGACACTTTCCCACTGCGCTCGATGTCCAGGGAGGTGAAGGCGTACCAGATGGACTTCAGGAGCTCTGACTTTAGATCCATATTCCCATGCTGTAGTAAGAGGAACAGCAGTTTGTGTGTGTGTGTGTGTGTGTGTGCTGAGAGCTAGTGGTGAATATACCCAAGCACTACAGTGGGCGGGTGCGGTTTCAGTTCAGCTCTTTATGTTAGTTGACACAAGGCTCAGGCTGCTGCTCCGGTACCATTTAAGATCTCAAAGCCCTTCTGAGATTCATTCATCATCTGCACCAAAGTCTAACTAACCTGCAACCTGAGCACCAAACCCAACCGGACTGTGTGCAGTAATGGTTAAATGAGCGCAATAATAATGTGTAATACCTCTCCTACTGGACTTTTCATATATTCTCCATATTATATATTCTAATATTCTTTCCGTATTATCTACTGTAGTCACTGGATACTGTTTTTCCTGTTTAAATGCCAGTATGTTTCATTCTTTACAAACCTAATTTAGACAATGAACTCAAATTAATAAAGTATTTATAGGAGACAGTCATACATACTAGATGTTGTGAGTTGTGGAGTTCCTAGGCTGCTCAGATTAGATTTCTTTTAATATTTGTATGAATTTGATCATGCCTATTATTTTTTCTTATAGGACTAATAAACACCTGCTGGACATAGATCTTTCAGTGTTGACCTGGATAACTTTGATTAGTTATTTATAATAATTTGATTGAGAAGGGTATAATAATAATAATAATAATAATAATAATAATAATAATAATAATAATAATAATAATAATAATTCAAAATACTTACCACTGGCGAACATGTTCTTTATTATTTTTGTTATTTATGTACTGTATGTATCTGTATTATCGCGTCTCAGGACTTTTATTCTGAAATTTGAACACACACACACACACACACACACACACAGAGCAAACATTTTGAGCTCTTTCTCATTTTCCTCTATAACCCAATATTTGGGTCAATTACGTCACTAGCCTCGCCCCTCTCTCTGTTCACTCGGAGTAGAGCAGTAAACATGCCTTGGAAGCTCCTTTGGTATAAAAGTAATTCAATTGGAATCTAGTGAATGGTAGCCATTTTAAAGTTGATTACTCACTGATATTTTGTTACACAATGATAGACAGTCTCAAGACTTTTACTAATGCAAATTAGAACATCATTAGAAAACTTGTTCGTGGTCCCAATTTCATTAAACAAGGTGAACTGTCATATTTTATATTCATTAAACATAAATACATCAATATGGCTTATAGTTCACTTTTTACACATTTTGTTATGTTGTAACCTTATTTCAAAATGGATTAAATTCATTTCCCCCTCAAAATTCTACACACAATACCCAATGATGACAAAGTGAGAAATATATGTAAATGTATTAAAAATAAAACACAAAACTATAACCTGTACATAGGTATTCACAGCTTTTGATCAGTACTTTGTTTGCAGAGCCTTTGCAGCAATTACAGCCTCAAGTCTTTTGAGTATGATGCTACAAACTTGACGCACCTATTGTTGTTTCTAAGTTTCTCCCATTCTTCTTTGCAGAACCACTCAAGCTCCATCAGATTGGATAGGGAAAGTCGGTGCACAGCCATTTTTAGATATCTCCAGAGATGTTCAATCAGGTTCAAGTCTGGACTCTGGCCACTCATGGACATTCACAGAGTTGTCCTGAAGCCACTCCTTTCTTTTCTTGGCTGCATGCTTAATGTCATTGTCCTGTTGGAAATTAAACCTTCATCCCAGTCTGAGTTCTGTGCTCTGGAGCAGGTTATCATCAAGGATGTCTCTGTACATCACTGCAGTCATTTTCCCTTGAGCCTGACTAGTCTCCCAGTACTTGCTGCAGAACAACATCCCCACAGCATGATGCTGCCACCACCATGCTTTATTGTAGGAATGTCATGGGCTAGGTGATGAGCAGTGCTTGATTTCCCCAGATATGGTGCTTGGCATTGAGGTTAAAGACCAATCTTTGTTTCATCAGACTGGCTAATTTTGTTTCTCAGGGTCTGAGAGTCCTTTATGTGCCTTTTGACAAACTCCAGATCGTCTGTAATATGCCTTTTACTGAGTAGTGGATTCTGTCTGGCCACTCTACCATACAGGCTTGATTGGTAGAGTGCTGCAGAAATCTCTCCACATAGCTGGTGGTTCCAATGGTTTCCGTTTACAGATGATGGTGGTCACTGTGCTCATTGGGACCATGAAGGCAACATAACATTTTCTCTACTCTTCCCCAGATCAGTGTCTTGAGGTTTACAGACAACTTTTTAGACTTCATGGCTTGATTTGTGCTCTGACATGCACTGTGTGCCTTTCCAAATCATGTCCAGTCAACTGAATGTACCACAGGTGTACTCAAATCAAGCTGTAGAAACACCTGAAGGATGATCAGTGGAAACAAGATGCACCTGAGCTCAATTTTGAGTGTCATGGCAAAGGCTGTTAATACTTATGTATGTTATGTTATGTTACATTTTAATACATTTGCAAAGGTTTCAAACGTTTCTCACTTTGTCACCGTGGGGTATAGCGTGTAGAATGTTGAGGTGAAAAATGAATTTAATCCGTTTTGGTTTAAGGCTGTAACCTAACAAAATGTACAAAAAGTGAAGTGCAGTGAATACTTTCGGGAAGCACTGTAAAATATATGACAGTTTAATTTTTACAATTCTTTTGAGCTGCATTAGTATTTTGTTATGATATGTGTATCATGTCTGTAGGTTACTATGATCCTGAGATATGAAGCCCGCAAAGTTCGGATCTCAGGTTGTAAGAGTTAAAGTCCAAACATGAATTAACAAGCTCTGCAGTCATGTGTGAGTCATGGCTGAGGTAAAAGTGGGTGGACTTCTCTGTGGTCAGAGTCCAGTAAATGCTGTCAGGGTAAATATGTTGGAGGAAATGGAGTCTGACACATTGACCAGATAGAAGCTGCTTTAGGCTGCTAAGTATCTATAACTTTGTGGGCCTAATCTGATACTAAAATAGGTTAAAAAATAAAAAAAGAATTTATTGCTATTGCTATTATTTGTTCATTTCTATTATTATATGTATAATGTTTATAGTTTATAGTTTGATTGGTTTGTCAATTTCTACTTTTGTCACACAGACCTGCCTCCCACTTAGGATGAGATGGCGAACCAAGTGCTTCACGGCCCACTGGTGGTGCTTGGCTCACAGGTTAAGAAACCCATCCCACTTGGTTAATTGAAGGGTTTAGTTGCAGAATGCATTAAAAGCCATTATCTTCTTCTTTTCAATGATAGGATAGGATAGAACTTTATTGATCCCTTGGGAGGGTTCTCTCAGGGAAATTAAGCAACCAGAAAGGCAGCCGTGCACAGCGCCACTAGCGCCACTGATATGGAGTTAGAAAGGACTGTAATAATATATTAAGTATTTAAAATATATTTGAGTGTTATATAAGCTAAAATAATAATAACAATAATAACAACAACAACAACAACAACAACAATAATAATAATAATAATAATAATAATAATAATAATAATAATAATAATAATAATAACAATAAAAAAATAATAATAAATACCCACCATTATGGAATTCCTAAGTCCCCCCCTGAAATCACAAATTCACATACTATTACATATTATTGTTTGTCATATTACATGTTACAATATGCTCATATTTAGTGTTTATAAACTATAAAATTAGTCTAACAGTTACTGTTATGCTAATCCAGGTGGATTTATAAATCACCTATATTTATAAGTATTTGTATTTAGGTGGTATTCACATTAGCAGTTTGATACTACTGTTATTAGTCAACTGAGTAAAGCTTTTTTATGTATTAGCTAAACTAATCACTAGTAATGTGTGTGGACAAGTGTGGACTGACATATATAAAGATTGGTGCACCAGTGAGAGGTTAACCATATCTCAGATGTCTTAAATTGCAGAAGTGTATAAATAACTGATATGATAGAACAGTAGTTAATAATAATTTATGAGTCGTTGAGACTGATAGCATTGCCACAAGACTCATGTCATTCATGGACCATGTTATGAATGATTTGTGTTATTTTAGCACTGAGGAAAAAGAAATCACGGTGTGAGAGCACCAATGGCTTAATGCAGCAGATGGTGCTGTAACACAGGAGGTCAGTGTGTGTGTGTGTGTGTGTGTGTAGAAATGCCAGTTGGTGGTGCGCTTGTCAGACAGAGGGTGCTGGAATGAAGGTCTAAGCCCATTTCTTGAAATTGCACAAGACCTGGTTTGACCTGTGTTAACAGTAAAATGCCAAAACCCTGAACTTTTTTTGCAGTGGTTAAAAGGTAACAGAAGCGTAGAACCAATGCAACATTAATCACAGATAAACTGACCAAGTGACCAACAGATGATTAATGTCCAAGCAGCAGTTAGTCATTGATGCCCCCCTCCCATATGATCCCATTATAAAACCTTTCAGGGGGTTTCACAGCAGTTTAAAGACAACAGAAGCATTCAAGATTTACAAAGTCTACAAAGGGGCAGGTTAATAATATTTAAAGTAAGTGGGGCACTTTTATGTGTAAGTATACAGACAAAATTCTGGTACAGGGGCTAATATTAGTACACCATGCATGTTCCATTTTACATGAAATTATAATTTTTCAAAGAAAATGATTTCTCTTTTCTCGTAGCTCCTGAAAACGCATGATCATTCCATGTATGGTTTGTAGTGCAAATTTTCCACTCACTGCACATGTTTAAATAGCAGCGGTACTAGGAATTTGTTCTACCCACATATCACTTTATTGTGTTGACAGTTCTACATATGCTGTTATCCTAAACCCTTTTGGAACATTAGTAACATATTTTCTATTGAATTCTGCGTTTTTGTTGCCACAATCCATTTAATACCAGCACAATTTCCCAGAAATGTTGGTGGAAATAGTAGATCAGGACAATCACAAATTCTTTGTTACTTAAACATTCCCAAAATGTGCCTTGTGTTCAATAAAACCTAACACATCATTCATGGTCAGTTATAAATTTTCTGTGCAAAACAATTGAATCAGTATGGCTATAATATAGTATGCTCATCATAAAATAGTTGAACATAGAAGGAATCAACTGTTTTGCAATGTACTACTACAAAATAATGTGTCAGACTGTTTGTCTATGTTTTGTTGGTGTACTCTGGACTCAAAGCCATATATGTTCAACTCTGTTCACCTTCTTTCCACTCATATAAGTACATAAAGTGAAACAGAGTACATTTTACTCCTTTGTCGAAGTACGGATTATAATTCACTTGTCCAACTTTTCATTTTACTCATCATTTTTTAGAACTAAATCTCTTTTTGGTCAACAATACATGTTAAGTTGAGCCAACTCAAAAATATCAATGGGTTGTGGTTAAAATAGCTTAAATATATTTTATATTTTGTAATATTTTGTTATATTGTACTTCCTTCTCCTCCATTCTGGTCACTGTTCATTTATATCTATCTACAAGTTAGGATTTCCTCTGTGATATCTGTTGTCTAATGACAAGCAGGCAATTGCACCACTCATGAGGTGTGAAATTACACCACATTATCTAATATTTCAGTTTCATTGGCACAGAAATGTACATGGTGGAGCAACGGTCTAATTGCCTACTTGTTAAGAGAATAGGTGATTATAAGTTTGAATCCCAGCAACACTGGTCATTGAGGATGGAAAGCACTACCCCCATCAGTCTGGAAACACAAGATGCAGATGGGAATCAGCAGTGAACAAACCAAGAGAGTGGGAGATGGACTCATATCAAAATCATGTAAAATTATATTCGATTTTAATTAATTTCACATGAAGCACATTCACTGAGATTTGAGGCAGCTTAACTCAAAACATATGGCTGAGATTCAGACTAAAATGACTCAACTCAGAAAAATGTAATTAAATTAAATTAACCTGAATTTTCATCTGAAATTTTTACAGTGTACAATAACAGATTTACTTGTGTGAGAGACTTACATACTCCCATCATCTTGATGCTTAAGTATAAGTTGGTCAGGATATTCCCAGGTTTTCTCAACAGTGTTTAATATTATCACAGGTTCCACACTAATGTGTTGTTTCCAGTTCAGCTTTAATAAGTGATTGAGTACTGATTGGTTCAATAAATACAGACAGGAAAAAGTTGACTGAGAAGAACCCATATCTGTGTGTGCACATGACTGATACCATTGAAACGGTGTCTTTCTTTTGCCTGGAAGGGAAACAACTCCTTCCAGTGTGATGCAGGTTTTTACTTGAGCTAAGCTGGAATGCACCTGATTCCACTTCTTTAATCAGTTGATCACTTTTTTGCCTGGTTAATCTGAGATCCACACTTGCCTTTGCAGATAATATTGGTGAGGCCTGCTACACTATGACTACCAAATGTTTGTGAATACCCTTTCTAATAAGTGCATTCAACTACTTTAAGTTGAACACATTTTTGACACAGAAGTGTAAACACACACACACACACACACACACACACACACACACACACACACACACGCACACACACACACAGCTTTTTAAGTCCCTGTAGTGACATGCAGTACCAATGGAATATGACTTTCTGAAGCAGATAAACAGAACCAATTGGCACTTTGCCTAATGCCACAAACGGGCTAGAGAGTTAATCCTACCCCACCCACCCACAAAAAGCAAAGAGTTGTGGAGCAATGGAGATGTGTTTTATGGAACAATGGTGCTTCATCCAATACATTTGGAATAAGTTGAGGAGTCAGAGACAAAGTTGGGTGGCGATCATCCAGATGTTCTTGTTGCTGAATGCAGTCAAATCCTCACAGCGATGCTTCACAATCTAATAGGTAGCCTATTCGAGACAGTAGAGAGTGTCACTCCAACAAAAGCAGAATAAACTATTTTTAATAGTCTTGTTTTGTAAAGAAAAAATATGTGAGCAATATCATTTTCCATAAAGTGCATTCAGAAAATAGATTTTGTGTAAGACATTGCAGTGTTATTTCAGCTTGTTCTTTGTGTAATTACTTGTTTCATAGAATGGCTTACCCACAAACAGTGACAGCTCTACAAATAGCACTAGCTACCTAACACACATACTAGGAAACTGTCTTATGCAGACACAAGCAGGCCTACTAGGAAACTGTAGCACATACGAACTATATGAACCCACCATGCCCTTAATATGAAGCTTGATAACCACCCATATTTTATCTCTATTCTGTTCAATTCTGACTTTACAGCAGGATGATGAATTGCAGGTTTTCCATTAAGATTCAGAAATTTATTGGACAGTTCTACAGATTATTAATCTCAATCTGATCAGTAAATTCAATCACAACACTACAGCAATGTAACTCCTACTCCTAAACTATTTGAAACAGTATTCCTATTTCTCTTATGCACCCATACATCGTGTCTCTCACACGCAAAACACACATGATTTCAGATTCAACTGTGACAACACCTGATGTCATACTCTCAAGCTGTCTCCACTGCCACAGTCATAACAGACCTCCCACAGCCAAACTCTGCTTATAAATAAATGCCAAAGACAGGTATACGGGTCCTCTGAGAGAAAGAGAGAAGAAGAACAAGAAGGAAAAATAGGATCAAAGGCCCAAAATTGCCTGCAGTTTATGGGATTTTTAACACATGAGTCATGGATGATGTACATTTTCTCTTAAATCTGATGTAAGAAGATCAAACTTAAATTTCAAGGTAAGTTTTTGTATTAATTAATTAATTTATTTATTTATTAATTTATGTATTTTTATTTATTTATGTATTTATTTATTTATTTATGTATTTATGTATTTATTTATAACCAAAAGTAACTCATTCTTTGATGCCACAGAACAAATACTTCATTTCCCACATAGTTTCCACATCAATTAAACGTCTTCCTAGAAACATGGCAATGGAGAGATCAGTGACTTGTGAACATAATGTGAGGAAGGCTGCTCACTTTACTCTGGATACAAACCCCCTTATTCAGGGCAATTCTCTGTATTCTTCCCCTCCTTTGCTTTCCTCAGAGCAGAGAGGTTTCTTATGTCAGTATGTGCAGCTTGGTCAATAGATGACTTGGGTGAGTGGTTGCCTATTGACTGCAGAGAGCCTGAGGGGAAAAGGAGCTGGGCTTTTGTGATGGGATGGGGAAGAGTCTTCTTTGGTTTGTTTTAATGGGCATTAGGCATGGTGCCAATTCATTTTATCTGCAGATATGGTTTCTGAGAGGCCTGTTGTATTGGCAGTACTTCTCTACAGGGACTAGACAACTTTTACACATCAGCAATGGGTTCAACTTAAAGCTGAATGCATTCAGTACAAGAGGTGTTTACACACATTTGGACATATAATAACTAATGACACATTTAGCTTGAACATTTCAAATGATTTGGCTTGAGCATCATTATTGGTGAAACATACTGCCTTATGAATTAACAAATAATGAGATATTTTTACACATAAGGGTTATATACACTATACACTCACCCATTACACCAATACCATTCCAGAATAGAAGTAAGCCTCCCTGTGTTATCAGAGACATCAAGCTGAAGTCAAAGTCCAGCAAAAATTCTAATTGTATGCTCAAATCAGTTGCATTTACATGTATGGCTTTTAGTAAAACTCCATCTCCAGTCTAAATAGATGTGAATATGTGTACAGTTATATTTATTCTCTGAAATGAAAAGGAATTGTGTGGGTATTTCCAAAGCAGTCAACATGTCTAACTGTCAAAATCAGATTGCCATTCAGTATGGACAGCCAGAACCTTTACTGTGTGGCCCGACCCATCTACTCCACGCGGGCCTTCGAACATGTCAATGAGAGGCAGGTCCGGGAGACCAAGACCCTTAAGGAGAGGCTCAAGAAGTCCTCCATGTGAGTTTGCTTATATGTCTTCATGAAATTCAGTGTATTAGTTAAAAAGGTTACTCTTTTCACCTGCAGCATTTTTAGCTGAGCAACTATTGCAGCTAAAGATGTGGGGACAAGAGAATAAATGTATGCTGCAAATAGTTATTATGATGTATGCATATCATTACTTAACACATTTTCTGACATCCTTAGCTGTCAGATTGAAAAAGTTAGACGTCATTACCAAATATATTTAAATCTTTTAAAGGTGCAGTGACACACAAACTTTATTAAATAAAATGTAAGAAATATGTTCAACTCAAATCTGTTAACTCTGTGTATCCTGTGAATATATTAATGGCCCATTACAGATGGACTCCTAGACTGCCCATCATAATAATTAAGAAGTTATTCCCAATCTTGAACTGGCTCCCAATATATGAGCTTAGGAATTGGCTTCCTGGTGATGTTGTTGCTGGAGTCACCACTGGAATGGTGTGCGCTTTACAAGGTAAGTGCTACTCTGTAAACAAATCTTCAGTTGGTGAAAACATAATTGAGATCATTGAGATTAACTTTCAATTATATTTTATTTGTCACAGGCTTAGCCTATTCACTGTTGATTGGCGTTCCTCCAGTTTATGGGCTCTATGCTGCTTTCTTCCCCATCCTCACCTACTTCATTCTAGGCACTTCCAGACACCTATCTGTGGGTAGGGTTCTCTATTATATTGTATAATGCTGAATTAATGAATTATGGACCTTTTATTGAACCTTAAAAGTGCCATCATATCTTAAACAAACAAACAAACAAACAAACAAACAAAATCCCAGAAAAAACATAGACAGGCTTAGAAAGCCAAATTGTTTTGCGTATTTGTACATGGCTGACCTCTCTCTCTCCTTTGTTTTACCCTACAGGCCCTTTTCCAGTCACCTGTCTGATGGAAGGAGCTGTGGTATTAAGCCTTGCTCCTGATTCGTTGTTCATGTATCCAGGGAATTCAACAGTGAATGGAACAGCAACAATGGTGGTGAATACAACAGCCAGGGATGCCCAGAGAATTGCAATAGCTACCAGTATGACCGTGCTGATTGGATTGTTTCAGGTGAAAAGTAAACCTTAGTGCTGATTGAAACAAAAAGTTTTAAAACATGCAGGAACATTTTCTTAAAATTCTGATATTTGCTGGTCTTCTAGTTTGGCATGGGTGTTATCCAGGTAGGCTTCCTGGTGCGCTACCTGTCTGACCCACTGGTGGGTGGTTTCACTACAGCAGCAGCTATTCAAGTAGTCTCATCCCAGCTCAAACTGATCTTTAATGTTCCTGTCAACAACTACAATGGCATCCTGTCTATTTTTTATGTAAGTTTTGTGAAGTATCTTAACCACTCCTCACCCTCTTAATTTTGCACTTTATGACCACTAGTGTTTCTCAGATTAAAAAAATGCTTTCCTGTTCATTATTTAATCAGCTAATACACTACATTTACTTATTTAAGATGCAATTGTTCTTTCTTTTTAGACTATTGGTGATGTTTTTAAAAACATTAAACAAACCAACATGGTTGACCTGATTGCTGCAGTGCTGACCATCATTGTAGTTATGACTGTAAAAGAGTTTAATGCCAAATTTCAGCATAAACTTCCAGTGCCTATCCCAATTGAAGTGTTTGTGGTATGTACCATCTTTGGTCTGCTTTTGTATGCTTATGTTTTTTGTTTACACAAAATTTGCAAATAGTCATAATTATTATAATAATAGCATTAAAAGTTGTGGCTTGGCAGAAAATATGATCCAAGGTCTATGGTCTTTCTTTCTTTTCTCTCTCCATGTGCCTCTCATAGACAATCATTGATTCAGGGGTGTCTTATGCATTGAACCTCAGCGGCAATTATGGTGCTGGCATTGTTCGCACCGTTCCAAGGGGGTGAGACATCATTGTTTGGCCTTTAACACCGACCCAGTCAAAGTTGCAAAAAAGTAATAAATAAGTAAACATAGAACTGTTACAGAAGGTAATGTGATGTAGAACAACAACCTCAGCAACAACACTTTCTCAGTCTCAGTTTGTTTGATTTTCTGTCATGTTGCCAATGATTCAGTGCCATAATACTATAAAAAGAGCTATATTGTAAAATGATTTACCTTATAATCAATCATATACACATGTGTTTGTCTGTTTCAACAGCTTTATTCCACCACAGCCACCAGATGTAACCCTCTTTAGCAGTTTTGTTGGCTCCAGTTTTTCCACTGGTGTGGTATCCTATGCCATAGCAATATCAGTGGCCAGAGTATATGCAGCCAAGCATGACCTCAGAGTTGATGGCAATCAGGTATGTGTAGTGTACAAAATGTGAAGGAGGAAAAGTTCTCTGGGGTTTATGAGAGTAGGCCTCCATTACCTGCTACAATGGCAATGAAGCTGGTGGAGAACAGTGCATTCCATCACTGTAGAATGTAGATCAGAGCAGTGGAGCACACATTCTAAACAGCTTCTCCTCTTTTCCAACAGGAACTCATCGCCTTTGGCATCAGCAACATTTTCTGTGGCTCTTTTGGTGGCTTTGTAGCCACCACTGCCCTCTCACGCACAGCAATACAGGAGAGCACAGGAGGGAAGACTCAGGTATTCACATACATATACACTTACACACAAATACATTTACAGAAAGCTTCTGAAATTTCATTGTTATAACTGTGGAAATGTGTTGTTCTCACTGATGCATGTGATTCAGGTGGCAGGGATAATATCAGCTTTAATGGTGTTGATTGTGATTGTGGCTCTAGGGCCTCTACTCCAGCCTATG
This sequence comes from Acestrorhynchus altus, assembly GCA_034509495.1. Taxonomy (NCBI): domain Eukaryota; kingdom Metazoa; phylum Chordata; class Actinopteri; order Characiformes; family Acestrorhynchidae; genus Acestrorhynchus; species Acestrorhynchus altus. Next base: position 41,749,343 of record CM067501.1, read on the forward strand.
CAGAAGGTATGTCAAAAGAAAATTAATACTGTGCTATTAAATCAATAAAACTATACACACCACTACACATTTAATAATATTAAAAACATCTGCTAGAATACTAAATACTACAGTTATCGTGAACATTTTAAATGAACACATTAAAAATAATAGAAAGATAATATTAAACATTGTAGCATATGAGGACAAAACTATGCAAATACTACTAAAACACTAAAAACGAATTTAAATTAGCAGTATAGATTAAAATTAAAGGGTTAAATTCAAAAATTGTTTTTGAAGTAATTTCATTTGTTTAGTTCCCAAAAACTTTCATTCTTCATTGAAGAATCAGAAGAGTTCAGATTTTAGTTACTCTATTTCATAACAAAATTATAACAAATCCCCCAAACAGTGACTCCAAGTGCTGTAAAGGCTCAGATTGTTTTATAAGATCATGCCTTATTTAGCAGATCAGGCGTAAAGGCATGCCACTAACTGTAAGTATGAACTGTAAGCTAAATTAAATTTCCAAGCCACATATATTCCTTGATTTTTTTTATATATATGCTAGCACTCAGCAACCATGAGTTGCTCTAAGCAACTGTCTAAATAACTGACAATGAAATTAATCAATGCCCTTAATGCAGGGAAAATCTATAAGAAGCCAAGGGTTTTTAGTTTGTGGTTTCTTCAGTATGACAGGCTATTACAGGAAGCTCAGATATGCCAAAACTACTGAAATGCTGGTAAGAAAGGCAATCCCCATAAAAACACTATATAACCACCAAAAACCTATATATATGTCAGGAGTCAGGAGTGCTGGTGCACTTTTCCACTGTGTGGCATTGCTTACACAAACGTAATTTGCCGACAATTAATATGCAATCACACAATAATAAAAAGGAAACCTTTCCTTTTACTCACTGTCTGAAGTATGTTACATATATATAAGCTAGTGGTGTAGACTGATGAAATATAAACCTCATAAATCTGCAAGCTGTGATTTCTGCCAAAGAGAGAATTACTAAGTAAAGTTTCCAGACTTGCACAGGCCACATATATGATATAGATATTTTTAGGGTGTCATTGTTGTGGTTGATGTTATATGTTATGAAAGACCGGGCAAATATGTATGTGCTTTACTTATCAATTAAAAATAATGAAATATGTAATATGACGAGGGTCCCCAAACATTTTCATACAAGATAAACATGTATCAAAGCCAATTCAGATCTGCAGAAAACAAAATAAGATTTCACCAACCTGTTCAAGAATGACAGTGGCCTGATACAATCATGCAACCCACTCACTTTGTTCTTTCTATTCAATTTCCAGTCAGTGTTGGGAGCCATTGTTGTTTCCAACCTGAAAGGCATGTTCATGCAGGTGCATGATATTCCAATTCTATGGCGGAAGAACAAGATAGATTGTGTAAGTCTATATATTGTTTGGGGAAGGCTGAATTAATCAATGCATTAATTAATGTAAATTAGATGTCAGTAGAGTTCAATTAATTTTATTTCCCAGTTTCCAATTTTATTGTATCTTAAAGATAAAAAGTAAAGTTTCTTTACACTCACATCTCTATTATAAACATTTCTTGTTTTATAGCCTTGCTCAAAGCACCATTTAGGAGCCTTGAAACTATAAGCTTCTATTTGACATTTTATCAAAATTGAGTTATTTTCATATTCTAATTCTGTGACATCTTTTTAATTTGCATGCATTTTAGACTTTTTATCTAGAACTCAGAAATATATCTCCATATATGTTAATTTAAATATAAAGATGAAGGCTCAAGATCTCAGAACTGTTCAGAATGCAGATAGAATTTTTAATTCCAATGGGATGATTTATAGAACCATTATTATCATTAAATATTTGATTCAATTGAAGAATCCTTATTTACAGCTTGACTGAGATTCAGAATTGTTTGTATGCTAATAAAATCTTGTACAATCCCACAGACTATATGGGTTCTTACATTTGTTGCCTGCATCTTCTTGGGACTGGATGTGGGTTTGCTGACTGGCGTGGTATATGAGCTGGCCACAGTTGTTCTTAGGACACAGTTGTAAGTAGCTTTGGCACACTAATAAGACTAAATGAAATTCTAGAAAAGTATTTTATGTTGACAATGTTGATAATGACAATTCTCTACTTTACAAATCAGTGACAATAAAACATAAGCAGAATGTGTTAAATATCCCTGAATAGAATGGGAAGCAGGTGCACTTCTAATTCAAGAAGAGTGTATTTATTAGTTGTTGCATTTGGTGAAATGATTATTATTTATTTATATACAACAATTTCCTTTAGCCCTTCATGCTCATCCCTTGGAAATATACCCAGCACAGAAATCTACAAGAACATGAAAGACTACAAAAATGTAAGAAAACAGCAGAGCAGTTCATTCGTCTTTCCATAGCCAGTGCTTACTGTAAAGGTCTTCTTTTTACTCATATATTTCCTTTTACTCAAGATATAACATGGATATATTGTGTTTGTTTCCATCTAGATTACAGAGTTTCCTGGAACAAAGATTTTCAAATGCACTGCACCCATTTATTTTGCTAACCTTGAGTACCTCAGAGAGCAAATAAAGAGCAAAGTGAGTCATGTTTGCTGTTCAATTAAATTGTGCTCAGCTTTGATGTGCTTTTTTCTGTATATTAATATGTTCTTGGCCTTTTAACTGTTCTTCAACAGGTGGGATTTGATGCAGTGCAGGTCTTTAAGAAAAGGAACAAAGCTCTAAAGAAGATTCACCGGCTAGTCAAGAGGGGGAAACTGAAAATCACTGAGGTATTCAAGTCACCACATACCCATGCAGGAGCATATTGATAAACATGCATTTGTTTGAGCTACAACCTCCTACAAAAATTTTCTAAACATGTAAGGAAATCCTGACTCTTCAAAATAAATCAATTCAGCATATATATTTTGATGAAAGGTCATGTTCAATATTCACTATAATGATGTTTGACTCTCTAAAAATCCTCAAATTTATAAAGTTTATAAAATCCTATCCTGTGTAATCCTGCCATTGAAATTCAAGTGCATTTGTGCTTATAATTTCATTAAGAAAAACACAATTTGTAATATTTTATATTCATTACATGTGAAGTCAAATATTTATAGTATTTATTAGTTTGGATTTTGAACAGTATGGTTTATAACTCATAAACAAAATCATAAAATATGAAATAAATCAGACAGTCTCAACAATAAAACCACAATTTATGTGAAATTATATTCAAATTTAGTATGTGTTTTTTAATCTCACCATCATTATATTTCTTGCAGAATGGGTTGGTACCTGTGGCTGCTATTGGTGTGGACAACGAAGCCTTTGAGAGTGAGCGGGACTCTGAGCAAATGGAAGCTGGATCTCAAAGGGAAGTGGCGAATGCGACTCCCTCTGCAAAAGAAGTGGAGGTGCAAGTAGACTGGAGCTCCACATTGCCTGAGGGTGTGAATGTCCCTAAAGTGGACATCCACAGCTTTGTGATGGATTTCTCTGCTGTTTCCTTTATTGATGTAATGGCTGCAAAATCCTTAAAACTGGTGGGTGTTACCTCTTACTTTTCCTTTAGAAAGACAGATGGACAAATGCGTATATTTTTGTGTATAAAATATTTACATAAACTAAATACGTTAGAATATGTCACTACTGTAGGAGTCAGATTAATAATAATTATCAGATAATCATCTGCATCTGCTGCATTAGACTACTGTATTAGACTACTGTATTAGACTAGTTCTAAAACAAACTAAAAGATTCCATTCCCACAAAATGTTTATATTGACAGACCTGATATAAACTCATCAGTGATTAATCAGTTGTCTTAATTCTTCACAGATCATAAAGGAATTGCTACGCATTGGAGTCAATGTCTACATTGCAGGATGTGATGGTAAGGTTTGTGTCAAAGAACACAGTATTTTCAATCTGTAGGATTATTAATATTACCAGTAAAGTTATTAAAATGTCATATATATATTAAATTTAATATATCGGCCAATGACAGCAGAGCAATGTACAAAATCATGTAGATCAGGTAGTGCTCACACACACCTACAGAAAAGGGAAAAGGGAGTGTGGTAAAAGCTGTTGCCAAAAAACTTGGAGTTTAGGTGAACTGGCTATGCAAACCTGATCTGATATCTGTGAGTGATTGTGTATGTATGTTTGTGGATGAGTGCATGTCTGTATGCCCTTTAATGTAAATGTTTGTGTATGCTCTTTAATGTGAATGAGTGCATCCATGTGTCCCAGATGCAGTCCTCTAAGTGGATGGTTGTAACTGGTTGAGAGAAAGCTGTATACAAATTGGGCATTCTTGACAGCATTCTTCTGAAACAATAATAATAATAATAATAATAATAATAATAATAATAATAATAATAATAATAATAATAATAATAATAATAATAATAAAAGTAGAAAAGAAGAAAAACTCATTCAGATAACTGCTCTGAAAAAATGTGGTGAGCAGAAAAGCATCTCACATCAAACATTGAGGCAGATGGGCTACAGCAGCAGAAGACCATAAAGGATTCCTGTACTGTCAACCAAGAACAGAAAGCTGAGGATGCAGAGAGCAAATACTTACCAAAACTGCACAGTTCAAGACTAGAAACCTGTAACCTGGTCTGATGAATCTCAGTTTCTGATTAAACGTCTTCACATATGGAAAGCTCAGAATTTTGTGCCAACAGCATGAATCCATGTGCCCAACCTGCCTTGTGTCAACAGGGAGATTCACAACATGAAAGTGCTCCTGTGAAATCTGTGTTGCATGAATTGCATGAACCTAATCATGTGGACCAGAATCTTAAAGAAAAGTATCCAAAGCCTTGTTGGATCCATACTATGAAGAGTTGAGCCTGTTCTGAGAGCAAAATGAAACCATAACTAATATTAGTATTGTATTCCTCATAAAGTGCTTTTGAGTGTAAAACTGACCACTGAAAACAGCTCCCTTAGTAATGAGAATCATAGCTACATATACAGATAAATGATTGGTTGAGTGCAACATCACTACTCAAAACTGTCCTGAAGGCAGCTCTGCCTCTGAAGCAGAACAAATGCAAATGTTTCAGACAATAACTAATTTAAATAACCAGTAGGAAGAACTTTTGAAATTTGTATCTGCTTCTTTGACCTTTATGTGTATAAGAAAATATGCAGTTCTATTTGAGATTTTGTTAAGAAATTCTTTTCATATTGTAGGTTTCTCAGAAAAATGCACTGAAGACTAGCAAGCTATCTTCTACGGCAGCCTTCTATAGCTTCTAAACAATATGTACTGTACTGTACTATATGCCACTGCAGTAACTGGCACATGAAAATGTTTAAGGAATTTTAATTTAGTTGCAGAGACTGACCACAGCTATGTTCACATGGTTGCAGTTACCAGTAGTTGCAGATCCACTAAGAAACAATCTTCAATTCCATCTTGTAGCTAATAAGCAACCAACCAACGACATTTTTCTGAGAAATCAACACCGTATAAAAAGAATTTCTTAAAAATAAACAACAAAATCTCAAACTCAATTGCACACCTTTCATGTATCCATATATAAAAATCCAAATATATCCATTTTAATTTGTTAGTCTCTGAACCAGTTGCATTTGTTCTGCCTGAGACGTACAGCTGCCTACAGAACTGTTTTAAGAAACAATTTTGCACAAGCAGACTGTGAGGTGTTTTGAGTGCTTCGGCAACTCTTTATATTACAGATGAGATCATCATGAAGATGGAGTCCATGGGCTTCTTTGATGAGATGGTCAACAGAGGCATGCTCTTTCTTACTGTTCATGATGCCATTCTCTACATCAAGATGGAAACAGGCAGTGACACTGCTGATGGATCAGATGATTTTGTAGATAAGGTAGGTACTACAACACAGCATTTTACGTCCGCTTAAGTCTTCAGTCTCGGACATTATCTCAAAGCTATAGCTGATCAAATTATGCACAGAGGAACTATAAACAAGGCATATATATGAATTAACTGGATTTTCATTTAATTTACTTATTCTTTAAGTCAATAGGCCATTACATGAATTGTTGCTGGCTGTCAATAATACCTGTTCATGTAATTGATAACTGATATCCAAAGCACAGCATATGTGGAAGTATATACTGTCCTACAATAAACACAGCCCGACATTAATGCCCTCATGTCTAACATTCCTAAAATTCTTCATGAATGCAGTACATACACAGAAATGTTTTTTACACACACATGTATCATGGTAGGTAAGGGCTCATGATTGGAATCTAGAACCAGTTTCCATGAGATTACCTGCATTACCTGCTCATGTTTTGACAACAGGCTATAACCAGATTTTCCATATGTTGTCCATTTTCCATTTTAGTGAAGCATTTTCACAAATGGATCAGGCATTGTTTTAGAACATTGCATATGTGAATAATCAGACATACTGTATGTACAGTAATCTAGTGTACAAATGATAAAATTAAAGCTTGATTGTTTATGTTTTAAGGTATTTTAGGATAAAAATCAAGAAATTGAGGATAGAGCTTGTCTATACCTTACTTGGGGGGATGTATGCTCAAGAGTCTTCACCTCATACTATTGTTCTTCTAATGTCCAGATTTCACAGCTACAGGATGACAAAGGGCTACCTTACACTGATGAAGACTTTATTGAGACCTATGACAACCAGCGCTTGGTGAGATCTTTGAATCAGCCTGCTTGCTTTGTTGAACAGATAAATTTATTCATAGAACTTATCATTCCATATAACAATATTTTCACATGTTTTCAAAATGCTATAAACATCAAATGTAACAAGTAATGTATTTAATCCATAATAGTTATCATTTTATACTGTTGGCTCTATTTGTCTCTAAATTTGAAATGTCTGTGACATGCTTTGGTCAATATACTTGATCCAGCACCACAACACCCATTCACATTATCACTGTGTTTAAACTAACCTGCTGGAAAAAGACCAGTTTAAGTGCCTGTTTTTTTTTTTTGTTTTGAGACACTGCTCTCCCCCCAACCGACACTTCCACCCCTGCACACAGCTCTCCAGCTACTAAAATCAAGATCTGTATCCACTCATGATGAGGTTCATCTACGTAGTCTGCTGTCATTTTTTGACGATTGCAGCACACTTGCAAAGAATCCTTCACACAAAGTCTTGCGTTTTTGTTTTTTGTTCTGTTCTGCCACATATCTCCTTTAACCTCTGCATGTCAACAAGTTTTTGTGCTTTGCTATAAACAAGATGAGCTGTTCTGCCACTATCTTTATGCTTATTTGTTTGTTCTGCAACCAATTCAATGGAATCTGATCTTAAAACATCTGCCCAAACGGGAATTTCTTGAAAGGAAAGAGTTTCATTGTTAAGAGCTATAATGCTCAATATGTGTTTCTTTCTTTCATTATGAGTATAATCTACATGTGCAGTGATGTGTAAATATAGTGATAGAGAGTACAGTAACATAGTCTGTCTCTGCTTTTAATCATAATTCACAGCCAGTGCCAAAGACCAACTTTAAGTCGTTACCTAAAGACTTGTTTCCTTTAAAGGCCTTTTTTTTTACAGTTTACATTATATTTCAGTTTTTAGTTGTTTTTTTTTCCTCTACAAAGCCCTGATAGTTTATACCTCACCTTTATACGTCTTAGAGGTCAAGAGATTTTGCACCACTTCTGGCTATTCACTGGACTTGAAGTGCTGAAAACTTCTAAAGGATTCACAAACAGTTCTCCAAACAGTTCTCCAATCGATCTTTCAGTGACCCCCACACCCATAACAGTCCACCTGGATTTTTCCTGGTTCTCCCGATGACCAGTCTATCCCTGAGCACCATTACACATGTACTCTCCTATGCAGCCCACAAAACTGATCTGGTTGTCTTTATTGCAGTTTGTGGGTTGGTAGACACTTTAGATAGGAGTTTGAAATAATATGCAACCTTTAACACAAAGTCTCTCTGTTTTTTTTTTCAGGCTATCCATGGACTTGCAAGTTGATCTCTAATCATGGCTCTTTTTTAGACAAGGGTTAGAAATGTATTGACAATATACTCGTGACTTCCCATGCCTTGTTCTCAGAGGACAAACACAGTCTGAAGAAGCATGGTTATCATCTTCCAATATAATTTCCTATAAAATGAAGGTTGATCTGCATAGGCCATTTATTATTTTGCAAAACTTTTTGAGTATGTATCCTCATAATTATTTAAAATCATTTAACTTTGAATGGGAAAAAATAAAGGAATCAAAGGATCTTTTTATAATGTACAATGACACTTTTTGCCTAGCAATTCAGAGTAGCCATTGGCATAATTTAGTATTTTTCACTGAACTGTTTTTTTTTTTGTTTTGTTTTTTTAACTCTGCACAATTTGTAGCACCTACACTTTGTAGTCCAACAATGTTTAACACTGCAAAAGATATTTAATGTAATTAGACAACGCTTCTGATTTGCACTGTTCTGCCCTTCATTCCTCTACTCCTGCAGTTTTCAGGAGCAACATGGAAATTAACACATGATCTACTACTGCTTCTAATAATACTAGACCAGCACCTAAATTAATCTCATTGGTTTGACTATTTCCATAGTGTTGAAGTTCCAATATTAACATATGTTTCTATTCTATATAATTTATTTTATCTTTTGCCTTAAAATGATCTCTGCAAAAGTTGCAGTTGTTTCTATGAATGTTCTATTTTCTAAGTTAAATCCTAGTCTCTGCCTTGTAGCTACACTGTAACTAAGACTATAAAATGATATTAACGTATTGTATCTGTGTTTTATTGTAATGCAATTTATTTGTGTCTGCAAATACATTTTGGTTGGTACATAAAACCTATGACCTTACAGACTTATGCTCAAAAGTAGAAGTCTGTATAAGATGAACAGATTTCCAAAAGGCATACAGTTGGGTGAAATATTAATTTAAATTTTTGTTTTGTACAATTTTACAATGAAAAAAGGAAATATACATCATTCAAATGTTTGGGAACCCAAGAGATTTGAGCTCTCATGTAACTTTTATTAAGTTCTCAGACCTTGATTATCTTGTTATAGCTATGGCCTGTTCAAAGGCCAGATGATGCAAATATCAAAGCTCCTCAAACCTTGTCCCAACAATCAGCATCTATGATCACCTTTAAGCAGCTGCCTAATACTTTGATAATTAAAATAACTGACATCTGCAGAATAAGCTTGACAGTAAAGTGATTTCAAACAGTAATGTCCTCAGTTTGCAAAGTAATTCTGAAATAGCGATTAACAGGAAGGTAAGCTCATCAGACCAAAAATAATCACCTTGTGTAATATCATTTCACCTTTTCACGTTATTCACACTATGGCCTTTAACACGTACAAATTCCACATCCCTCTTCTTTTAACATCTGCTTGGCAACCCATTTTCTATACTTTCTCATATATATTATATGAGAAATATATATATATTTTCTCATTGTACTACCTTTTCTCAATCTTTGATTCCCATTGCACACCCTGCAGGTATTTATTTTCTGATTACAATCATGCATCACCATCTGCAGGAGCCTAAAGTTACTACAACTTTAAACATGCAAGATGATTAATTTTTGTTTGCCAGCAGCACTGAAAACATTTCACTGTTTCTACAGCAAAACAACAATTCTAAACACACCTCAAAATCCACAATGAAGTTTTGTAGGAAGTGTATGCTGAAGGTCTTTCTACATGGGTCCTCATGACCTAAACCTCATCAAAAATCTGAGGATAAGCTCCAAATGTGCTGCAATATGGTATAAGATCTCACAGAACTAGAAGCCTGTTACCAGAACAAATGGGTCAAAATCAGGGTCAGTCAAGAACTGAAAGACTCTAACCTGGCTACGAAGTGTTTACAAGATGTGATACTTGACAAAAGGTGTTGCTAAGTACTGACCATGCAGGGTGATTTTTAGATATCAGGTCATCTTAGTATAGCTATTCACACTATAAAAGTATCATATTTAACCATTGGTGCCCAAACGTTTTCATGCCTCTTTAGGTCATGAAGTCAACTACAAAGTACAAAAGTACAAAAGTAAATTAAATGTACAATATCCCAATTCAAGCAAGTGCAGCAACGTTCAGCATTCATAAAGTGTTTTAGTGTCATGCTCCAGTTCTTGCTAGATCAAGATAACAACAGAAAAAAAAACAAAGACCTCCCTGGTCAAAGTACACTCTGTTCAATGAAGCAGAATGACAGTGAACTACTGTCTGGCAGTCTAGAGCTTTAGAGCTCAGAACAGAACAGGCTTCAATAAGTGCTATGGGACCCAAACATCGCGTTTTTTTCAACATTTGCAATTCAGGGATAGAGTCAATCTGCGTATCTTGTTTGGTTCTCCTGTCACTGTGTTTATATGACCAAATGTCCCACTAGATGGAGGCAAAGCTGTGTTTTTGTGAATAAAATATACTCCTGAGGGTTCAGACAAAACCATTTGCTATAATGTGTTCAGTAATTTAACACACTCACCAATCAATTATACATATAGATAGATTGTTTTGATCATTTGTCTGATGAGGCATATTTATGCCTGTCACAGAATTCAATTATTTCAAATGTCTTTATTGCTCAAGCACCTATATCGTCTTTATGTGGTTTGCCTTGTTTTTTGATGCAGTAACAGACACTCTATGTCCAAATGTTTATGGATGCCCCTTCTAATGAATGCATTCAGCTATATTAAATTGCACCCATTGCTGACACCAATGTGCAGATGCACACAACACTTGTACCGTAGCTGTGGAACAGTGGAACTGCGTTCTCTGGAATGATAATGTTCCATCCAGTACTTCTGGGATGAGTCAGGGATGAGGTGGGTTGATGGACATGCAACATCCTGACCTCATTAAATCATTGGTGAATACATTCAAATTCTCATAGCAATACAAAATCTGGTAGAAACCCTTCCCTGGATGGTAGAGACAGGTAATCCAACAAAAGCTGGATGAACTCCTTTCAATACCCTGGATTTATGAGGAACAGGTCTCAATACTTTTGTCCATATAGTGTAGATAGTTGCACATTGAAATAACTGAGGTCTCTGAATGTGCATACAAAAAAAAAGTAAACATTCGAAAATGAACTGGAGTTTTAAACTCAATTGAAAATGCAACAATGTGGTAAGTAGGTGATCTGAGTATATGGGAACTGGGAGTGCATGCTAAGAGTGAGTCTGATATCACAGCTCCCTGTGGACACAGAAACAAGATAAGCTTCTGTTACAGCCCAGCAGGAGTCACAGGCCAGTTTTGTCATGCATTACATCAACAATATCACAGACATACCTGACTACTCTCTTGTAGTAATACATTTTTAGTAGTTTCTGATGATAAATTTATTGACTTTGACTACTGGGTTTGCTTTAAGCCAATCATTATTTCAACAAGAGACTCTTACCTATTCATGCAACTGCTTTGCTAACACTAGGAATTGGGCACTGATACTGGTTGTAAAGTTGAGAACAACTGCCCAGTTTAAATGTTTTGTGTGTGTGTGTGTGTGCATTGCTATAAAAACTAACACCAAACACCAAATGACTTTGGATATGTTAATCAGTACACTAACTATATGCTATGGTCACTACCTATCAAAAGTGGTCCAACAAAGGGCAAGTAGTCAACTGACAACAGGGTCATAGGCTGACTGATGAGCAATGCTGTAGCATGGATTGCTGACCACATTCATGCTAGCAATGTCTTATTGAGTCCATAACTCAACAGGACAGAGCTATTTGGGTGGCCCAAGGTAGACCTACATGATATAAGGCAGATGGTCTTAATATTATGACTGTTATGATGTTAAGTGAGGAATACAGCACCTTTGAAATGGTAAGATTGTGGGGTGCTCCTGGTCAGTGATGATGGGAACCTACTCACACTGGTGTGAGGAACCATGACCGACAACAGAGAGATGACTGCCCAAGGTTGAATGGTGCCAGAATTTTTGTGATATGACTTTTTAGAGTTATGGGAGGAATGTGTAAATGCTGGTCAGTCAGAGTGCCCATGCCACCTTGACTTGAGAATGTCCAGACCAGAATGTGGAAAAATGAGAGAAGGTTACTTAGTCTTTCCTCGTTTGCCTTTACGTTATGTTTTCTCACTTATCTGTGGAAAGTGTTGGAACAAGTCCAATCTGTAGCAGCTTCACATCACAACTTACAGAACCTTTAAAAGATATGCTGCTATTATCTTGACACCAGATACCACAGGACACCTTCATAGGTCCTATAGAGTAAGCTGCTTTGGTGTATCAACAAGGTCTTATTAGTCATGATATTTTGGCTTATTGGTGTATTTTTGTGCTTATACAACTTATACCAGTTCAGTCACTCATTAATGTTACTGTTATAATTATATGGGACTGCATTTCGAATGAGGCACAGCCAATCAGGACAATGATTGTTTCTCATACCATACTGCATAATTTCCAACTGCATCACACCAAATATTGATATTAGCTTTCCTAGCAATTTGATCTGTACAACGTTCCATGTACAATATTGTATATCCATAATGGATAGAGACCAAGTGCTGATTGAGGGAGAGTGTTGAGGTTTCCAGTGCAGACAGAATGATATGTCTCTTGCTTTTAGATGTAGCTCAGAAAAGTCATTCAGCAGTAAAGTAGATTAAGCAGCAAGATTAAGTAGTAAGAAACCAGTTCTGATAACTTCAGAGCAGCTTTTTGTGTTCAAAAGGTTGACACAGCAAGGGGCTCCCAAAACATGTGAAGAAAAGTGCCACAGGTCTTATGTTGCTTTACATTGTATGGTTTATATAATTTTTCATTATATTACATTTTCGTAGATGGACTAGTACTGACAGACAAAGTCAGTCAGTTACTCTCACCCTGTCCCTGTATATTTCTCACTTTCTCACACACAGACACACACACACGCACACACACACACACACACACACACACACACACACACACACACACACACACACACACACACACACACACACACACACAGTCATGGATACACACACATCCAGACTTCCAACTTTTAGTCCTGCCAGTCACAAACGAATAAATGAAACTCCCTTTTGCTTTAGGGTGTCTGACCTAGTTGGACACGATTCGCCAACGACTCTGAAACCAAGTGGAATGAATAGAAGTTTCTCCATGGTTCCAAAATAAAGTCTTTCTAATTAAACAGTCTATCTAATTTAATTCAGCACACCACCAGCCGAAGCCAAAACCAGACGAAATGTTCTTTGAAATGTGATCAAATGTTAAAAAAAATAAATAAACAATAAAAAGCAATCAAATAACACTCCAAACAGACTAGTATACTGCAATGAAATGTTTACTGGATTTACTGGTTTCTGAGGTTTTGCACAATGATTGCTACTGTGTTCTATAACTATAGATTTCAGATGTTTCAGATTATGTCTGTTAGATATCTGAATGCTACTGGACATTCAGGTCAGGTTTAGTTTAGTACAGATTCTATCTGACTGTGTTCACTTACACATCTACAGGTCAGCACATACACAAAGCCTGAGTCCCCTCACCCACCAACATGCACCCTCTATCTCAGACATACACACAAAAGGCTATGGGATACCTTTGGCAGATAAGTAATTGTTTCTCTATACCACCCTTACAGATACACACACAGCCTTCTTCACAAAACAGACACACACAACAAACGACACAAACACTTTCTCACGTGATGATGAGTGAAGTCCACTGTTGGCAGGGTGTGTGTTTGTGGGCCCCTGATGTCATCCCCTCCAGCTTCCTTCATCTCCAGAGCCTTGCTACACCTCCCACAGCCTGTCTCTGCTTATAAATGAGAAGACAGGGATGCAGGACCCACTCTGAGAGACACAGAGGCAGAGAGGGGCAGGGATGGGCAGCAGAGAGAATGGGCCTACATATTCATAAACTTTAACAACATTGTGTGGGTCAGAGAATGAATACAATTTAGATCATGGGTGTTCGGTTTTTTACTTCTTCATTTTCAACTGTATTACAGACAAACAACTGGGATGAAAGGTAAGGCATGCTCCACTTGTATCGAAATGTGTTAGATTGGGATGGAAATTACAGCTTATTGTATTGCATTACTGTACTGTAAAGGAGAAATTTTGCTTTTTATGAGATATTTTACAGAATAAACTCGGAAAACAAATTATACATGCATATAATAAATACATACAAGTGAAATAAGCAAGCAATAGACATAAAATCTGGTCTTAGAAGTGCAAACTTTACTCTAGGTGCTTCCCTGTGGAAAGACAATGAGTTCAACTGTGTGTTTATATTGTCTCTTAAGGTTCTGATCCAGTGACTTGTGAATGTTTCCCCAATGTGAGGAAGGCTGCTCGCTTTACTCGGGATACAAACCCCCTTATTCAGGGCAATGCTCTGTATTCTTCCCGTCCTTTGCTTTCCACAGCACAGAGGGGTTTCTTATATCAATAGGTGCAGCTTGGTCAATAGAGACTTGGGAGAGTGGTTGCCTATTGACTGGGCTGGGACTGGTGAAAAAAGGAGCAGGGCTTTTTGGGGTGGGAGGGAGTGGGGGGCTGAGGACGCTGGGTTGTCTTTTGGAAGTCTTTGATTACACTGGACTGAAGCTTGGCCCCTTGGTCATTCTCTTTTTGTTGTCCTCAACTATTGCAAAAAATATAGAACTTTGTGAGGGGGATTTGGCTATTTTAGGTCTGTTACTCATTTTCCAAGCCACCTTTAAAACAGCATCCATGGATATTAATCCCACTGGGATTTTTTCTAAGTAGGCAATTGACAGGTAATGATGACATGCTCACTCTGGCTGCCTCTGTTACCTTTTATTCTATTATCTCTGCTGTTATGAAGAAATGTTTGCTTTCTTAGACACGATTCTTTTCTTAGACCAAGAGGAATGGTATTTAGGTACCAAAATAGCACTAAAGTTTTAGTAGTAAAGTTGTACTGTCAGTGTAATCTTAGTTGGCATGTTATCATTGATGTTACCATTGTTAGCTATGTCATGACAAATTTGACCACTGACCTTAAAATTAACTGTTCTAAGTTGGTATACATATCCCTGAGTTAAGGGGGAGGGCATTAGGAGGGCAAAGACTTCTGTAATTTTAAAGGAGACAGAAAAAAAACATTGATTTCAATGGAAATCAATGGTTAATAAATCATTCCCTCATCCTCGTCTCCATTTTCCATGACTCAATCATCCTGTCAATTGATTATATTATGCCCTCAATAGGATAAACCATTAAATTAACAATCCATTGCTTCATTTGATAAATTGTTCCCTCTAATTAATACATCAATTTAATACATTATTCCCTAAATTGAAGTAAATTGCCCCCTTTAAACTGAAGGTCTGCACTGTCAATTTGAGACATTTAAATATATATATATTATTTTTTGAGAAGGCAACATGCTAAAAGAGACATTATTAATAATTAAACAAAGCAAAACAACAACAACAACAACTATATTAGATTAAATTATCAAGGTGGCAAAATAATATTTGAAAAACAAAATGTTCTCTCAGTTTTAACGTTTTCTAAACAATATTCTTTCAATTTAAATTTGACCCTTAAAGTGAGGTAATGAATCATTAAATTGCAGGAATGATTAAATCAAAAGGCAGCTATATTAAATTTGGGCAATGACCAACATTCTCTCCTTCAAAGCAGGTCACAGTAAAGTTAGATGATGATGAACCGCTACAGTGTGTCTCGACCTATATACTCCAAACGAGCCTTCGATGAGGAAAACGAGAGACAGATACCAGAAAGCAGGAGCTTCAGGGAGAAGATAAGTGCTTTCTTTAAGTGAGTGTGGCTCAAATGTTTAATGAAATCTTAATGGCTTGAGTTGAGAGTTACAATATCTGCTTAATGTGGCCTTGTAACCTAGTGAGTGTTTACATGCACTAAATAAACTGATAACTGGGTAACTGTTATTGCATGCACTAAAGTAATCAGATAATGGGAAAACATGAATCAGACAATAATCAAATTTTGACTTTGCAACCAGCCAATAAACTCACAGAAGTGAGACACCCTGTTTTTTCACCCACTGATCAGAGAATAGCCGCAGCAATCAGGAAGAGTGCATGCGCAGACGGAGATAATAGAAAGAAATCAAAGTAAACTGTGTACAAACACTGAGAGGTCTGATT
This sequence comes from Acestrorhynchus altus, assembly GCA_034509495.1. Lineage (NCBI taxonomy): Eukaryota > Metazoa > Chordata > Actinopteri > Characiformes > Acestrorhynchidae > Acestrorhynchus > Acestrorhynchus altus. The sequence goes on from CM067501.1 coordinate 41,765,518, forward strand.
ACTGAAGTTCTTTTATCAGATTTCTTACTATGATTTTAAGGCTTTAATCCAGTCTAACATGCTGTGTACATGACCACTTGACTTATCAGATAACTACAGAAATCCAATTAAGATTGGATTATAGAACATGAATTGAATTCCTGTATTTAGAAGTATTATATTAGGCAAAATGATGAGCTGTAAACACTGCTTCAAGCAGTTGAGTCTTTCCATAGCTATGTGCATGCTTGTGTACTGTATGTATTTGCACGCTGATGCATGGTTATTACAGATGCTCTAGTAGCCGGGCCAAACAGGTTCTTAAAGGGCTTTTTCCAATCTTGGACTGGCTGATTCAGTATCCAACCAAGCTGTGGCTTCCCAGTGATGTCATATCTGGAGTTAGCACAGGACTGGTTTGCTGTTTACAAGGTGAGCATCTTTTTCTGAATATGAGAAAGAATATGGCTTCTTTCTCATATGGTTATTGATGTGAATGTTGGGGGTAATTACTGATTTGTGTGTTTGCTTGTTTTTATTTTGTTTCTTCACAGGCTTGGCATATGCACTGTTGGTCTACGTTGGTCCAGTTTATGGACTGTATGCTGCTTTCTTCCCTATCCTCACATACTTTTTTCTTGGCACCTCTAGACACCTATCTGTTGGTAGGTTTCTTTGTTCTGCAAAATACACAAGTGTCTACCAAATTGTTAAGTGGGTGTGAGACTCATATGTGTTCATATTGTGAGACCCACCTAGATACCAATTATTTCATTACAGCTTTTCATAGATCCTGAATGGCACCACTTACTTACTTTTTAGGTCCATTTCCAGTCACCTGTCTGATGGTGGGGTCTGCGGTGTTGACTCTAGCACCGGATGAGGAATTCATGCGTCCTGGAAATGGCACTTCAATAAATCAGACTGGGCTGGTATCAGAGGAAATGGAGGTGGATATTAATGCAAGGGATGGCCAAAGAATTGTAATAGCATCCACTATGACTGTTTTGATTGGACTGTTTCAGGTAAGGGTTCAGTTCTATACTTTGTCCAAAATAGAGCAGAGAAGGCTTTCATAAAGATGTCAAAATGTGCTAGATTGATAAGAATATCTTTGCAGCTCAGCCAAAAGAGGAATGATCAAGATGGTTCCCTTCCCTGTTAAATTCCCAAGCTTATCATGTAATAAGAGTTGTTATGTACAGGCTACATAGAAAGCAATTGTGTCTGACTCTTCTTTTTAAATTATAGAAGGAATGGATGCCGGGACCTGTCAGTTGGCCATTCAGGGAGTTTAGACCCAGCTTTTTATCTTCTTGTGACTACCATTATTTGCAGATTATGGCATTTTCATGTTTCCTGGTTTTCCAGTTGGGAATGGGAATACTCCATGTGGGATTCCTGGTGCGGTACCTGTCTGATCCACTGGTAGGAGGCTTCACTACAGCAGCTGCTTTCCACGTCCTTATCTCTCAACTCAAAATGGTCCTGTCTGTCCCCACCCAAAGCCACAATGGCTTCTTTTCTATTGCCTATGTAAGTCCAAGATGTAAGTCATGATGTAAACACTGTTTATCAAACACCGATGTTTCTTTTTTTCTTGATTGGCCTTAATTCTTAATTCTCTCACACTGACTTCAGAAGGCTGCTGGTTCAAAGTACAGCAGTTCATGTATAAAATGGCACAAACCTAGATTTACCTTTATGCAATTTATCAGATGATCTTATTCAGAGGGATATACTTTGTTGTCCATTCAGAAAATATCCCTGGTTGGTGTGAATAAGCTGGAGTACAAAGATACCAGCTTTGATTTGGCCAAATGCAGAAGTCAGTATTGATACCTAGATACAAAAAATACACCGAACTAGCTACACTATGCCTGTCAGGGAAATCAAAGTAAGATAGGAGAGCAATCACAAGCCTTTAAAAGAGTGATCTTGAAAGAGAGGGGTATCAGGTCAGAATCTGAAGCAAGCATTTGAATGACTCAGTTGTTCAGACACCTTAGGAAAGTTCATTCTACCTACTTGCAATTTGGGCAGAGAAAACTTAGATAGCTGTCTTCCGTATGTCTTGAGGGATGTTGTGTCAAGCTGAGATGAACTTCAAGCTTGAAGTGTCTCTTGGTATAGATTGTGTGCCAGTCCATTTTATACTCTGTAGATCATTGTCAAGGTTTTGATTGTAAAGAAGGCAAGTTGTTCTGCTACATTCAGGATCATTTGCAAGGGCCTGATGGTATTCACAGACAGATCAGCCAAGTAAGAACTGCAGTATTCAATGCTTGAGATGATAAAGAACTTGATCAAGCTCCTATTATAACCACTTTGTTTACAGCTAATAATTTTTGTTATCAGCAATAAAGGAAAACATTTTTACATTATTGCACCAATATAGAGATATAGGAACAGCTAAGCAAGAAAATACTTTTAAGGAGAGAAATGTATTGGTTGTAGTTTTACAAACATTTTCATACTATGATTTCAGGTCCTCAGTGATGTGTTTCGAAATATTAAGCAAACCAACGTGGCTGACTTAGTTGCTGGCTTACTGGCTATAGTCACAGTGATGGTGGTGAAAGAGGTCAATGCCAAATTTCAACATAAGATTCCAATTCCAATCCCCATTGAAGTGATTGTGGTACGTATGAGCTGTTACGAGTAACATAAATGATGCTTTCTCTAGATAAAGATACCCTAACAGGGGAATTGTATGGAGTTTTAATACACTTAATCCTGATTGTTAAAATATGATTTACATGTCCGGTATTATTAAAATATACTATATGGACAAACGTATTGGGACACCTACTCATTCATTCTCAGTCTTCTAAAAATAAGGTATGAAAAGCGTTTATCCTGCTTTTATTGGAGTAACTGTCTTGGTGTGCAGGAAAGGCTTTCTAATAGAGTATGCACAGTTGATATGATTTGTGACTGCTGGATTTGATTGTGTTTAGTGACAACTCCCCAAATTCATCCCAAAGCAATGAATGGAGCATCTTCATTCCAGGGACCACAGTTCTGCTGCTCCACATCTCAAAGCATGGGGACTGTATACCCTATAGCCAATGTTTTGCATTAGGCAATGAGTAATGTTCTACTTGCAGTATTTCTCTACAGGGACTAGAGGGACTTTTTTGTGTACATTTTTACACATCTGTGTCAGCAATGGGTGAAACCTAAAGTAGATGAATGCATTCATTGGAAAAGGTATCCACGAACATTTGGACATACAGTGTATGTGGGATAAGTCAATAAAAACAAAAATGTCTCTATTTGTAGGCTGCCATTCACATTGTGGTCCTCTGCAGCAATTTGACTTCATTGCATCATACCAGTGGAGATCTACAAATAGAGGCATAGTTGTGTTCATAGTATTGAAAATATTTATCATCAAAATATGCTTAATCATTTAATAATATTGCTGAAATGTACATGTTTTTAAGATATGTACACCTTAACAGCCATGGATCCCTTTAAAACACTTACAAAAGAAAGTTATGTTCTTCTTTTTTTCAAAAATGTATAAGACCTTTTCTCTCATAGACAGTGATTGCTACCGGAGTCTCCTATGCAGTGGATCTACATTCCCGCTACGGCGCCAGTATTGTTCACAGCATCCCGAGGGGGTGAGAGGACTTCCTGTGGCATTTCCTATTTCCCGTTCAGGACTCTGAGGACACTCAGAATTTTTTATATTGACACTCTATTATTTTCATCCCTGCAAAATCATTCAGCAAATTCAGCAGTCATTGGAAGCAGGATGGACTCTGAAATGTAATTGCTGGAACAATGACATGAACAAATGGTTCAAAACAGTGCTCCAATACAAACAAGAAACAGTAATATAAAACACAATCACTAAGTCGATTTCAGATATCAAAGCTGGCATTGCAGAGACTCCACAGAGTTTATAGGGAAGAGGAAATTTATCCAAGTCCATTCTGGCAAAACAAGTGATAGAGGTGCAGGCTGTATGAGAATGTATGTGTGAGCTAATATCTGCACATTGATGTGCTCCACAGGTTTGTTCCAGTCCAGCTTCCAAAGATAGAGCTGTTTGGACGAATTGTTGGTTCCAGTTTCTCCACAGCAGTGGTGGGATATGCAGTAGCTGTGTCAGTGGCTAAACTCTATGCAGCAAAACACGACTACAAAATTGATGGTAATCAGGTATGTGTAGAATCTGTATTCTGTCTGTATACACTATGTATCTTATAGTGTCCAGACAGGCATTTATTGAATAATTTCCACTACTTTAAGGTGCACCTGCTACTGTCTTAGGCAATCCATTGCTCATACAGTGCTTAGATATATTTGTAGAAAAGCCCTATTAATACATTGTACAAAAATAAAGGCAGACCAACTGCCTTAATAATAGTAAATAAATTAAACTGGTTAAAAAATAATTAACATTATTTTATCAAATGTTCTCGAAACTCTATTTCCAAAACTGTTGACAATGTAGCACTTGATGGGATTTGAACTCACACTAGATGATATATACGATATATACGATAATAAAAACACTTTCAAAATGGAACCTTGCTGTTCCATTATGGACAGAGATACTAGTGCTTTCTAGTTTCATACTGGTCGATGCTTTCATTCATAAAGCTGTCATATTGTATATTCATACATTTAAAGTGACATAGTCTGTTTTTGTTTTAAAGTGGATACTGTTTGATTAGCAATTTATTCAAATTTATGATTAAGTAATTATAGTATTTTGAGATTTTGTATTTGTGACCTATAAGATATTCAAACAAAAAAATTAAATATTTCACTTTACATGACAGCTTGCCTTTTTCAATGAAATTATGAAGAAAAATGAACCTTTCCATGATATTGAAATTCTTTATAAGATGCACGTGTATGTGCTTTCATAGTTCTAGAGTAGTGTAACTGTGTAACTGCCTGCTTATCAAGAGATCAGAGATTAAAAATCTGAATCCTGTCAACACCAAAGCTTTCAATGATCAGGATCAGGAAGGCCTTCCCCCATGTGATGTTATTGGCTGATTTATTTAGTATAATAGCAACTTTTCATTACTGCTTTATAGTGTGTTTAATATCATATAATCCAGTCTGACTGATTCTCTGACTATTGGATTTGTCAATTCCTTTTAAACAATGTAATCAAATCTGTTTGTGTGTAGTAGTAGTAGTAGTGGTAGTAGTAGTAGTAGTATGCAGTTGCCTGTTTAGTTTGTTTGTTTTGACTAGTGATGTGAAATATCTATTTTATAATGAGATGAATACACTATAATATGTTTTCATTAACTTTAGCATTAGTCTCCTATTGGTTATGAATAAAACACAGTTCTCCCACAAGTTAAACAGTTCTATAGAGTTTCAGACATTATATGTTTTCATGTAAAATTGTTCCACACAGACTCTAACCAGGGGTCATCAACCCTGCTCCTGGACAGCTACCCACCTGCAGGCCCTAATCCACCCTACCTAATCTAACTAAATACTGACTTCAGAAGTTCTTGCTTGGCTGAATGACGTGTGTTAAATTTGGGCTGGCACTGAAACTTGCAAAAAGGTTGCTCTCAAGGAGCAGGGTTGGTGACCCCTGGTTTAAACTGTTCTTTTATCTTCTGAGAAGATCCACACAGCTACTGAGAAATGATGTCTGTTACCAGTGCCATGAGGCCACCTGATGGCCTTCCGTTCACCTTGGTTAAAACAAAGAACTGGATCTGGATCAGGATTAAACTAGACAATACATAATCCATTAAAATATGCCGGGATCTGCCCCTATTCTGATCCATTGGATTTGATTAAGACAACCCTAGTATCAGTCTGACTAGTGCTCTTGTGGTTGAATGCAATTTAATCCTTGCTGCAACATTCCAGCAACGCTTTCCCAGAAATGTAGAGGCTACTATTGATGCAATCTGAGGTACAAACACCCAGTTAATACCCTTGATTTGAGAAGAAACATTAGACAATCAATGCCTACAAACTTTTGTACAATTTTGGGTGTCTCTGTATGTTGGCCAGACATGAGTGTTAATTAAGTGTGTGTCTAGGTGCTTGTCTAAGATAGAAGATTTCCTGAAATTAGGCACTAATCAGACTGGAAGTCTCTCACAGGGTGAAATGCTTCCGTGACGTAAGGGAGGGAGTGCACTGACCGACCTTACAAAGGTCATCATTACCTCTCAGAACAACAGTGCCTCTCATCACTGTGGAATTTAGACCAGTGCTCTGGAGAACATTTCTAAACAGTTTCTAAACAGCTCCTTCCCTTTTCCAACAGGAGCTGATAGCCTTTGGCATCAGCAACCTTTTTTGTGGGTGTTTCTCAGGCTTTGTGGCCACCACTGCCCTCTCACGCACAGCAATACAGGAGAGCACAGGAGGGAAGACTCAGGTATTCACACACATACACTGAAACAACAAAAGTCATGGGTCATGGGAAAGCAGCATTTACATTGATTATGAAGAGGTGTTACCTCAGGGGACATCTTGTGAATGCAGACACCTGTATACATAATGAGCTTTTGAACACTGGTCAGCATTCTCATGATAAATTAACATAAATGATTGGAGTCTGAGCAAAGCATGATTGTGGGTGTCAGAAGCATGGGACATTGTGCTGGCATTTTATATTCCTCAATCCACAGTGTCACATGTAACAGAAATATATCACAGAATACATCATATCAGTCAAACAACAGTCAAACAACAGCAGAAATCACATCCACATTTAATAGGCCCTACATGCGTATCCATGGGTCAGTGCAATGTTCTTTATCTTCCATGATGTACGGGAGCAAAAGACCCACCAGAGTGGTTCTGTTAACACCAAGACACTTATCTGGACCTTAGAAGTCTGGCAACATGTTCTGATGAGTCACAGTATCATTTTAAGCTGTGTAGCCTGGTGGTGGCTCTATTCTGGTTTGGGGTGTGTTCTCATGCCAAGGGTTGGGTCAGCTGGTCCACCTAAATATGTCATTTAAAGGTACCAGTACCCACTGCAATGTTCACTGTGGGCAGTAATGCTCCAATTAACACACTGCCTTGCCATGAGCACACTGATCAGTATTTAGCGTCACTCACAAGTTATACAGGTGTGGGCATTCCCAAGCCATCTCCTTAGGTAACACCATTCATAATCAGTTAATATACAGTTATTTTATGAGTCTGTGTGTACACTTACATATATACACATAGGTGGAAAGTGTATATACAAATATTCATGGACAAATGCAGAAAGTTGCACTGTTTTGCAGGTGGCAGGGTTAGTATCAGCTCTGATGGTGCTGATTGTGATTGTGGCTGTTGGGCCTCTACTCCAGCCTCTACAGAAGGTATGAAAAGAAATGGCTTCCACATTTTTTGCCCATCATTAAAATATTTATCCTGTCACAACAGGGTAACATATGCATGTAGACAGTGTATATATACTGTAAGAACTGTTATTAATATTACTCACATATTAGGGATGTAAGAAAGTATAATCCCCTGTGTCCTTGCCCTTGTGGGGAAAGACTTGTAAAAAGGTGGCAGAGAGGCAAACAGTTTGCATGTTTTGCTATAAGATGTTGTAAGATGCTGTAAACACTGTAATGCATTTGGCCCGGGTTTCCCCAAAAGAATCTCAGCTCAAATACACCCCCCTCCAAAAGTATTGGAACAGTGAGGCCAATCCCTTGATCTTTGCTGTAGACTGACATCATTTAGGTGTGACGTTAAAATATTATTTTTCAGACAAAAGGTCAACATTTCAGCTTTTATTTCCAGGTATTTACATCTGGATCTGTTTTTTTGTCTGAACACATTTTTCTTTGTGAAGAAAAGTATCATTGTTGCCCAGGTGTGTCTTGTTATTCAAACAATAAATGGCTCTGAATGTCTCTGCTCAGTTTAAGATTTGGGGTTTGCCTGTGCAGACTGTAACCACCATGAAAACCAGAGAGCCACCTGTGGGTAAAAGACGGGTAGAAGATGGAAAACCAATCAGAGCTATTGCACTAATATTGGACATAGCCAGTACAACCGTAGAAGGTCATCACCGGTGTACTAAGTAACAAATGTTGAAAAGGTAGACCAAGGAAAACAACTGCAGTTGATGACAGAAACCATGTAACTGTTCCAGTACTTTTGGAGGGGAGTGTATGGTCTGAAATGGATTTTTAAGTCATCACACTGAATACTATCTCAAACAGTATAAGAGTAGTGCTATGATACTTTTGAGAAACAATGTCCTCCATAAAAAACATCAGCATCACATCACATTTTCTCCTATCTGAACTTTCAGTCAGTGCTGGCTGGTATCGTCATTGCCAACCTGAAAGGCATGTTCATGCAAATTAGTGATGTGCCCATACTTTGGAAGCAGAGCAGGACAGACTGTGTGAGTGACCCAGACATTGCAAACACTTTGTCAAGTATAAGATCAAAGAACAGCATGTCAATAGCTTTTAAATGTCACAATCTTAATCTCTGAATAGTGGGTATTTTACTGGTAACTGGGTACAATTAGTCTCTTATTATGTGAGGTCTTTTGCTGCATCTCTTTAAACCACCACCACACAGCACTGGAATAAACAGTTACTACCAAGTTAAGCCTAATTCACACTACAGGATTATGAAAATCAGAACAAATCGCAGTACATCTCACAATTAACATCAGGTCTCTTAAATCCAAATCTTACACACATTAATAAATCTCTCACACTTCATATCTTGTGGGAATCAGTGCAATAATCATCAAGCACTTTTGTGTCAGAGCACTGCACGTCAAGAATAAATGATATTTTATTATATAATTATAAGATTCTAACTTTTCAAGATAGTATGTGTTTAAAAGAATGGTTATCTTTATGGATAAACACTTGCAGTTATCTTATTTTGCCACATGGTGCTGTGCATACACCTAGTTTAAGGAGAATGTGCACTGCTGATATACAGTGGGGCTCAAAGGCTTGTGATTTTCTCTCCTGATATCAAACAAATGAGACAAAATATTACACTTGATAATTAATTTATTGAGGAAAATTATTACATTACAATTATTATATTACAATTATTACAATGTTACATACCTGTGAGAGTTAAAATTATATAAGCCTATGCGTTTGGTGTGACCCCCCTTTGTACCTTGTCCAGCCAAAAATGCAGCTAAACATCTCCTTTAGCTGTTAATTAGTCCTGCACATCAGCTTGGAGAGATTTTAACCCATTCTTCTGCACAGCTTCAACTCAGTTATGTTGTTTGGTGTCTATTGGATTAAGGTCAGGACTTGGCCATTCCAAAACATTAATTTTATTCTTCTTTAAATGTTCTTTAAAATGACTTAGGGTCATTGTCTTGCTGCATGAAACATGTTCTCTAGAGATTAAGCTTATAGACACATGTCCTGAAATTTTCCCACAATGTGCTGGTATAATTCAGAATTCATTGTTCCTGCTCCACAAAACACTGATATATTAGCCTTCTGGTTTGTTGCTGTTCTGATGGGAATATTAACATTAGCCAGTGTGAGAAAGGCCACACTCTGTAGATGGTCTGGTAACAATTCTATATTGTGAAGTTCAGACTTTGACAGAAACATGTTCTTTAAATTAAACAGGGCACTCACTCAAACATGATTGTTATCCTGTTGATTAAAAACACCTGACTCTAATTTCACCTTCAAATTTGTGTAATAATTTGTCTCCTTGTCCACTTTTGAACTTCTGTGAAAATCTGATGGAGTTTAGAAATAAAGAAAATTATGAAAGGTTCACAAACTTTCAAGCACCACTGTACCAGCATGTGTAAACAGGTGTGCACAGGCAGGATAATTATAAAACACGTTAGTGGGAGGGAGAAGACGCATGATCAATCTTTGCCCTTGCATTATGACATATTGGTCAAATGGAAATGTTATGTGGCCAGTAGTTAAAAAGATGCTTACAGACTTCCTACACATTGGACTAGGTGTGAGCAACCTGGTGGTCCCAGTACACTGAGAATTGGCTATGAATAAATTATGAGAAATGTATTTGTCTTTAAATTGTGCTTGACACTGGATTTCAAAAATGTGTATATAATGTGCTGCTGATACCCTTATTTCACACAGTTCATTTGGGTGTTTACTTGCGTTTCCTGCATCATCTTGGGACTTGATGTGGGTTTGCTGACAGGCGTGGTGTTTGAGCTGGGCACTGTGGTGGTGAGGTCACAATTGTAAGTACTTTTACTACTTTATTTTCTTGGTTCAACATGTTGAAATTAAATATTAGGTGGGATTACTTTGTCACCATATGCTGTTTATAGACTTATAGATAGTACTTTACAACAGTCTGCTTTTGTAATTAAGAGACATCATTTACAGGTCAATGAGTAAAAATATACAGGATATCAGAAGTCAGATATTAGCTACCATAAAAAATATCATTGACCTTAAATGAAATGATCGCAAAGATTAGAAGCAAAGCTGTTGTCAATGCTTTTGATAGGCTGTTAGAAATCCAAGTAATCAGATCAAATGTTCAAAATCATGAATACATGTCAATAGTAAAAAAAAAAACAACACAACAAAAAAAGCAAATGTAGAAGAATAGTGTGTAAATCTGTTTTTAGTTTTCTCCATTTTTTTGAATCCTGGATACTGGATTTTTTAAGCGCTAAGATTTGGGAGGGGGGGGGGGGTGAAATCACAGTCTAACATTTAGTTCTTTAAGATGATAAAATATTTTTGCAATGAAAAAGATAAATAAAAAAAGGTGCTATTTATGTTAAAAATGCTTTTTTATTCATTCAATTAAGATGGTGAACCTTTATCTCAGATTGAGATTAAATGTAAACCTAGATTAAAATAATGTACAATGATGATTCACTATTGATTCTATAATTTAATCCAAAACTAGGCTTAACTGATGTTCACAGTATCTTGTTGTTAGTATTTTGGCAATAAGACTTTCTCATTGTAGCCATAGTGTCATTTGGTATTAAGTATTGTGATGTTTGAATTTTTGGTAGAAAAAAACATGGAGCGTGTATATCTAATGTTTCATGCTACACTGTCTGAAATAATTGTACACTTCACTTTATTGTTACTTGCTTTTTACTTAGCCCATCCTGTTCAACACTTGGAAATGTACCTGGCACTGATATCTACAGAAATATCAAAGATTACAGAAATGTAAGCTAGTGCAAATGTTATAATAATGTTACAAAAAAATCCACCATTTTAACAAATCATGAAACTGGATGTTGGTATCTAAAAATCATATATATTTTATATTTTATATTTTATATATATATTTATATGTATATTTTAAATAAATAATGTTTTCTTCACAGGTTAATGAGATTCCTGGAATAAAGATTTTCAAATGCAACTCACCCATATATTTTGCCAACATTGATTACTTCAAAGAGCAGTTAAGAGATTCTGTGAGTAGAATGTGTTGAACTTTCATTTTCTTTCTAGATTCAAACAGAGCCTGTTTACACCTGGCATTAATATATGTTTTTGGAGGTGGTCAGAGACTGATCTTGTCCACATTTAATGCAAGTGTAAACAAAATGCATTTTTACATCTTTCCATTTTACAAAATGGAAAGTACATCTGTGGGGAAAAAAATATTAATATAAGTAATAATTACTATGGATTCTCCCACACTATTCCAAGAAATGGGCTGATTTCCCAAGTGATCTAAGTGACAATGGTTGCTTTTTTAAAGTTATTTTTTCCACATTTCTTTTGCATTTCACTTTTGATATTTCATTTATAACCATGTAAATGCACAAAGAACAGGTGGGATTTGATGCCGCACGGGTGTTTAAGAAAAGGAACAAAGCCCTAAAGAAGATCCACAAGCTTATTAAAAAGGGGAAGCTGAAAGTCACTGAGGTACACATAAAGTAACAGAAACACTTATAAATTAGATTTGAAATGATTCAAAAGTTTGTAAGAGTCAATTTCATATGGTTGGAGTCTGATTCTTGACATACACTTCAAAAACAAATCACCTTAGAACACCTGTGTGATAAGAAGCAAGGTATAATCTTGTGTAATCTTACCTTTGATATAAGTCACTGATGTCTGCTGCAGAATGGGTTGGTGCCAGTGGCCCACATGGGTGTGGACAATGATGCCTTTGAGAGTGAGCGGGACCCCGAGCAAATGGAAAGTGGAGCTTCTCAGGAAGTGGAGGGTGGTCCTCGACGAGACATTGAAGTGGAGGTGCAGGTGGACTGGACTTCAGCACTGCCCGTCAATGTGACAGTCCCTAAAGTCAACATCCACAGCCTGGTGCTGGATTTTTCTGCTGTCTCTTTCATAGATGTGAAGTCTGCAGAATCTCTCAGACTGGTGGGTCTCTGTTCTACCAGGGATTAATTGTACATTACTCTGAAAATGTATTTTACATATTAAGTCATTAAGATATTCAACATGTTCTTAATGTTAATTTCATTTTTTACCTATAGCATAAACATTAAGACAATATGGTTGTATATACAATTTCTTAGGGTAAAATACCTCAGGGTTACAAAACACTCTGCAATGCTCTACCATACACTCTGAAATGTGGGTTCAACCAAAAGTTTTTTTTAGTAAATGGTTTATAAAACCATGACAAATGAGAGAATATGACACTTAAATGGTTCTTTGACTGGTTAAACGGTTCTTCACATAGGTGAAAGATTCTTCATAGAAACCTTTAAAAATGGTTAAAGGGGTTTCCACTACTGTTGCATAACAAATAGCCCTTTTAAATATAAAAGATCTTGAAGAGATTAACTAAACCAGGGGTTCTCAAAAGTGTCCACCTCAGGGTCCACCTGTTTATAACTGGAAAGCATAATGGCGCACAAGAGAACATTTAGAGTGGCATTATCAGACAACTATAGACTACTACCTTCCCCTGAGGACCACTAGAGAGTGCTTTAAGATCCACTGGTGGTCCCCAGCCACGTAAACAATATGATCAAAACTACTGGGGCACCCAAACAATATGGACAAAACTATTGAGACACCTACTCATTCACGAAATCAAGGGTATTAAAAAGAGTTGATCCTGCTTTTGTTGGACTAACTGTTTCTACTGTGAAAGAAAGGCTTTCTACTAGATTTTGGAGCATTACTGTGGGATTTGATTGCAATCGATGACGAATATTACTGAAGTCAGGATGTTGATCACCACCTCAATCATTTCCAACCTCCCAACTCATCCCAAAAGTATTGGATAGATAGAGCACAATTGTTCACTGTGCTACAGTGAGTCCTATTCTATTGACACTACTTCTCTACAGGGACTAGACAAGCGGTGTATGCATTTGCACATGTGTCAGTAATGGATGCAACTTTAAGTAGTCTTAAAAGTTTAATTAAGGTAAATGATTATAAAAATAGAGGACATTATTTATATAGAATTATGTAAATGATATTGGGCCATGTCCAGTGTGATATTAGATTTACCACCAATGGCAGTACAACACAGTATTCTCACAATGTTAATGTGTACATGGTTTAACACTGCAGTCAATCAGGTACAAAGACAAATTGAGAAGTCACAGTAATTTTCATTTTCAATTTCAGTTTTAATTCTGTCATTGTTTGTAAATATCAGTACTGACCATAATTTTTTGCTGGTGTTGATGGGGCATTTTAACAGACTGTATGGTGTTCCTCAGTTAAAAGGTTCTGATGGACAGACTTGACTACAGTGTGATTCTCACCATGTTGGTGTGAAGTGTTTTTTAGATAACAAAGGCACCATTCACTAAAAGCATTGTGTATTTACTGATAACTCACTCAGAGTTTCGTATTAGTCAGTGATTTGTCATGTCTTTATCCTTCACAGGTCATAAAGGAATTTATACGCATTGGAGTCAGGGTCTATATTGCAGGCTGTGATGGTATGGCTTATGTCAGAGGACACACTGATGTAGATAAGATTAACACATTCTTCTTTGTTTCATAGTACATATCATAGTACACATGATACTACTGATATATTTGAAATCAACAACTATTTCTCCAGTCAATCAATTGCTGTTTTAAGATGTGGTTTTAATTATATATGTTACAGATGAAACCGTGAGGAGGATGGAGGCCCTGTGTTTCTTTGATAACATGGTGACCAAAGATATGCTCTTCCTCACTGTCCATGATGCCATCCTCTTCATCAAGTTGGAAGCTTCCAATGAGAATGTGTCTGACCCCATGGTAGACAAGGCAGGTTGTAATTAAATTAATGGCTGTGTTAAGGTGACAGAGTGATTTAGGGCTGCAACATATGAGAGGTGTTCAAGGTTCACATTAAGCATTTATTTTCTACCATTAAATTATTATGTGAACAAACTAATGACAACCAAGTGACTGTGACATACTAACATGTGGTTCTGAGCTGATTTTATCTCCAGTGTCTTCCACAGTTCTTCTTAGAAGCCAAATAATACATTTAATGCAAACAATAAATTTGTAGATTATGTTAAGTTGTTCTATGGCAAATAACTAATAAGTATGTTAATTTTGGGGGGGCAAAAATGCTCATATGTTGTTTAACAAGCCTATTTGAAAACCTATTATTACACGATGATATTCTGTTTACATAGCATTTGTGGGAACAAAATGATAAGCTCTGCTGTTATTGCCTGCAATTATCGCCTGCATTTCCACAGGCAAAGCACTCAGATCATGCATATCATAGCATAGTTCAAACACTGCCGACATCCCACCCTGCCCAAACCTATTTCCATGTATTTATTTATGTATGAATGTGTGGTGGTGGTGGTGGTGGTGGTGGGACGTTGGCAGTCTCTACCTGTAGGGTACGGTGCATCCAAAGCTTGTTCATTCCCTCTGAATCCTTCTCTCTGGCTAGTTCTTTTCTTTTCTTTTCTTTTCTTTTCTTTTCTTTTCTTTTCTTTTCTTTTCTTTTCTTTTCTTGGCATATTGCATATAATTTCTAGTTTTATCAACACCATGTTCTCAGATATTACTGTTTCACTACCTAGGGTTTTCACTAGTGGGCTGAGTTAATGTAAATTTAGAGGGCATAAACATAATGAGCTAAGACAAAACAGTTATAGGATTTTGGAGCGGTCTTTTACAAAGACTTATGTTGGTTATGCTGGATTTTCTGTTGAAGGAGGTCTTGACAATGTTCGAGGCTGATAGCATGCCACTTTCATGTACACTCATTTAATTATGCTGATAAAAATGTTTGATGTTCTGTGACCACTTTTTGAAAGACACAATTGTGTTATTCTTCACCTAGTCCTGTACCTATGTTCAGATTTCACAGATGCAGGTTGACAAAGAGCCACTTCCTTTCACTGAAGATGAAGATCAGATAGAGACCTATGACAACCAACACTTGGTGAGCTCTGTGTAATTTTCTCCTGCTAGTATATCAGCCATATATATACCTACTAGAGCACCTGAAATGAAAAAAGTTCACTAATTGAATTCAAATACACATATTTTATATTCATTACATGAAAAGTGAATTATTTCAAACCATTCTTTGGTCAATACTTTTGATCAATATGGCTTATATCTCATGACATAAACAAAGTGTTTATATGTGTTTAAAATTACTATTCAATCAGTATAAGTACTGTCTTTAGTTCAACATATGCAACTACAATCATGGGAAAGACTGCTGACCTGACCATTGTACAGAAGACGATCACTGACACAAAAAGGGTAAGCTACAGAAAGTCATTGCTGGCTGTTGTCAGAGTGCTGTATCAAAGCATGTTATTGGAAAGCTGTCTGGAAAGAAATAATGTGATGGGAAAAGGTGAACAAGTAATATGCATTACTTCAGCCTTGAGAGGATTGTCAAGAAATGTTCATTCAACAATTTGGGAGAGCTTCACAAGGAGTGGACTGAGGCTGGTGCATTAAGAGCCACCACACACAGACATGTGGTCAGACAACTTTGGAAGCATCTTAACTCTGATAAGGAGAACTGTTGCTCAGTCTTCTTTTCAGATGAAAGTAAATTTTGCATTTCATATGGAAGTCAAGAGTCCTAGAGTCTGGAGGAAGAGTGGAGAGGCACAGAATCCTATGTGTCTGAAGTGCATTGTGGTAAAGGAGCCTTAACTAAATAATGAGTGTATAAAGGAACATACATGAATTTGGGCATTTCTATAATTTCTATAATATTCCAAATATTCCATTACTTGTTTGTGACATTTCACTTTACCTGTAATGAATATTTACATTTTTTAACATTACTCAAATTTTTGATATGCGCTTGTATATTCTAGATGTTAAATCTGTTAAGCAAACCATTTTCTTTTGTTTTCAGGCTATTCATGGACTTTCAAACTGAGCCTCTGCAAATTGGTCTGGTTATTGAACTCATGGTACGGCATATGCAGTGCTCCAACTGACTTACAATAAACAGTTCTGGATAGTCCTCAACTATGCCTCTGAGGACTTATGACTGGATAAAACTGTCTTTATTTCTGGATGGATTATCCTATTTTAGTTAAGAAATAAAATCCGTACACATAAGCTCATATACTAACAACACCACACTAGTTTAACACTTAGCCACTGTTACTAGTCTCACTGTCACTCATGCTTTACAACCTTGTTTGAGCTGCTACACGAGAACAAGAACAGAAAACACAAGGCACGGGCATCTCTTGAAGAGTCAGAGGATCTGCATGTAAACACTTTGTTTCCTTCCCTATTACGCTCCGTCATATCCACCCAGCATGGGGAGAGGGGCTGAGGACCTTGAATGAACCCAGAGACAAGTAACTGGGGCATTTGTCTTATCATTGTAGACTGCTGACCTGCATCCATCCATTTGTGCACATATGTGACCCAGTGCTATCCATTTTAATTTGTTTTAAATGACAATGGAAATAATATGAATGTGAGAGTGGAAAGGGGTCATAGAGATTTTTGCACTTGTATTGTAATTTGTTGACAGTATTGCACTCACAGCGAATACATTTACATTCTAAGGAACTTATGGTCAAGTTTGGTAATAAAAGAACTGAAGTACACATGGATAATGGTTGTGCTCAGTTTGTTCTACCTGATATGTGTTAAGCTCAGGTGTTGAGTAGCTGGTTACATTTATTCAGTTATTAAGTGTATTCAGGTAAAGGTTTGCTCAGTTCCACTTAAGCCATTCACACCGAGTTACTAATTCTCTTCTCAAGTTACTAATTCTCTTTCCCGTGTTTGATGTTCTTCTTTTCTGTTAGTTCACTTTTGTTGGACCTCTGTGCTGCCTTACTCTCTTTTTATTTTAGAATAAAAGGATCCCAAAAAGAAGAATAGACTCTAACAGACTTCTGATAATGTTGCAGATGTTTCCTTGCCGTTCTATCAGGTACTTTGAAAAAGTATTTTTAACCTGGTATGGGTAATGTTTTGGCTTTTATTTGCTTTTACCTGATTCACCATTAGTGTGGTAATAAAACTGTGTGCACCAGTTCACAACTGGCTCCATTGTTGTAGAAGAACTAGGAGAACTGTGCATACGATAACAATGTCAGATATTTCAGAATGAAACTGCCTACTACACTGTATAATCTGCTGCTGACATTCATAGTATCAACAGTGTGGAACAAGAAGGTTTAAACTGGGCTTGCTTTGTTAAACCCCCCAACATTGGTCATTCAATCTTATCATGTTAGCTACAAAGAATCATTGTGTATTCAAGCCCCATACTAGTCTTATCTGTTTTTCCAATGCCTGCCAGAAAAGCTTGACACCAGCATTTGGCACTAGTACAAGTAAGTAGGCTGCTAATTTAGCTCAAATGATCAAGATCTTTGCACAATTTCAAAAATAAAAGTAGCAGAAAAATACTGTAAAAATATGTTTTATAACAGGTGCTTTCAGTTGCAATCACAAAGCAGGGTCAATGGATAAAGTCCCTGTCAACAATGGACCTTTGAATATAAGGACTATATGCTTGGATATTTTTGATTAGGTACAAAGTAATATGTCTAAATATTTGTGTAAAAGATCAGAGTGTGCTTCAATAAAGCACTTGACATTCTTGTCTTAATTATTCTGAAGGTCTGTTGTGTGCTTTCTCGCCTCACCATCCGTAACAG
Source organism: Acestrorhynchus altus (assembly GCA_034509495.1). Taxonomy (NCBI): domain Eukaryota; kingdom Metazoa; phylum Chordata; class Actinopteri; order Characiformes; family Acestrorhynchidae; genus Acestrorhynchus; species Acestrorhynchus altus. Next base: position 41,783,558 of record CM067501.1, read on the forward strand.
TAGCTAAAAGTATTAATCACACAAGCAAACATACACGAGCCAGTGCGCACGCACAGTGAACACACACACACACACACACACACACACACACACACACACACACACACACACACACCTACCTTGTTCTCCTAATACTTTTAAATGCACCCAGTCCAACTTCACTGCCTGACCCTGGTTGAGAGGTAAGTCATAGTACAGCTGTTCTTTGGTGTAATATCTAAGCTCTCATTTGCTGTTAAATGGGATGTATAATTCAACTTTGCAGATAAACTTAAGTTTATTCCAGATCTACATTCACAAAAAATGTCATTTTAATAGTTTTTAAGCACCACATAAGGCATTTTCTGTGCAGATTCCTAAGATTTATCAGCAATAATGCAGTTAAGCTATGTTTCAAGAAAGTTGTGTAAATGACATAGGAATGAACTGATCAAAGAGGCTCTGTCCTCAGGATTATTATTATTGCTCTAATTACTGATAACATTGCTAATCACATATATATCCAAGTGTCCAACTCTTCAGGACTGCTGAGGTTTAACACCTTATCTGATTATATATAGCCCTGGATTAATGAGAAACTTTGAGTGCTGCATTTATAGTCGGACATAAAGTCATAACTTAATTTGTTTAATACTATGTTTATACTGTTCTCCATGGGAAATATACACAGGTATTTTAATGGTTCTCTTGGCAAGAAGCAAAACTTTTAACAGTATTTTGTCCCAAAGATAAAAGGAAATGTTTATCCTGAAATTGTCTACGTGGGATAACTTTAATGAACCTTAACCTTAATGAAGTTTAATTGTGTTGATGTAGCCTACTTACTTGACATCACATTGTGTTTATTTATATACACGTTTGCTTCATTATATTAGAATGAATGTTCACTGTTTACTTACAGTAAAATAACATGCTAGACTGGAACTGTCTGGTTTATAGTAAGTTTCAGGTTTACAATGAGCTGCCAAAACTTTCAGAGAAAAGGCTTAACAATAGGCCCCAAAATATCCAGCTGTTCCTCTTCTGGTGAACTGACGACCCATTAGTGTGTCCTCCTGTACTGCTTATTCATTTGAATGGCTTTTTATTTATTGCAACCGAATATAATGCTACAATAACACATGCAATACATCAAAATGTTATCCTGATGTAATTCTGATGAAATTATAATATGCATCTCTTAAAACCGTATATGTTTCATTAGCAATATTTTATCAGACTTATATTTATAGCAATATGTGTTTTTTATTTTAAATTGTTAAGAATGTTTCTTTCATACATTCCTTCACATGTCCCAACTCTGGACAGTGTTTACTTCCAGTGGCAATGGTTGTTAATGGTGCTCTTATGTAATATAGTAAAGCTTATTTATGATTACAGCTGATAAATAAATGATGTTAAATGATGGTATAACTCACCCATGGTAAAATAAAATATTTACAAAATATGACAAATATATGTAGTGTGTTTAGTTATTACTACATCTGAAAAATCTAAAAGGCCATTTGATAAAAAAAAAAAGAATAAAGATAATTTTGTTTATGCTTAGTGAGCTGCACACCATATTACATAATCTTAAACACTAAATGACAAACTCTTAAGTCTTAATTTGTTTGTGGCAAAACCATTTCCACGTAGGAACTGATTGATCTTTGGACTACTTAAATACTGTTTTACAACCCTGTGATAACCAAAAATTTTCGTGCTTCCGAAATCAATCTGGTTACCACTCTACAATAAACACCTGATAATAAGGTCTAGAAATATATAGTCTTATATACCTGAGCACTGCACAAAAAAACCCCCCAAAAAACAACAACAAAACAAACAAACAAACAAATAAATGAAAAATTAAATGAAGGAAATGAAAATTAAAATACACTTACAACTCAGATAAATGCCAACCAGCCAGCCATATAATCATTATCAATATAATCAATACTTACACAAAGTTTATGTGGTTAAAACATAAACCTGGCAACAAATAACATTGGCTCCTGGCCAAAAATTAATAAATTGTCATTAAAATTGCATTCTTAAAACTTAAAGATAAATATATGAGAAACAACTAGAGTCTATCTATATAACATATGAGATAAACAAAGGGGTTCAACTCTGATTATTATAGGAAATACACAACAAATAGTGTGGACCTGCACTCTTCTACTCACCAAAGTTCTTTGATCTACTGTCTCACTAAAGCTTAAGGTCAGATAGGACCTGTGTGAGGCCAACCTCACACAGTCAGCTAACACCTTTAAGGGCACCATAAAATAGCTGGGTTTCCCAAAAGCTTCATAACACTAAGAACTTTGTTATCTAGTACTTAAGATCATTCATTAAATAAACAGTGTTTCCCAAAGCCTTGCATAACTAAAGTACTATATGAACTCATTTTTAAATGAACAAGTAACCTGACCTACTCTTTATTCACAAAGTAGGGTTTAGCCTGAAGTTCAGCATGTAAAAACCCATTTCTGAGGAAAGGAGAATAGATTCCCGGTCTCTAAAATAAAAATGTTATATAATAAGAGGAAGGAAAAAAAAACAATTGCAGTAATAAAAAATAGCATAATCATTAACAATAATAATATTCTTATTACTATTGTTGATGATATTATTTTATATACTCATCAGTTCACTTCACCCTCATCACAGTCTTAATGACAGACTATAGTCTGTATCTAATCAGACATGTAAATCAGTAAAATCCATAAACAACCCAGAAGATTGGTGATTGTGAGAACTCAAACATCTGGTTCTGTATCACAGGAGGATTCCTGGTCGGTGACGCCCATGGACAGCAAGGTTGCTGTGTTTGTCACCATACTTTACTACACCTATAAATAGTCCGGATTTACAAGAAAACAGAATCAGTTTCCAGGCAATTGGAATTCTGGGCTTGTAGGTGCAGTTGATGGAAAGCTTAATCCTGCACACTACCAGACTCCTGAATCCCATCTGCACAGGTGGAAAGGGGATCTCTGCAGTGAATGTACAGGTTATATGGAACCACCAAGGGCTGTTTACTGACAATGCAGAATCTGAGCTGAATCGTGTGTGAGGTGGATCTGAGCGCTGGGTGTCAAACAGGAAGTTCCCTCATCCTTCTTTAGTTCTTAAGGTCCTTCATTCATGCGTATCATGTGTTTCCATAGAGAGGACAGGCTGAGAAAACCTCCTCCTTCAGTCTGTCTCTGACCTCCAGATAGTGTCCCCAAAGCTTCAGAGCAAGACCATTCTTACAGGGTCAAGCGAGCATCACCCTAAGCTCTCTCTCTCTCTCTCTCTCTCTCTCTCTCTCTCTCTCTCTCTCTCTCTTTCTCTCTCTGTCTGTCTCTCTCTACTGTCTGCAGGCTACAAGACTGACCCTCAGAGCTATGAAAAGTAATCATAACACAGTAAAACAGAGAGTAAGCAATGTAACAAACCACTAGAGCATCTCAAATATTGTGAATAGTGTTCATAATTTCATACACAAAATTATAGCTCTGAAAAATCAGAAATCCAGAATATCAGATTATAAGAATATTTAATTTCAGGTTCTAATCACACAGTGCAAAACATATCACTTTAAATGCAAGAAATATAACATAATATGTAGCATAATATATAACATTATATCTCACTTTAACTTTTTTAATGAAATTATAAACGCAAACATTTTATCACAATATTCAATTTGTTTTGAGAGGCACTAGTAAGTGAGACTGGCAATATATGGTTTAGATTATAATTGAATATGATTTTTTCTCATAATTTAAGTCAGAAAGTTTAACCATCACACATAGTTATAGTAATTTATTCAAACTTGAAATTTAATATTCTTATAATCTGAAATTCGGGATTTCTGATTTTCCTGAGCCAAAAGCCATACAGGTCAACAGTAAAACAAAAACAGGTCTGAAATATTTCGCTTCACATGTAATTAATCTAAAATATCACTCCATATTGTGGTGTCAGTGGAGTACATATAAACTGTATTTAGTTTAAGACACCTACAAAAGCTTTTATATGAGGAAGCTGTAAGTGTTTATTTACTCAGTAAAGTAAACTGTACATAGAATTCTAATATGTATGATTGTGATAATACAAAATGTTCCCCTTCCTCTACCATGGGCTGCAAAGTCATGATGATATTATCTCCTGCAAATCAGTGTTTGGGCAGTTCTCAAAAGCCTCACAACAAAGTTTTTCTTCGCATCTTCCAAAATTGGCAGAACACAATGAACCAAGTTCAGATATTTTGGAAAATGGAAATGGAAAGGTAAATGGGAGGGGCAATAAAAACTGGGATGAGAACTTTTTTCATTTAGGATCTGCAGTTTTCCTGTGCAGTACTTTTATTCAATTCTATTAATGAAAGCCAATTACAAATGTGCAACAGTTGCTTTTTACAGCACCTAACATTAAATTTGAAGACACTTAGGGTGGCTTCAACCTGTTTCAATGTGAGTGGTCTCTATAAAACCCTCTAGGAAAGACAACAATTCACACTTAGTGTACAGCCCATTATCAGGAGTTTATCTGGAAGCACAATGGTCAAGGAGATGGAGACCATAAAGATGGTATTGGGCCTGCTGTTAATAATTACTGACATAGGATGAGCTTTATCAAAGGAAATATTCTGAAAGACCACAGATAATCTCAGAACTTTCTTTTGGACGGAGCTATAAAGAATGAGGAGAGCAGAGTTACTGAACGCCTGAATCAATAATAAAGGACAACTCAAGGGGATTCCAGGTAGTGTCAAAAATTACATTAGTGTTAAATACAGTGTCTAACAACTAATTTTTCACATGTCAAATATCTATTATCTATAACACAGTTTACACAGCTTTACATTGATTTAATTGGTTCAATCTGTCAGTTCATCAGTTTATCTATTATTTAAATGGTCTTATTTATAATATATATGAATAAATGTATAATTCTGTGCTGTAGCATTAGTCTGTTTGTCTGTGGATGGCTTTTCATGTGGTAGATGGGGTCAACCAACCACTGTCCTGCACCATTTACTTTGAGAGACTGGACAGATTCAATTAATGATTTAGCTAATGTTGTTAAACACCACCAGAACAGGTCTGCATCTTCTGTTGTGCCAGTTTATTGAACTGTCTTGTTTATAATACATGCTTCAAAAGACTCCAGGATTATTAAAGAGTGTATCATTTGACACTGATGGGCACCAGAAACAATTGGGGGTCCCTTTCTTCTAAAGCCAACTAATTACAGACTGGTCACAAATAGTTAATACATCCTAAAAATGAAGGGATTTTTGTCATATATGTATTGTTCTTGGGGGAATGGTTAACTGGTATAGAATCTATGTTCTATAGTTGTTCTATAAAGTCTTCATATTTGCATATCTTCACTCACTGAAGTACAGTATTCTTCAAGGAAACAAAGGTTTGTAATATTTCAACTTTTTTGTCTTTAACTTGAATGGAGGTTTTGATTTAAATATATTATTTTGCTAAAATGTTATTATTTACTAAATGTTCTTAATATAAAAAATGTTCAAAACCTTTTTGGTGCAATTAAATATTAAAAGGAAAATAAAACAGTTGAAAAACCATTCAAACTACTTAAATTAATCTTAACTTAAGCTTTCAAATGTTCTTCTTTTTAGTCTTATCATTACCATTGAAGAACCACTACGCTATATGTCCAAATGTTTGCAGACACTTTTAACTGATGTTTAACTGATGTATTCAGCAACTTTAAGATGTGTACACATACACACACACACACACACACACACACACACACACACACACACACACACACACACACACACACACACACACACCTTGTCTAGCCCCTGTGGAGAAGCACTGCCAATACAATAGGAGTGAATTTATTTATTTATTTAAAACATGAATTTATTGGCACCACGCCTAATGCTATAAACCCCCAGCATTGGAACTGTGTGATCGTGTGGAGATCATCCAACATTCAGACCTCACTAACTGTCTTGACTGAATACAATCAAATCCTCACAGCATAGCTCCAAAATCTAATAGAAAGCCTGTCCTCTTTTACCCTTGGGCAGGTGTCTCAATATTTTTGTCCATATAATGTATTTTGACAGGTGTGAAATCATTTACACTATCGTTTGGAAAATCCCAGTAGACCCTTATTCAACTTAAGACATCTGCATGATGTTTAGACACAAAGTCCTGTGTTCCTTACTCATATTGATGTAATGTGTTTCAATATGATTCAAAAAGGTGACATGGTGGTCCACACAGATAACACTACAAGTACAAAAATGTCATTAGCACATGTGCGCATACTCAACAGATTGCTCTAGATCTGTCCAGTAATAAAAGCTCTCTCCTGACACAAAATTCCAGATACATTTCAACCCCAACACATCAGGGAGCAGAGGCCTGACCATGATGACTCCAGTAAATCAGTATGTGGTGAGCAGACCACTCTACTCAGAGGATACCTTTGAAGAAGATCATGAGAAAGTGTATCGGACACACAAGACCATGCTGGACCACGTTAAGCAGTTCTTCACGTAAGCCCGAAATGATTGTTTGGTCTTCAGACAGTAAACAGAGCCTAGACAGAAAACTAATCTCTGATAAACAGAGCAAAGAGAGAACATCAACAAGGTTTTGTAAAGAAGATTGGTGCCACAACCAAGATGTTTATTCAGAAAGGAAGCTTCTGCTGTAATTTAGTATCAGTGTGTATCTTATTATCTCAACAATAAGCAGTAGCACACATCAAAATAAATAAATTAACAATTAAAAAAACAATACATTTAAACTTAGTGCTTAAATTTTGACATGTTTAAAAACACCAATAATAAGAAATCTAGTTTACCTTATCTGACAAAAAGTACTATAATACATATTGTGTGTGTGTGTGTGTGTGTGTGTGTGTGTGTGTGTGTGTGTGTGTGTGTGTGTGATTGGTATAGTTGTGATTCCAGACGAGTGAAGAATGTAGCACTGTCTTTCCTGCCCATTGTTGGATGGATGAAAATGTACAGAATTAAAGAATGGCTGTTGGGTGATATAGTTTCTGGAGTCAGCACTGGACTGGTGGCAATACTCCAAGGTAAGAATTTACAGCTATCCAGTAGCAGTAGTTTATGCCATATGAAGTAGCTTATCAAACTTATATCTCCATTTTTTTTTTACTTTTGATCATAATGTAAACATTTCGTGATGAATGGACCATTGGAAATGGACCAAACTGACTGAAATCTAATAGAACATTATTAGTTTTGATGTCCAATTAGTTAAGAAGTTTTGTTGATTATTCTGTAAAGTTGTCATTTTGAAGATACATGTTGTGTGAGCAATTTATTTGCCTTTGGACAGTAACTGATTGCAAGTGAATCTAAAGTTTAGGCCATGAGAATCTCTACTTATAAACATATTTCATTTTGAGTTTCTAAATGTAACTAATATCAATAAATATAAATAAATAATTTCCAATATTCTAATTTTAGAGATGAACTGCCATTAATCATGAACATAACATTTTTGATTAGTTCAATATATAGGTCTTAGAACCACTTTTGTAAAAGCAGTGTGAGAGTCAAGATAACATTTTCTAAAGTTTAAGGCTCATAATTTAAAGTACTGTTTTCATTGTAAAAAAGGTAAAGGTAAATAAAAAAAATGAATAATGACATTTTGAAAATATACAAATTGTAAGACTTTGTAAGATTAGAGTGACTTAAATTAAATTTGAATGACTGAGATCTTCACATCAGTGTTGAACAAAGCCCACTGCAGAAATTAGCACAGCTATTTTAATAATAACAATAACAATAACAATAACAATAACAATAACAATAACAATAATAATTGTAATAAAATCACAGAGTATGATGTATAATTATAAAGTTTAAAGTAAAATTGTGATTTATCTATTGTGATAAATCAGTCTGGAAGTGAATAGGTCTGCCTATTAGTATAAAAATAGCTCTGGCTGTCGTCTTTTCTGGATTCCTTTTGGTGTAACACAATGATAACCCTCAAAATTTAAAGGTGTGATCAAACATAAAACCGACACTGAAGGGACACAATAAAATCAGCACAAACATAATAATACACAATGATAATGACTACACTGAAAGTCATCTTTAAAACATTTCTTGGAGTCAAGTAAGTGCAGTGTAATGCAGGTACTATGCAAATGTTGAGAAAAACATTGCTTGTATTATTCATGTCAATATTAACATCAATAAATATTAAGTTTCAAAGTAAAAGTGTGATAGTGTATCTTTATGAGCTGTACTTAATGACATTTCAGATTAGTTTACAGTGTCAAAAGACTTTGTAAACTCACACAGCTAATCAGCCAAAGAATGAGTAACAGTAGGGGGTGACTTTGATCTGATATTTGTTCGGGTTCAGATGTTTTTAGATAAGAAGTTTGAACTGGTTTGTGTTTGGTTTGTTGTTTCTTAGGGTTGGCGTATAGTTTGTTAGCATCTCTCCCTGCCTGGTATGGATTGTATGCTGCCTTTTTCCCTGTGATCATCTACTTTTTCTTTGGCACATCTCGACACATTTCTGTGGGTGAGTTCCAGGCAAATGCTATAATAGTGTGAATGTATACAGTAGATAATACAGATTATCTAGTAGGAGCTAAAGTAATATAACACCCCAAACACATATGATGATGCAGTAGATTTAGATCTCAGTGGGTTATTAATGTAGCAGTAAATGTGGAAATCCTAGATAACCTTTGTCTAATATAACAACATAAAGACTAGTGATGGAGCAATTAAAACAATGTCTACCAAACTGAGGAACACCCAGTAACCTGGATCAGAGTCCTGCCATGTGTCATTCAAGGCCAAATACAATTACCTTGATTTGCAGTAACAAATGATTTGTCACCAGAGGTCACTCTCTCACCTTCTTTGAGCTTAGTACAGCTCAGCCCTGTGGACAGAATGTTTGGTAAATAATGGTCCCCGCCAAGACTGGGAATATTAATACTATGTCTAGGATTTCAGTTAAAGCAACATACATCAAATGTTGCTCAAATAGGAGGAAAAAAAACACCTTTTCAATTATTGCTGCTATCCTGTCTATGGTCTCCAATACTGGCAGCATAAGAGTACTATGGTTAATGCAGGGCATTTGAACTTTATTGGCTGTTTAACATATGTTTCAACATGTTTTATTTGATGCTTATAACAGACATTAACATACACTGACAACATCTTATTAGAAATATATCTACACACCCATGTGATTACTAAGTAGAATTTCAATGGATAAAATCATAATGTTACAGCCCCATAGCTTTAGGTACTGCTTAGATCACCCATCACAATTGGTGGTCACAAAAATTAATTTCTGTAATTTTGAGCATGGCATGATTGTTGATGCCAGATGTCCTTTTTTCAGTATTTCAGATACCGCTGATCTCCTCCTAGGAGTGGTATATGTAAAAATAAATGAAAAAAATAAAAGCCCAAAACTAACAGCAGTACATAGCAGTTTTACAGTGTCTCTTTAAGAGACCTTAAGCCTTTAAGAACCTTAAGCCTGTTTTCCAAAAACCAACTGAATCCTGGTTAGGCTTCCACTAGCATTAACAGCTTATTGCTTATCTAGATAAACATAGCAGCTCAGAAAAACTTGGGGTGAATGTTTAGAACTGTAGTAAAACATCTGAATAGCTATTTAACTTGTAGCATCTGACATAAACAGTGTATAAAATGGTTGTTGAGTTCAACCTAAAAAATAGCTTGGACACAAGCTTTCTTTCTTCTTCTTTTGGCTGAATAGACAAATACCTTAGAGGAACTAATGTTTCAGTTGAAAAATATTTATTTAAACTGAATATTAATTAAGCTGAATATTAATGAAACTGCTTTTTACAGTGATTTTTAGACCACTAGTTTAGGACTTTTTCTACATTTAACACTTTGATATGTTTATAGAAATCTGATACATATCGAGTATCACAGCAGTGCAACTCATTCTGAACAGCCATCAACATGAAGTGTTAAGATCAACATAAGATATATAGATCACATTAGAAAGATTAGATTGGATAAATTGGATTTGGGCCAATTTACCTGCTGAGTGAACACTGTCTGATATAACCTAATGTGCAACTTAATAAATGTAACTAGTTCCTTTTAGTTCTCCATACATATGTGGGCCAACACTTTAAAGCCTCATTATGTAGAAAATAGCTCCATTGTGGGTATTAAGTGTAAAATAATTACTGAATAATAGGTCTTAAGATAAATAACTGTCCAACGCATGTTTCTGTTCCAGGGGCTTTTCCTGTTCTGAGTCTGATGGTAGGGGCTGTGGTAACCAGACTGGTTCCTGATGATGGTCCTGCAGCCAACATCACAGGCTTGGAGGGGCTGACCATGAATGAACAGAGAGCAATAGTGTCCGCTTCACTTACTTTCCTCGTTGGCATTTTCCAGGTACATCTATTGATACATAGCACATTTCAATGTGCTCTAAAACTGAAAGTCACATTAACATTCAGAGAATTCTGTCGCTGTTTATGGAGATCGATGCTCAGTTGATTGGATATATCTTCTGCTCTCTCACTCAGCTGACTATGGGGGTCCTGCAGGTGGGCTTCATAGTTATTTACCTGTCAGATACTCTTGTGTCTGGATTCACTACTGCTGCTGCAGTTCACATTCTGGTATCTCAGCTCAAGTTTGTGTTTGGACTGAACGTACCAGGCTTCAGTGGACCATTCGCCATTGTATATGTAAGTTCAACTGGCATATGTAAGTTCAGAGTAGTGCATGAAACAGTTATTCTAACACCACTCTTTCAGAATTTAGAATCACTCATCAACAGTATAAAAGCAGTTTGGTTACAAGTAAAGGTATAAGCCCTGCTGAAAAATACATTTTAAGACCAGGATTTGCTGGTTGCTGGTTTCATGCTGGTTGACCAGTTTGGTCCTACTGGTCATGCTGGTCAACCTGCATGGTCAAGCTTGGTCTCATTATTTAGCTTGGTCAGGTTGACCATGCTTGTTGATCAGTTAACCAAACTCTAAACAAAAACATACGTTATATTATCAATGAACAGGTAGGTAGCGGAAGTACATGCTGGGTTGACGATTTATTTAACAAGGTACATAAACACAATAACCATAACAACAAGACTAGTAGACAAGTTCACCAGAAGACGGACCAAGACAGACTGGGACTAAGGGGCTTATATACACAGAGAAAATTAGACAAGACTGGAACATGATAATGATGGGGCAGGGTTACAAATAGGACACAGCTGGGAATGGGCGGAGACAAGACATGTGCTCAGAAGCACCAGAGGAGATAAACAAAACAAAGACTAGAGAGGCAAGACAGATTTGTGACAGCTGGTCAAGAACTAAGCATGTCAACCAGTTTAACCAGCTTGACCAGAGGTGATGCCAATACATGTGTCCAACCACTTGCTCCTCACAAAATGCTTTAAATATTATTAAATATATTGTTTTATAAATGAATAAATATATTATAAAATATTAAAATGTATAAACAAAAAATACTAATGACTTGAGATCATTCAAAAATCACAGCTGGTCTTTTAAGTTACTGTTGGTTGACTTAACCCCATTTCTGGTGCAGAAACTGAAGCTTAGTTATTTATGATTGAATGGCTGAAATTTAAATGACAATTATTTTAATAATATAATATATACATTTCCTAGAGACCATCAGATTACTTCTACCACCCCTTCTTCATAATTTTCAACATCCACTAATTGGTAAAATGATTGTTTGAGTGATGCCATAAAAGATTATTGGTTCCATATGCATGTTTGAAAATATACATGTTTAAATCTATATTACAAACGTGTTTCTTTATTGGACCAAAAATGGTTCTATGGTATCGCTTAGAGAACCTTTTGCAGCATATTTATTAGACAATAGAGTATAGACTGTTTTTTTTGCCTAATAAACCAGTTTTATTCTAATATACACTATATTTCCATATGTTTGTGGACACCCATCCTAATTAAAGTTTTCTACTGTACGTTTGCTCCCATTGCACCAATGACTATTACCGATAGAATAGAAATCTTTGGAGCAGATAAACATGAACATGGCATCGTACCTAATGCTAGGCATGGGTTAGACGGGTATAAGTGGGGGTGGTGATCATCCAATATCCTGACTTCATTAACACTATTCTTACTGTATTCAGTCAAATCAATCAAATCATCAGACCCATGTTCCAACAAAAGCAGGATATTTTTTGTTGAATACTGTTGATTTCAAAAGAAACAATGAACAAGTAGGTGTCCAATAATTTTGTCCACATATGGTATTTTGAGGAATAACAATATTTACCATACAATTTGACTTGTCTCTTCATCCCAGATTCTGGAGAGGACCTTTGGCCAGATCACCTCCACAAACATTTATGATCTGGTCACCTCCATTGTGGTGATGGTGGTAGTGTTCACAGTGAAGGAGCTCAATGACAGATTCAAGTCAAAGCTTCCTGTGCCCATCCCCATAGAGGTCATCATGGTGAGTGTGGATGGTGAATTTGTACACATTAAAGGCTGTAACAATTAATCATTCCAGTGAATTAACTTAATAATTTAATATACCCTAATACATGAAACACACTGGATAACTATCTACTATAATTCCATTTACAGACAATCATAGCATGTGGCATCTCCTATGCTTTCAATTTTAAAGAGAATCATAATGTGGATGTTGTAGGAAGAATCCCAGATGGGTAAGCAAGAAGATCCTGGTATCACATCAATATCTGTGTACTGTATTGTGTAAGGAATGCAATGAACACATTCTATCTTTTCTATAGATTTGAGGCACCCTTGGCTCCAAATCTTCAGATCTTTCAAGAGACAGCAATGGATGCTTTCCCAATTGCCATAGTAGGATTTGCTGTTGCTTTTGCTGTTGCTAAAGTCTACGCTGTCAAACATGACTATGTTATCGATGGAAACCAGGTGAGCTTCACCATGGCATGTATACAATAATATTTATGTCTGTGTCATAACAGGACAGTGCCGTGCAAAGACACATTTCCCATAATTTGAAACACATTTTGAGATCATTATATTTGTGATGTCACAACCATCAACATATTTAAATAGAACTGATCATTTAGCAAACAAACAATTAAAGTGATTAATCACATTGAAGTAATTGGCACTATTATTAGAAGGCAGGTAGTCCATTGTAAAATTACTGCAGCAAAAGATGCCAGGAAAATCAACATAATTCTGTGGGCCTTTTTAAAAAAAGAATCTTATTTCAACTGAACTGGTAGAGTGTTTAGTATGCCTTGCCTTTCAGAACAATAGAAGACTTCCAATGGCTTTAGGCATTTGAAAGCAGTGATTGAATTTAGAAATAGTTTATTTCATTTTTCAGTCTGATGAATGGGTCTGAGTGGTTCAGTGGTCTAATGCACTAGCACTATGATCCAAGAATTGCAGGTTTGAATCCCAAGTCATGCTGCTTGCGTCTAAGAGAAGCCACATTCTTTAGCCTATTAGCCATTGTATTCGAGCTGGGAACATGGCGCTGTCCCCTGAGAGCTTTTCAGAAAGAGGTGGTGGCTGGTTTCAGATGTATCGGAGGAGGCATGTGGTTGTATTCTCAAACTTCAGTTTTGACCATTACACAGTGGGAAACTAATTGAGTGTAATATGGCAACTTTTGCATTTGGATTGGTGAGTTGCATCACACTGTATAGCACTGTCTGATACAGAAGTACTTAATAGAACCTTTAATGGAAAAAAATGCTGAAACATTAATCTCCAAATTATTCAATTTGTCTCTACAGGAGCTCATCGCTTTTGGGGCAAGTAACATCTTTGGCGGGGCATTTAAATCACTGGCAGCAAGCACAGCTCTCTCCCGGAGTGCAGTGCAGGAGAGCACTGGGGGGAAAACTCAGGTACCATACTTGAAAAGGATGCATTATATCCAGCACTAAAAGAAATTACAGCTCATGATGATATTCAAAGGATCTGCATTTTATGCTCACTGTAACTAGAATTCAATTAAACATCTATAATTTTCTAGATTGCTGGCATTCTCTCTGCTATCATTGTCCTCATAGTGACCTTGGCTATAGGATTCCTGCTGGAGCCATTGCCAAAGGTGGGATTTCAACTTTTACCACTGCTTTATCAACTTATCAACTTTTACACAGAGATGCTCTCCATAAGGCTCTGGTTTTGCCTGTTCTTGGTCAACAATGCAACAGAGTATTATGAAACAGCATTAAGGGACAGTACTGATACATGAATGATGACAGTAATGCTATATGTTGTATTTGCAGTCAGTTCTGGGTTCAGTAGTCATAGTGAATCTCAAAGGGATGCTGATGCAGGTGCGTGAAGTCCCTTACCTGTGGAAGAAGGATCGACCGGACTGTGTAAGAACCTTTCATGTTTTCCTTCTCACATGATATTTAGTAATATAACAATAATAAGAAGACCCATTTATTTAATATTGACACACTGAGAGAACTATTAATGAATAATGAGTGCTAGTTTATCAGATCAGTAATGAATTATGAATATTAGACATAAGATATTTTAACAGAAGGAACTGCTCTGATGGCTTTTACAAATTTCTGCCCATTCTCCTTCTCCAGATTATCTGGATAGTAACCTGTGTGTCCTCCATCTTCTTGGGGCTCGATCTGGGGCTAGCTGTGGGACTTGGAGTGGAGCTGGTTACTGTTGTCTTCCGCACCCAGTTGTGAGCATAAATAAAATGCAGTCCACTGACCAATCAAATAATGCCAAGAATGAAAACAAAATGATTCAGATTAAGCCATAAAAGTGTTACTAACAATGTTATTTTCTACAGTTATTGGTGAATAATGACTGGGGTTTACTGTTTCATTATACTGTCACATAACATTAACACTTTAAACAGTTTAAAATTCATTGTGACTGTAAAACAAATACATTTACTCATGACTATCCAAGTGTAGAGCAGTTTAACAAATCAGTTCATGTTGAAGTGATAATGTTGTTACTGCACAGCCAGTTTGAAAAGTAACTACATGCTATACTGTTCTTCACTGAGCCAAATATACAGCACATATATATTTGAAAGTAAGTGAAATATTCAAATATTCACTTTTTGCACATTTTATTGTTATAGCCTTATTCCAAAATTGATTGAATAATTTTGTCCATCAATTCTACACACAATTGTTTGAAATGTATTAAAAATTAATACATATTAAAAATTTAAACACAAAAATACAATATGTACATAAGTATTCAGTCTTTGCCATGACACTCAAAATTGAGCTGAGGTACATCTTGTTTCCAAGGATCAACCTTCAGATAAATTCAATTGATTGGACAGGTTTTGGAAAGGCGCACACCTTTTCATTTAAGGTCCTACAGTAGACAGTGCATTTCAGAGCACAAACCAAGCATGAAGTCTAAGGAATTGTCTGTAGACCTCAGAGTCAGGATTATATTGAGAGACAGACAACCATTTCTGCAGCACTCCACCAATCAGGCACAAACTGGGGAGACTGGAAGATGTTCAGAGACATGCTGATATCCTGCTACAGAGTACCCTGGACTCAAACTGGGACAAGCCCAGACTTGAAACCGATTGAACATAGATATCTAAAAATGGCTGTGCACCATACTTATAGCATCATACTTAAGGCTGTAATTGCTGCCAAAGGTGTTTCAAAAAGTTATTGAGCAAAAGCTGTGAATACTTATGTACAATATATGTTTTATATTATTTTTTTAGACATTTGCAAAGATTTCAAACAAACTTTTCTCACTTTGTTATTGTATTATTATTATTTCTCACTTTGTTATTGTGTGTGTAGAATTTTGAGGGGAAAAATGAAGTAAGGCTGTGACACAACAAAATGGGCAAAAAGTGAAGTGCTGTGAATACTTTGCAGATGCACTGTATAACTGTGTGTTCTAAATGATGTTGGTGGAAATAATGGTTCTTGCTTTTCATACTAAGGAATTCTAAGAGACAAAGACCGGTTTGAAAATGTTCATATAAGTCTGAATTCAGAATTCTGAATGTTTTTGATGAACAACCCACAGAAACAAGTTGCCTCGAGGGGAAAAAATTAAATAGATAAAAAATGCTGCTCCTTTAACAATATAAATTCTATATAAAACCTGTCTCACGTTGGTTAATTATTCAGAGATGTTTTCTACTTCCCAGTCCACGTTGCTCGGTCCTGGCAAACATAACTGGCACAGACATTTACAGAGACCGTAAGGACTACATAAATGTGAGTAAATGATTATCATGGCTTTTGCACAATTCTTTCACCAAAACTGAATTTACTTACATCTGTACAAAGGTGGATCAATGTACAAAACATTCCCTTGCAGGCCAGTATTCTGAACATACCTTAGTCTATAGTAATTATGAGTAAGCTTTAAGCATTGCCATGAGTGGAACTCCTGGATATGTACTTAAATGAATTAATTAAGCATATTTATCATTCCAAATTAACACAGATATATGAACCAGAAGGAGTGAAGATTTTCAGAATCCCTTCTCCAATCTTCTTTGCCAATATTGAATTCTTCAGAGGCAAACTGGCTGATGCTGTAAGTATGTCCTTCATCATTACCAATATTTTCCAAAGAATTTTCTTAAATTTGTAAAGAAAAGTCCAAACAAAAAATCCACATGAAATTTTTATCAACAAAATATTTCTTAGAAAAAGCTTTGCTCTTGTAAAGATGGATCTCACTGTCCTCGAAGACTGAACAAATGCTAAATTAGTAAACATTGGTAAATGTTAGTACATTCATGGGAAAAAAAGGAAATTTCTTAAGAATGGTTGGTGAAAGAGTGTGAATCTTTAAATTGGTAAACAATTAAAGGGTTCTTCATGGAGCCAAAATCAACGATTTCTATGGCAGGGGTGGGGAACTCCAGTCCTAGATGGCCAGATTCCTGCAGCTTTATACTCTTCCTAAGAAAACACACCTGATTCAATTGACCTGTTAATTTGTACACTTGGTGTGCTGGAAACAGGAAACATTTATTGTAGCCATATCAATCATACAAAAGAAGAGAAGGAGGAACCAAGACAAATAAAAATATGAAATCAACAAAGAAATCAAGAAAACCAGGAACTAGGAAGTAAAAAATAAATAAGACATGAAATGAAATGCACTTCAGTTCTTGGTCCCAGAAGAAAAGACCTGTAGACTTTAATACAGAATGCTGTTCTTCATTCTGTGCCCAGAACTGAGCAACCAAGAAACCAATTTAATACAGTTTTCTGCTCTGTTCTTTTCCAGCCTGTCTCAAAATCCAAGTTGCATTGCTTTCCACAGGATACTTAAGCAGTGCCCTTGTATTACCTACACAATAATCATGTTGAATCAGCAAAAATCAAGGGGTTAAATCAATCCATTCAGAATGCCCTGCGACATCATCAAGTAAATGGCAACATGTGGCATTAACAGCAATCTTTGGCTGATGTTCTATAGTAAACTAATGACCTACAGCAGCGCATCTTATTTTCTATTGTATGTTCATTGTGTTGCTACTCCCTACACAGTTTGAAGTTTCCTTCCAACTGAATGTTCTCACCACAGTCAAAATGACCAAACTTCCTGTGTAGTCCACTTCACAGTGACATACTGGGATGATTGGAATGTAATCTAGTCTACACTCATAGTACCCAAGTACTGCACCCAATATGTTATTAAGCAACATTTGTTGATATTATTAAAATGTAGGCAGGGCTTGTGTTTAATATAGATCACCCACTGATTACATATACTCCAAATGTCTCATCTTTCAGCTCTTGTCACTATACATCCTTTCAGAGGTCTATTTCATTTTATTATCTAACTAACTCTAACACTTCACACAAGCCTAAATAACTGCATTTCCTTCTATCATGTAACATGGTGAGAATGACAATAAAGCTTTGTCTGAGTCTGAGTTTCAGTGCTTCAAAATCTAACAACCTCATATTCTCAGAGTTATGAGGTTTTGTTATGGCAGAAACTGACTGAAGTCTTTTCCTTATGCTATGTTGCAGGTGGGCTTCCACCCTTTGAGAGTACTGAGGAAGAGAAATAAAGCCCTGAGGAAGATCAGGAAACTGATAAAGAAAGGGGAACTAACAGTCACATCTGTAAGTCCAGTTAAGAGTGACAGTTCGGTATTGCTTTGTGTTTGAACTTTGATTCTCTTATATTCAACCTTGACTGACTCATATCAGGCAATCTAATCTAACTAGAAACTAGAAACTACAACTAGCCTACTTTACACTTAAACTTCCTGGTAGGTCAGAGGGTTAGGCCGAAAATGTTTCAGTTTTATCTTCTAAAATAACATTATTGATGTTTATGACATTATAATTATGACATTAAATACAAAAGTTCTAGGAACATCTGAAAAACTCAACACACTGAGTGTCCTATGGACCAGGTTTTCAGTTTCCAGGGGTAGAAGTTTATTCATTGACTTTTGTTTTGTTTGATTCTGACAATGACCCAATTATCATGATCAACTTTATCCACAGAAAGGACTACAGGTCACAGGCTCTTATCGTATTGAGGAGTCTGAAGATGAGAACAACACGGAGGAGTTAGATCAGCCATTAGACTTTTCAGACCTTCCTGTTCAGGTGAACTGGAAAGCTGAGCTTCCTGCTAACATCTCTGTTCCTCCAGTGGACATCCACAGCCTTGTGCTGGACTTCTCTGCTGTCTCCTTCATCGACATATCAGCATTAAAGGGACTTAAAACTGTACGTCTATAGTTTTTTTTTTGTTTGTTTCTTTCTTTTGCATGAAATCATAATTCTTTTGAAGATTATTCAATGTCTTTGCCAATTTCATAATTTAGCCTTGTCTTATATTACACTGTATTAAAGCAGTGGTTGCTTTAATTAGTTTAAATGTAAACAACACATTCAGTATGAGCGAAGGGATTTGTTGCATCTTGATACATTATTGTGTATAACATTTACAGGCATTGAAAGAGTTCATTCGTGTTGATATTGAGGTCTACATTGTGGCCTGTGACCGTAAGTGTAAATTCTTATCATGACATCTAAACTGCCACAGTCATGTTGCCAATGTGATAAAAAGAGTAAACATTATCTCTCTCTAACCTTTGAAATGTCATTTCCAGCATACATCATTGAGAAATTGAAAAGCTGCAAGTTCTTTGATGATGAGATTAAGACATCCATCTTCTTCCTGACCCTCCATGATGCAGTACTCCACATTCTTGAGCTACATCCACCTCTGAGTTTGAGTGGAAAGGTATAAGAATCAATAATATTTTCACCAATTTCCAGCTCAATTGCATTTTGCTATCTATCTATCTATCTATCTATCTATCTATCTATCTATCTATCTATCTATCTATCTATCTATCTATCTATCTATCTATCTATCTATCTATATCTATCTCTCTCTCTCTCTCTCTCTCTCTCTCTCTCTCTCTCTCTCTCTCTCTCTCTCTGTATATATATATATATATACATACAGCTAGGTGAATGTGGACTTAGGAGTCTTGCCTAAGGACTCTTATTGGTGTAGTGTGGTGTGTTTGCCTAGCCAGAGCAGTGTTATTATCCATGAAGTTACACCAGCACACCTAAACATGTGTCCTTACAGGTCTACAACAGCATGTACGACAAGCTGCAGAATGGAAATAGCAGCTTACGCAACAGAGAAAAAACAAGTAAAGTGAGTGATTATGTTGATAATGTATGATATATTAATGTACCCCGTATAGCATATTGTGATTTGTAAACTGCAAATTACATTCTGGAGATCTGGTGAACATTTTGCTGCCTGCAACATTATGGGATGTTCTGGGGAAGCATATCCATGGAGGGTCACACAAACTTCCACTGAAATGAAAAGCTCAGAGCCAATTTTAGAGCTTATGCTGTTGCAGTGAACCCTGGAATGCTCCAGATACAGAAAAATGCCCGGCCTCATGGCCAGAGAGTGTATGCTGTTCCTGGATGATGAAGGCATTAATGCCATTGAGTGGCCCTCGTGTTAGCCAGATCTGAATTCAAATGAGAACCTCTAGGAATGAGTCAGTGTATCCAAAGCTTCCAAGTCATGCCACAGGCTGTCCAGGAGCTCACTGATGCCCTGATCCGGATCTGGGGGACATGCCAGTGTGCTTTGCCATTAGCTGTCCAGTGGTCAACTTCACACCCACCTCAAAACGTATACAGGTGTGGTAGTTCCAAAGGCATCCCCTGAGATAACACTTCATGATCAATTTACATACAATATGTCAATATGAAAATGACCATATTCTATACATTCTAAGGATTATGAATGAACAAAAACAGAATTCTTGATAGCCTTTAAGGAGTTTTTGCTAAAGCTCTGTTAACTTTATTCAACCTTGCAGTAGTAGTTGCTAAAGAACATATTTGCAGATGGAGCATAGATATATCTATTCTTTAAAGAACATGCAGATGAACATACCTTTCTTTACAGAGCCAGAGGCCAGAGACCAAGTTTTAATGGATGTTGTCTCAATGACTTTCAAGTATGCTGGACATGGAGTCTGACATGGAGTCTGGTGCTGCACCCTGTAAAACTGCAGGACGTGATAATTTAACGACTTTTTGTTAATCGAATAATTTGTATATTTCAAATGTATTACTGCATAAACTGACACTAGATGTTGAAACAACAGTTGTAGACAGTAAGTACACAGTCATTCAATTAGGCAATCTTGCCTCTAGACTGCTGTAAAAATGTAGATACATACATTGCCATTTTTGTATATGTAAATATATGTAGTAAACCATTAGCATTAAATATTTGTGAATACAGTTGCTATTTAAAATAAATGAACTTCCAAAACTTTAACACTGAAATCTTTTCCCTTTTGGACATCAGCGAAATATGAAACTAAAACTGCATTTTTTAGCATGCAGGAATCATTATCAGTAAATTATTCCTGATCTGTCTCTTTGTTGTTATTGAATGGTCTTCACAGAAATTGAATCAAATCTACACTCATCCTCAGCAAGTGTTGAACTGCACCTTCTCTTAATACCAGTTTCTACCTGTTTACTTCATTCGATATGAAGTTGCAATCTTCAAGCTGATTATAATTATTGACATATACAAAAAGAATTTACTTGTATTCACAAAAAACCAGGGTGAGTATTCAGAAATTATTGTCAAAATTCACAAATAATGTTTCTATGGCATAGCTACCATATGGCCCAACACAGGTTCACATTTACGCTGTTAAACTATATACAAACTCCATGTAAAATTTTAGTCCACAAACATTTACACTCACACAGACACTTTTATCCAGAGTCAAATGCAGTTAATTTTAATTTAAAGTTTAGTGACTAGTGATATGAATTTAGCATTAGATGTTTTGTCTGAGGACTATCTTTGCCTAGTTAACAAGGACCATGGAGGTCATTTTGACCCTTTTCACACCTGGCATTAACATGCATCCTGAATAATCCAGCTATAAGGGACCATCACAAAATAGGACTAGAGTTGTACAACCCTGATTTAAAGCCTGATGCATTTTGGAAACATATGCATTTGTAGTTTTGTGGACTGATTAACTTAAAATTTACTTTTGGCTGTAAAGAGCCAATGAGAGAAAGTATTAGGGGAAAAAAGTTGCAGAATCATGAAAAGAATACCTCTCCAGATGTTGTGCGTGGGGGTGGAAACAAAAGAGGCTCTTCTATTGAATCATCCCAAAGGACCCACTTTGTATATTTGGTATATTTTCAAAAACCCATGCTAAATCCAAAGCTTAAAACACTGTAGTGTTAGTCATAATAGTTATGACTATGGGAAGAAGGAAGCTTTTTGTGTCATACAGATCATCAAGTTGTCCAAATAATGCAGCAGACTGCACTGACAATGGAAGCTAAAAATGTTTTTGCACAATATCTTAAGTTCTCCTAAATTATTAAAGCTCAATATATATATTTTTATCATTTACAATCCAAAAACA
This sequence comes from Acestrorhynchus altus, assembly GCA_034509495.1. Classification (NCBI taxonomy): domain Eukaryota; kingdom Metazoa; phylum Chordata; class Actinopteri; order Characiformes; family Acestrorhynchidae; genus Acestrorhynchus; species Acestrorhynchus altus. Next base: position 41,805,549 of record CM067501.1, read on the forward strand.
TATATTTTAAAATATGCAAGCACTTTCCTTTTTGGACCTTAGACAGAATGGATAAAATGAGGTGTTATCATATCTTCATCAGAATGGTGCAAGTCAGGATACTCCTTATTACTCCTTATCTGCCTTTTCTGCAATTCATGCAAACTCAAAGAGTGAATAATTTTTAAATTACCACAGGTTATTAAATGTAACTGGTAGAAACTGCAGGGTTGAGCCTGTCAACAATAGGACTTATTGAAGGGAAAAACAAGGAATGAGGGATGTTTGCTCTTAATGAAGAGGAAATATATTAACAGGGCCTACAAAAATTAATTAAATTGAATTCTGTTGATGTATGTCATCACTAGCACTTATCAACCAATGCACCACTTTAGTGCTTGGTCAGAGTGCATAAAAGGAAAGATCACTCAGATTTTCATGTTGTGATGGCATCCCAATTCACTGTCTGTAAATGATTGCAAAATAGGCCTAGTTATTGGAGCTGCATGTATAAATTTCCCCACACCAGTCTTTAGAAGCCAAACAAGAGGCACAGTAGTTTCTTCCGTTGTTGACCTGACTTGGATTCAGCAATGGAAAAGGAACCAGTGGGTGACCAATACATGGTCACAAGACCCCTGTTCTCTGAGGATTCTCTTTCGGGACAATATAAGAAGATCTACAGGCAACACAAGAGTCTACAAGATCATGTTAAGGAATGTTTCAAGTAAGAAATAAGTACTGGTTCAGTTTGTGCCACTTTTTGAAATGCTTTGCAAGTCTTACTTTGATCATTTGAGACTGATGTCAGTTGTGCAGCTGTCAAAGTATGAAAGTATTTCTGATTCCAATCATTTAGTCATTTAGTAGCCATTATTTTCTGCTGAGTCTGTATGAGTCTGTTACGGCATGCCAATGCTAGACATCCAAGAAATCAAGTGCCAACTTCAACATGCTTTGATCTTAATTATTGAACAAAGAAATATAGAAATATAGAGATACACTATATGAACAAAAGGATTGGATCACTTGGAAATTCATTGTTGTTTAATCAAAAGTATCAAAGATTTTATCCTGTTTTTGGAGTTGGAGTAACTGTCTCTGTTGTGCAGGGAAAGCTTTCTACAAAGTATTGGACCATTGCTGTGAGTTTTTGCTGTATTTAGTGACCATAGCAGACACTCTTGTTAGTGAGATCAGGATGTTGGATGATCACCACCCCATCTTATCCCCACCCCAAAAACAGTGGATGGTAAATACAGTTCCACTGCTCCACAGCGCACTGCTGGGGGGCTTTATACCCCTCTAGCCTAATGCCAGGCATGGTGCCAAAAAGTGCATGATTCAGATAGATAACGAGTATTTTTCTTGAGGGACTAGACAATCTGTGCATGTGCATTTACACATCTGTGTCAGCACTGGCTGCAAGTACTCTAGCTGAATGCATTTATTATAAGGAGTGTGCAACATTTAGGAAAAGCATTATTTTTTGTGTATTTTAATTCTGTTAGCCCATTTGTCAAGAAACATAATCATATAAACACACAAATGAACAAACAACAATGGAATGGAACAATGGAACAAAAAAACAATGGAAATACAAGGATTTGTTCTGCTTTGTCTCAGTTGTGATTCCAAACATTTGAAGAATGCAGTACAGTCTTTGCTTCCCATCATCGGATGGATGAAAACATATAGAATCAAACAATGGCTGTTGGGTGATATAGTGTCTGGGGTCAGCACTGGACTTGTAGCTGTTCTGCAAGGTAGGATCATGTTCATATTTTGGTGAAGAATTTCAGTTACTAATTTAACAACACTAACACAGTTGCTATAGTCTATTGTTTTGTATATCATATTACAATCATATAGTCATAAACTATATAAAGAATGGAACCAAATGAAAAGCAATGACAGGCTGTGAGGAGCTTTGTATATATTTGTCAGACATGCCATTATCATTTTCTTCTCCTCATTTTTATAGAAAAACAGTTTTAGTGCATAACAATGAAAATTATTATTCTAATGTTTCAATAGGACTTGCATTTGCATTGCTGGCTTCCCTGCCGCCAGGATATGGACTGTACGCTGCATTTTTCCCTGCATTAATGTACTGCCTCTTGGGCACATCCAGACACATCTCTGTAGGTGAGCAATGGCCCTGTAAATCTGTACATTATACCTCACATTATCTTTGGCTTTGTCTAGACCCCCAGACTCTCTTTCACAAATCATATTTTCAAGTGGGAAGTTTTAACTGGAACTTCCTACTCAGAAAGTCCAAATTGTCACTGAGGTTCAAAATCTAAGATAGCTGCCTGCACATCTGCAAGACTAAAAGCAGTAATATTACAGTTTATTAGCACTTCTGTCTGTTGTTCTGTCTCCTTTAACCAGTCATTCACACAGTAATATCCAACCTCTATCTCTTTCCACGGATGCCCAAACTATTGCATAATGTGTTGTTTATCAACTGCTCTCACCAACAATGACAACCTAGGACACCTAGGTAAATGGAATGCTGCATAATAATTAACATTCTGATATGATCCAGAAGTCCTCTACAATTGGTTCCTAGTAATGGTCCTGGCCTAGACACTGTAGTAGTGTTGTGTTCTAACACACCACCTTCAACACAGTGAGAAGGGCAGGGGGTCCTTCAAAACATGCGTTAGGAATCACTGCTCTGCAGAATATTATTTATGATATCTGTTTGGGGTCTCAGACACTCCAGCTTTAAATGATGGTCAAGTGAAATGTGTTTGATTGTTTGGTTGCAAATACAAAGCCTTACAATTTCTTTACCATTTTCTTCATCTTACTATGTCTCTTTTCTTGGTTTTACACACAATTTCAGATGTCAATTTCTGGGTTTTAATTACATCAACAAAAATGAAAGAAAATGATTATTTAATTTTTATAACTCTGGAGTCTCTGAAGCCCCAAACAATCCCAAAGTAACCCCAAAATATGAAATAATCATAACAACACTTGAGAATTAATGATATATAAAAAAAAAAAATCTTATTTATCTCTCATGTCAGGCCCTTTCCCCGTACTGAGTCTGATGATTGGAGCTGTGGTGACCAGGCTAGTACCTGAGGATGGGCCTCCAGCTAACATCACTGGATTTGAGGGACTGACCATGGCTCAACAAAGAGTTGTAGTGGCCTCTTCTGTTACATTTCTCATGGGCATTTTCCAGGTTTCAAATTAAACCACACCTCTTTACACATCTTATCATTTCCAGTCAATCATTTGTATATAATATCAGTAATTGCGACCAGTGTTTGGCTCTGTGTGACAATTTCCACAGTTTTATTTTATTAATTTATTAAGTTTCCATTTCTTATTTTCCTCAGCTGGCTATGGGGGTGCTGCAGGTGGGATTTATTGTCATTTACCTGTCAGATACTCTAGTATCTGGGTTCACAACTGCAGCTGCAGTTCATATTCTGGTATCACAGCTCAAGTTTGTATTTGGGTTGAATGTTCCTGGCTTTAGTGGACCACTCAACATATTCTACGTGAGTATACAAACAAATATGCCAGTAGATGCAAATATCACAAAAATGATAATTTGATCTTTGAGATTGGAGTGCAGTCATCATAGTAATATGCCTTTCAGTTTATTATGCACTTTGCACCACTTTAATGTGCAGCAATTGATTTTAAATACATTTGAAAATTATACTACATTTGTAATTTACCTAATTATCTTTTCATTTTGAGCTCCCTCCATTAATTATGCACAAGTTCCACAATGTAATCAAGATTAAAGTAAATCTGATGACAAACACATCTGATACCCTTAAATATAAATGGATCACTCCCACCACCCCACACCCCATCTCTGGGACAGCTTCTCTTTTGATTCTTCCTCTTTCTCACTTCTGGAATTGGGATAATTAGCATGAACCAGAAAAACTATGTTTATTTACTAGCTGCTACTTTCATTAATTTCTCTTCTAACAATAGCCTTCTCTGATTTCAGACTTTGGAGAGTATTTTACTTCAGATCACCAGCACCAATGTGGCTGATTTGGTCACTTCCATAGTCATCATGGTAGCAGTGTTCATAGTGAAGGAGATCAATGACAGATTTAAGTCTAAACTGCCTGTCCCTATTCCCATCGAAATCATCATGGTGAGTGTCTCTTATGGAGATGGTTCTAATTTGATCACATATTATTACACACAGATTTCTTCATGATCATGACTCTTGATGCATGATACTTTCATGAACTCCTATTTGTTCATCTTCACTAGACTATCATTACCTGCGGTGTCTCATATGGAGTAAACTTTGAGAAAAGATTTAATGTGACTGTGATTGGAACAATGGTGAATGGGTAAGAATACATTTCTCTATTCTGTCTGTAATGTGTATAATTATGAAAAGTCAACACGTACTCTGAAAAATGTACTAAAGTAAAGTAATACTGTAAAGTAAAGTAATAAAGTACAGTTCAATGCAAATGTATGCTCAACAATACAGCAATATTTTTGAGATTAAGTTCATTCAGAATGTGGTGTTGCTGTAGGTGTGTTTAAGCAGGTAAATCACTGAACTGTCCTGGATAGTATGAGTTGAATGAGTTTGGGGTACCCCTGCTGTTTATAACATTAAGAGATGTGTTGAATGGTACAGGAACATTACACCAACATATACTAACCATAATATTAGATTAATCTATTCTATTTTAATTTTTAGATATGAGACTCCTTCAGCTCCAAATGTGGAGGTCATGCAACAAGGGGCAATGGACGCTTTTACTACAGCTATAGTGGGCTTTGCTGTGGCATTCTCCGTGGCCAAAGTCTACTCGGTCAAGCATGACTATGCAATTGATGGAAATCAGGTGGGTCAGAATTTTAAAAAGGTTCTGTAAAAAAATCAAAATAACATGATTTATCACTCACCTCAGATTCAATTGATCAGCCAAGACATGTTTGGTATTTAATGTGTATGAGGGGGGCTATGATAGCATTGATAACTAAATCTATCTATCTCTCTAAACACTGAAAATACATTATTATTGGCAGAACATACCACTTAGCCACGAAAAGCCAAGTGTGGAATGGGATTTTGTGATGGATTTTACACCAAAAGCCAGCTCATATTTTGAGAATGTAAAGAGTTTGTTAGCTAATAGCAGATATGACAAATTCCCATGACAGACCCTGTGGTCAGCCATTTTTCGTTCATCTACTTACAACAGGAGCTCATTGCTTTTGGTGCAAGTAACATGTTTGGGGCAGCTTTTCAGTCCTTTGCAGCCAGCACTGCGCTCTCCAGGACAGCTGTACAAGAAAGCACAGGGGGGAGGACACAGGTAAGCACAGAGAAGATTGCTCGGTTCTGACCTGTATTTACTTTAACAACGGCTGTTTTGATTTTTTTTGTTCATGAAGATGCAAAAGCCAAGGTCAATTGATGCAATATATCATAAAATATGTTTTATACTTCTTGTTTTTAGGTGTTTATAGTCATAAAAAGGATAGGTTGTAGGTTTGATATGTGTAATTTGAATGTCATTGTTCTCACATGAACTGTGGATGAAAGGTTAATTTTTACTTTAATGCTTACAGATAGCCGGTCTAGTATCTGCAATGATAGCTCTGATTGTCACCATTGGAATAGGATTTCTACTTGAACCACTGCCTAGGGTGAGGAAAAGACATTCGTGCACATTGATGACATTATTGCAGCCCTAAAATTATGCATAAGAATCCTACATCCTCACACATTATTTCATCAATGATATTCTCAGACTACCCATAGTACAACAACAGCCGAAGTGAAGCAGTGGAACTGCTTTCTCGGGAGTGACTCAAATGGTCAAATTAAAGATCATATGAACAACAAACATTGTATCAATCTATGGAAATGTATGTTTATGTTCATTCTAACATGTTTGAATGGTTTTGTTTCATTTCAGTCTGTTTTGGGTGCTCTGGTGATTGTGAATCTGAAAGGTATGCTGATGCAGTTCAGAGAGATTCCATACCTTTGGACAAGAGACAAAGCTGATTTTGTGAGCACCATTTTTGTTTATGGACATTTTAATATGCCCCAGCTTTCTGTCTGTCCTTGATTTATTTCCAATATATTCTATGATTCCACTTGTTTTCTTGGTTACAAAATTGGAACCCTCCATCCTGCAGGTGATCTGGACATTGACATGTGCAGCAAGCATTATTCTGGGGCTGGATTTAGGGCTTGCTGTGGGACTTGGTGTGGAACTCATTGCAGTAGTCTTCAGGACTCAGTTGTAAGTGTGTGTGCCTTGTAGCTCTGAAACAGTAACTTCATGTCCCATTGGCCATGAACTTTTCATACCAATGATCTGTTGTTTGAGTGCCAACGTTGCATGTTTTTGTTACAAGTCCACGCTGCTCTGTCCTGGCCAACATTAAAGGCACAGACATCTACAGAGACCGCAAAGACTACCTGTGTGTGAGTATCTGCTAAGGTTTATCCAGGGAAGGGAAATACTTAAGTGATTAAGTACTTTCTTGTTATATATAGGAAACAAATATTATTTTATTAGCCTTTTCTGTATTTTTCTTCTATTCTCATTCACTTTTAGCACCTCTGTGACGCCAGTATACTCACAACTGCAAAACTATATATTATAGGACATATGTTATGGGATAATTGTCCACTATTATTTCCAGATTTATGAACCTGAGGGAGTTAAAATATTCAAAATCCCCTCACCCATCTTCTTCGCAAACATTGAATTCTTCAGGGACAAACTGATCCAAGCTGTAAGTTGCTCTGGTATTGTATGTGCTGCACAAGCAAGCCAATGGCTTGTGCTTTTCAATGGAATAGAGTTTGTATTATAATGTTTATCTATAGCTTAGGAAACATGAATCTTTCCTTTCAGGTGGGATTCAGTCCACTCAGAGTACTGAGGAAGAGGAACAAGGTGCTGCAGAAGATCCGAAAAATGTTAAAGAACAGGGAGCTGCAGATGACACCTGTAAGTCATGTATGATACTGTATGTAGCTGTGTCATACTTTGCTGATGCTTGTTCTGTCAAATGATTGGTGATTGCATGTGATATTTTTATAAATTCAATACAAATATTACACAGGTATGATTTATTAAGTTATTTTGGTTAATCACGGCTATCACAGATGGGCCTCAAGTGTATTGGCTATTCAAGTACTGAGAACTGGGAAGATGAAGGCAGTACCGAGGATTTAGATCAGCCAGTGGACTTCTCAGGGCTTCCTGTTCAGGTGAACTGGAGAGGAAAACTCCCTGGCAACCTCACTGTTCCACAAGTGGACATCCACAGCCTTGTGCTGGACTTCTCTGCTGTCTCCTTCATTGACATATCAGCACTCAAGGGGCTCAAAATGGTAAAATGTCTCATCAAAATAAACTCATCATGATGTTGTAATGCCGTATGGAATGAAAATATAAATATATATATATAATTTTATAATATAATAATAAAATATAAATTTTCTTCTCTGTGCAGATTCTGAAGGAGTTCATTCGAGTAGATGTGGAGGTGTACATTGTGGCATGCGATGGTAATTAGCCTTTAAAAATTTGTTATACCTTTCAGTGGTTGCTTGTCAGATGCTAAGTGCTGTAATACTGTCTTTGCAGTGTACATCTGGGAAAAACTGCACAACTGCATGTTTTTTGACAACGAGATCAAGACGTCCATCTTTTATCCGACTATTCATGATGCCATGTTGCACATTCTGGAGAATCACCAAGATCATTCAAGAGAAAATGGGAATGTAAAGGTACAGAAATCTAAATCTTATGAGCAAAGACACACAATGACACAGCACATTGCAAATGTGATAAAATATTAATGGAAGACTGCGTTCACACTGCCCTTTCAAACTGATTTGAGTTACTGAATTACTCAAAGGTTAATAGATGACAATAAAGCATACACTTATTTACGACTATACTGGGAACACTATACTAATACTGGGTTTTACCTCCCTTTGCCCGCAATTTGTGGTCTGGATTGCATCATGACTGAAGAGCTAATTTTTCTGAATCACTCTCATGTCTTGTTCTACAACATACAAAAATTCCATTGGATTAAAATCCGTTGCCTGGAAGGGTACTAAATAACAGAACTCACTGTCATATTCATGTAACCAGTCTGAGGCAACTTCTGTTTTGTGACATTATGCATTATCATGCTGAAAATAACTGCTAGAAGATGGGTAAATTAAGGCCATCAAGGGACGCACGTGTTCAGCAACAATGTTCAAACTGTGATGTTGAAATCTTGATCAACTGGTATTAATTGGCCCAAAGTGCACCAGGAAATGTTCCTCATGCTATTACACCACCTCCACCAGCCTGGTTTCTTGACACATAGCATGTTGGGTCTATGGATTTAAGATTCAATAGATCAGACTATGTTTTTCCAGTCCTTGACTGTACAGTTACACTCAACCAGTGTTCACAGCAACCTCAACTTTCATTCTTGGCCGACAGGAGCAGAATCTGGTGTGGTGTTCTGCTATTGGAGGCCATCTGTTGTGTAGTCTGAGATACATTCCTGCTCAGAATTGTACAATTGTTAACTAACTCACTGTAGTCTTTCTGTTAGCTCCAACCAGTCTGGCCCATGTCTGTTGACCTCACTGGTTTCTTTATTACACTATTCTAAATAGCTCCAGGAAAGGATAATTGAATAAATGAGTAGTGTTCCTAAATGATCTGTGAATACGAAGGAAAACAAAGCAAAAACAGCTGACATTTACCTGGTGATCATGTGTGTATCTTTTCACAGGAAGCAGAGTTCAAGTTGGGGAGCAGTGATGGATTAAACCTGCGTAGAAATCAGATGTAGAAATCTTTTATATTATAAAGCACACAGAGTATAGGTGAAAATGCACTTATATACATGACCTGAATCCTCAGACATTTCCAAACAGACTATAAGGGCAAGAGCTGGTGTTTTCTAGTTTTGAGGTATAAATGTCTTAATCATAACCATATCTCTGAAAAGTATGAAGGGCAGCTGCAGCCCTCAGATGGTGTAAAAAATGTTACATGGATTTCTTAATACACTGATATCATTATTGCAGTGTATATAATCAAAAATAATCTGAAATAATTCTTCAGAAATAAACTCAACATCGGTCAGGTATTTAAATCACCATCAAAACAGAACTTTCAGACATGACGATACCTATTGAAAGGTCAACTCAACTAAGCCTGTTCTCATGTTTTTCTTCTTATACTTTCTAAAAAATGTTGTTTTTACTGAGGTACAATGTATACTGAAATTGTGTATTTATAATAAAGTATTCAACAGTAACTGTGTTAATTGTATGTCTTGAGAAATAACCTATAGATCTGCTTCCTCACCTCCAGTAAAATGACACAGTGTGAGATTTAGGGATGATTCCAGTTAGTGGACATCAGTTCCACTGTTGGCTGATCCCGCAAACTAAATTTTTTAATATGTAAAAAAATATTTATTACACATTAAATAAAATACTCCACATAACTGATATCTAAGATCAGTTTTGTATAAGAATTAAAAGCATCAACTTTTATCAAAGCTTATCAGACTACATCAAACGTTTGTTTGTTTTTTTGCAGAGATTCAGTGTCATCATTAATCTACAGTTAGAGCTGTGTGTGAAACTGCATGAGTGAGGGAAGTTAACATACAATCATTTGCTAAACCTCGCTTGTCTATCCTTCCACTCTCTCAAATGCCAAAGCAGCAGTTTAACCAATTCTTAGGCCTGGACGGGACAAAGACTGATTGTATTTGGTACATCCTATTTATTTAAAACCAAGCTAAGCTGTATGTGAGCCAGTGCTTGCAATACATATATTTCACATTCACACTTTAAATCAGCAATAAAACAAGCAAAAATGCTGATGATTATCAGACAAAAATAAAAATAACCTACACTTCACTTTACTGTTCGCCCTGAATGGTGACTGCACTGTTCAGCTCCCAAATATGGTGACCTACATATGTAAGTGGAACAGCAGTCAGTCTTATCTGTTAACACTGATTTCAACTTGAGATAAGCAGAAATAAGGAGACCAAATTAAGAAAAGTGATAACAGTGGTGGAAAAGTTATATAATGTGCATTTAATTCTTATTACATTCATGAAAAAACACATTCAACATAATTTTAAAATATTACCAAATGCAATGGTTTTTTTGTTCCAAAAATAATGGTCATAATTAAAGGTATATACACTCTAATTTCAGACAGTAATTACATAACATATGCAGTCCAACTCTATACTGAACTATACAACAGTCAGTACGAAAGCCTACCACAGAATCATGTTCTGTCTCTGTTCTGACACTAGAATAACATCATTCTACTGGTAATATGGCCTATACCGGCCCTGGTCTGGATGATGAGGTCCAGGCATCTGTCCCTGTGGTGGCCCTTGCATTCTGGGGGGAGGGGGTCCTCTGGGGGCAGGCCACATCCCTGGACTTAGCCCACCTGGCTGGTTGAATGGTGGGCTGAGGGTGCCCTTGTCTTCCGAGAACTGGGTGTTGTAATGGTGTGGTGGAGGGGCATTTACTGGTGGGCCGCCATGCTGAGGAGGGGGGCCTGGTGGTGGGTGGTTCATGTATGGTGGCAGCTGACTCATAAGGTGTCCAGGAGGAGGAGTGATGGGAGGGGGAACTGAGGACAAAGGTGGAGGCGGGGCTTGGTTGAAGACCATATGGGAGCTGGAGCCCTGCGCTGGGTGTTGCATCGGATGTGAGATGGGAGGCGGAGGAGGTGGAGGACCATACCGCTGCTGCGGTGGTGCCATCATGTGGTGTGGGAGGGAAACAACAGGCTGTCCTGAATAATCTCCTGGGTGGTGGTGTGGAGGTGGGGCATTTGCAGACTGTGAGAGCTGATCACGGGGGACAGGGCTTGTTGAATCGTCTTGAATGGGGACAGTGATTAAGTTGCTGTGCTTCCTTGTGGTCACAGTAGCAATCCGAAAGGTTTCTTGAGCGAGAGCACGAGATGGCCCCATTTCGGCAGCAGGCTGGCCTGGCGGAGTTCGGAGATCATCGTGAGACGTAGGAGGTGGCTGATTGTAAGTGTCATGACCCACATGTGACAGAGGGGGGGGGATGAGCACATGGGGTTTGGGCAGGTGAGGAGGGGGTACACGGAAGCGTTCTGACACTTCAGATGAGGCAGGAAGATGGAGAGGGTCTGCGCGGCCTGATGAAGTCTTGCTTGGCCTCATGTGGCGGTGATTTATGTGGGCTTGTAGGTCTCTCTGGGAGAGGTAGGTGCGCTTGCATCCCTGAACGATGCTGCACATAAAGAGGGAGCCTCGCAGACACTGCTCAATGCGTTGAACTGGGTCTGTGCAACTGTACAGTGTTAAACTGAAAAACAAGAACAGATAGAAAGCAGAATATGTCATAAAAAGGAAATAAACATCACACAATCATTTTACACTACAAGTAGTAGTAGTGGTCTAATACATAAACTGAGCCCAGTGTAACCCAGTCCAATGTGGTTTGAAGCTGGGTTCTGTTTTGATGTACAACATCTGACTCAGGTTTAGGGTTAAATCTCATATCTAATTTGCATAAAAGATTTGCCTACATGTTTGCCTAATTTTGACTACAAACAAAGAAATAAACAAACTTACCCTGGACACATTTTATCACCTTTCCTTTCATGAAGCAGTGCACAATCATAGCAGAATACATGCTTACAAGGAATCTGGGTAGAAAGAAAAATGTAATAATTTGTTTATGAAGTCACAAGAACATATGGAGTCACCAATAAGCTGGTATCTTATATCCCGATCCTGACACTTACCATGCGACCATAGGTCTTAATAGGCAGACCACACTTATCACAGAAATGCACAGGGGTCTCATCCCTCTCACCAGTCAGATTCAGCTGTGACAAAAGATGGTGTTTTAGTTAATTTCATCATTTGAGTGGGTATAAAATATGAATAAAGAAACCATGGAAAAACAGACACAGGCCCGGCACCTTATAATCCCAGTAGAACTGCTGAGGGTATCGCCGCTGGCCTGCAAATGCATCTCCTGCCTTTGCCCCAAACTCAAACCTCTCCTCCTGTTTATAGGCAAAGCTCTCTATCAAGAAAAACATTGTAGTATGATTAATCCCCACACATAAACTGCTCCCAAGTAAAAGCAGAAATAATGGTACAATACGTTTTACTGGAATGCTTTGGAAGATGAAGGACTGAACTTACTTCGAGCCTGTTTGGGAAGAAGCTTGATGGGGATCCTCCTTCTCACATCAGGACCTCCTAATGCCCCCTCTGTTCCCTGCATGTCACTGTCTGCATGTAAGAGGCAAGTTACATTGTTAGAACTGATGTTCAAAAGCACATTCATGTATCAGTGTATTCAGTTAAACTTGTACATTAGCACAAACAGACAAAAGGAAGACTCCAGTTTTTCAGACAACCCAAAAACACCCCAAAGGAAAAAACAAAAACAAAAAAACAACAGTGAAGCAGCTAGTTTAATACTAGCTTTAATATGTATACTTTAGGACAGGGGTTCTCAACCTTTTGCATCTCATGGCCCACCTGTTTATAACCAGAAAGCATAATGGACCTCAAGAAAACAAAACTTTGTGCACAGACATATGTAGCTGTGTTGTCTCAAACTGATATGGTTTCATTTGCAACATTACTGTGATATTATTTATGCATTACTATTAACAGTGAGGCCAATCCCTTTGATTTGCAGTAGAAAACATTTGGGTGTGATGTTAAAAAGTGAACACAGGACAAAAGATAATTAAAATATATATAAACATTACAGCTTTTTCCCCCAGGTATTTATCTGGATCTGAAAAACAATTCAGAAGGGAGCACCCTTTGTCTGACCACAAACATTTTTCTTGTGAGCAAAAGCATTGGAACGTGAAAAACAGATGTGTTTTGTTGCCAGACTTTTTGCAGTTTTTGTTGTCCAGTTTCATTGATTATTCTTTAATATTCACATTTATGGCATTTAGCAGACACCCTTATCCAGAGAAACGTACAACAGTGCTTTGCTGTTCACTCAGATATCCTTAGCTAGTAGAAGAGGTCAGAATCCAGAGATTCCTCAAGCTGTTGAATAAAGTGTCAGATTTGAGACTAACAAGATTCAGTATAAATTCTTAAGGATTAAATACTCTTGAAACAGATGGGTCTTTGCTGTTTATTGTTTGAATTTGTTCAGAAAATTCAGAAGTTTCAGATTTGGGTTTTGCCTGTGTAGACAGTGCATTTATAGTTAGAGGAGTGACCACCATGAAAACCAGAGAGCTGTTGCTATGGGTAAAAAACAAGCAACCGTGAAGCTGGGAGAAGATGAAAAAATATCGGCTATAGACAGTACAAGCATTTGGAATGCCCTGAAGAAGAAAGTCTGGTATAATAAGTAACAGATGTCGAACAGGTAGACCAAGGAAAACAACTCAAAACATCAAGCAGTTGATAAGTGCTGTAAAGAAAGTTTATGCTAGTGACATTAGCAACACAACCTCCAGAGGACAGGAATGAAGGTCTCACAATCTACTGTTCACAGAACACTTCATGAACAAAAGTCCAGTAGCTTCAATAGAAGATACAAACCACTAATTAGCAAGAAGAACAGGAAGACCAAGCTAGAACTTGCCAAGAAGTACAGAGACAAGCCTCATTGGACTTGTGAGACAGACCAACCTTTATCAATGTGAAAGAAAGGCTAAAGTTTGGAGAAAGAATGGATCTGCTCATGATCCGAAACACATGAGCTCATCTGGAAAACACAGTCGATGTAGTGTCATGGCTTGGATTTGCATGGCTTCTTCTGGAATGAGCTCTGTAATCTTAATTTATGATGGTACACAATACAGCAGCAATACAATGAACTCAGATGTTTACAGAAACATTTTTTCTGTCATTTTAAAGAAAGATGAACTCATACTGATTAGAAGAGCCTTCATTATGCAGCAAGATAACACAAAGCACCATGCCAAAACTACAGGCAAACGTTTAAAGTTTAAGACTGTCCTAGCCAATGTCTAGACTTCAGCCCAATAGAGCATGCATTTGGGAGTAACCCTACAAAACAAACACAGACTGAAAGAGGCTGAGTTGAAAAGTCCAGAAAAAGAAGAAAAGAACAATTTCACAAAAGAAAAATGCAAAGATTTAGTGATGTCAATGTGTCATAGCCTGGATGCCTAAGTTTTTGGATTTGCAGCTAAATATTAAATCATATCCACTTTAATCTATTTGAAGTTTATCTGTTCCAATACTTTTGCATACAAGAAAGACCACTAGAGAGTGCTCCCAGTCCACAGGTGGAGGACCCCTGCTTTAGGACAGTGTTTCTTAACCCTAATCCTGCAGCTCACGTAGTAGTGCCCTGCTTTAACACACACCCTGCAACTGAACAAGTGCACAATAAATAAACTGCTCAGCCAGTTATGAGTTATGAGAGCAGAGAAAGCACTAAAACGTGAAGGGCAGGGGTGCCTCCAGGAGCACTGGTTTAGGACGTCTCAGCCACCTAACATCTATGAGTCAAACGCGAATCGATTACATTGATTTTTATTAACAGGGTTAATAAACCCCGCCCCTTTCAACCCGGCCCACCCACACAACCTTCAACAATAAACTTGAAACAAACGAAGCGCAGGTATTTGGGACTAAAACACTACGTTGGTCTGATATTAGACACGCTGGAGTTTATCTTAACCGTGAGCACACGTCTGCAGGTGTGGCTCAAACCAGCACTACAGTTAGCTCATCGGCTAACAGGCTAGCGGAGGCCAACCCCGTTACTACATTAAAGCGGAAACAGCCGCCGTGTAACATTACAGACAACAGAGCACTGTCTCACTAAAAGCCCCCAGGCCTATACGAGCGCAAGCAGGTTACTCACACACAAATCCCAAACGTATCTTACAACCAGCAGAAACACGAGTGCGGCTTTCCCTCCTTACCAATCGGATCCATGGTTGCCCGGCTGAGCGCGCTTCCGCCCTGTGCCTTTCAAAATAAAAGTCCCAGAGTATCTACTACGGCATATTGTTTTCAATACAAAATCTAAAAGAATATAAGAGCGAAAAATGACAGACCGTTCTCAAAAACACCACAGTAAAACACGACGTTTATCACTGTCGTCTGTTTTTATTTAGGCTCCGTATTCCAGCAGGTGGCGCTAAACTCGTAGAAGACATCAAGCGATAGCGCGCGCCAGAAGAAATAAAATGGACACGGGCGAGGGAGCTGAGAGAGGGGTCTTCACGTGCGAGTTGTGCGATTTATCCGCGCCCTACACCTTCTACGGACAGAAACCCCCGAACACTAGAGGCATCGTGTGAGTACGAAGTGAACAGTAGTTGGTGGTGTTTAAAGTAGTGATGATCAGGCGGAGCTTTCCGCTCTTTGTTGCGCATAGATTCATTTCTCGGTACGTCATGATTACATTATCGCCCCCTAGTGACCAAATGAATGTAAGCCGGTGTAAACCGATCTACAGCGTCGTGTACATTTGACTTCATTAAAGACTTAATATAATATAAATTTAGTGAATGTATTGTTATTTGTACTATCATCTTATCGTCACATATTGAAGAATTTTAAAACTCTAGTAAGAAATATCTCATTCATTTTGTGATTAATGATGAAGACGAAAGTGTAAGTGGCCATTTAACACCGAGAAATGAGGAAATTATTAATTATTTATAATTAATTATAATTCCAATTTTTTGGAATGTTTTCATAAATTACTGTTTCATATAATATTTTATATAACATCATATTCACAATGACAATATTTCTTTATAGGAGATGTATGTTTGGATTAAAAATATACTTGTGCCTACAATATTTAATTCATTTATTTGCGTATGAGGACTAAAACACACTACGTCATGTTATAAATTATTCTTTCACAGTGTTTTTGAGCTGAAAATGTAGTAATAATAATAATAATAATAATAATAATAATAATAATAATAGTAATAACAAAAATACTAGACAGTGGTCCAAATAACATAAAATTGAATGTCCTTTATTATTTTTATTATTTATGTATATATCAGTAATATCCCTTCTGATGAGTTATTCTGAAATGTAAATTGTGCTGGTCACAGAAAGAGAGAAAACAGTGCCTCCCTTCTCATTTTCCTTTGTAACTCAGTATCAGTCATTAGCCCCGCCCCCTCTTGCTGATCGGTCAGAGTCTATATGCAAGTTGAGCATGGACAGAGCTGTAAAGATGTACTGAAATTGGGATTTAATTCAGTAGGAAACGAGTGGATTTTAGCAGTTCCTTGAGTTGGATTACTCACAGATAATTTATCACATAATCTGACCCCAGTCTAACTAAAGTCTTTTAGTTTATGTGCATCATGTCTGTAGGCTACTCTGACCCTGAGTTAAGCACTGCATGTGTACAATTTTAATGTTACAGAAATGTCTGCATGTCATTCATTTTGTGAAACTGCTGATTACTGATGAAGAAAAGAAGTGTAACCGGTCATTTAACATCAGAACAGAATTTATGTTAAGAGCATGCACTGGAAGGGATAAGACAATTTCTCTTTTTTTGAGAAAATTTCCAAATTTCCAAATGGGGATACGGACACCTGCATGCTGAGCAGAAAACAATGGACAGGAGGAAGCAGTGTGCATGGACACAGACAAGGCACAAGTGCTAGTGAGGTTAAAGGCTAATGTTAACCGACCACTGATTCTGTCCCTGTTTCTGGCCAATGTCTCCTCTTAGACAAGCTGGAGCTTCTGAGGATGAGTGTTTCTGAGGAGATGAGTAACTGTACTGTACTCTGTTGAAACCTTTGGCCAACAGAGTGGAGCACAGTAAAGTTAAGAAGCAAAGTATGGCTAAATGACAACATGCTGGACTCAGCTTTCCAGAAGGACAGTCGGCTGCTTTTCCACGTGGACCGCATCCAGCAATTGGGGAAAGCCTGGGGAGGCAGCTTCTGCATCTGTGTAGACAAAGGTTAAACAGCTACTGCTCCAAGGTTGTAGCACAGCTGAATGTGAAGTGTCAGCTATACCACAGCCATACTACTCGAGTACACTGCAATGTTTGCTATTACTGTTTACATACCTCCAGATGCTAACAATGCACTGAAGGATCTACATCGCCCTGACACAGAAACTCCTCACATTCAGACTGAGCCCCTCCCTTTGTAATTGGGTCCTCGACTTCCTGACTAACAGGCTGCAGTCTTTGAGGATCCACAACATCATCTCCACCACCATGATCCTCAGCACTGGCTCCCCTCAGGGCTGTGTTTTGAGCTCACATTACTCACATATGACTGCTCATCCAGGCTGTCATATTGTCAAGTTTGCAGATGACAGCAGTGGTTTGATGCGTCACAAACAGTGATGGGTCCAGCAACAGGCAGGAGGTGGAACACCTGGAGGGTTGGTGGAGAAACAATTTCTGCATCAATGTAAAGAAGGCAAAGGAGATAATTGTGGAGAAGACACACCCACACCCCTCCACACGTAGGAGGATCTGAAGTGAACATGGTCTCCATTTACAGGTACTTGGGTGTGCACCTGAGTAACAACCTAACCTGGGGCAACAATACTTCCAGTGTGATAAAGAATGCATATCATCTGCTCTATTTCCTCAGGCAGTTGAGGTGTGCTGGACTCAGGAGCTCAGTCCTCACCTCCTTTTATAATGTTCAGTGCTCCAACATCAACATATGGCATGGATGCTTCTCTGCTACAGAGAGAAAAGCTCTGCAGAGGGTGGTGAATGCTGCACAGAGGAAGGAAGGGGGCCACCTGAATCATGAAGGACCCAACTCACCCAGTACACACAGTTTTTTCCCTTCAGGCAGAAGGTTGTGAAGTATTAAGCGTAGAACCACCAGACTGAGCAACAGCTTCTTCCCTGAAGCCACAATACTACAAAACCACTGCTATGACGCTTTAACTTGACACTTCATGCTGCTGTTTTTCTTCTCTCTTACTCATAAGCTGCTATTCACACCCATCTGCTCACAACTGTGACTAAAGTTACTGCACCTTATTTATATAATGTATTGTTCGTGTAATTATGAACAGTATATATATATATATATATATATATATATATATATATATATATATATATATATATATATATATATATATATATTAGTTTAATTTCTTGAAGAGAAGTGGCTTCTTTGCTGGCCTTTGTCTTTGCCTATGAATCTGATTTGAGAGAAGAAAACATAAAAGCACCACTACCCTTTTAAAGCAAACAATCTGCTCTTCTAATCAGCATGAAAGCGTGATATCAGCTGTCTTGTCCTCATTAACCTTTTCTCTTGAGCTAATGAGATCACTGAAATTATGTAAGCAGTGGCTGGAATGCGGTCATTTTCATGGCAGCAAATGACTTTGCAATTAATTGCAATTCATCTGAACACTACAAAATTTAGAGTTAATACAAAATATGTCCCATTCTCAACTTTTGACCACAACTGTACAGGTGCAGCCAGCAAAACAGAACATTTGCCACACACGCTCCCAGTTTACATTAATGGAAGGGATTTAGTAATCTGTTACGAATATATCCCTATTTGGTGAGAATGGATGTCTAAAGATACTTCAAGTATAGATACTTGGAAAAAAAGCCTGAAGGGCTCTTGGAACAGGTTGGGTTTTGACAAATTAATCGAGTGCCCCAAGAAGAACACTGAGCAATGAACTTTTAACTCTAAGTATTAGCAAATATTTACCCTTGTATTGGAACCTTTATGGGCAACCTTTCACTTCTAGTATGCTGGGGTCTCCAAGGTCACTATCCTGTTGTCCTAGCCATGAGTCATACAAAAAAACCCTGCTACTGAGACATCACAACATGTGTGTGTATATATACTTTTACCTGTTGCTCTGTGTGAAACATGCAAACACTTTATTTGTGTTCTGTCCCTCAGGCTTTTGGAGGAGTGCTATGGCATGCGCGATCCCTTCAGTCCAGGGAAAGAGAAATTCCTTGTGTTGGGGTCTAAATGTAGCCTCTGTAACAAAACTGTGTGTGTTGACACGGTATGTACTAAGAAGCTTCTTCCACTTAAACTGTTACCTTATTTCTACACACAATACATGATGACACAATTTGCAAATTTATTAAAATATTACATAATATTCCCTGCCTTTGTTCAGTACTTTATTGAAATATTTTTGAGTATGATGCTACAAGCTTGGCAGACCTGTTTTTGGGAAGTTTCTCCCATAGTCCCTGATCTGTGTCTCGGAGGTCTACAGTAAGTTCCTTTGACTTCATTGCTTGGTTTGTGCTGTGACATGCACTGTCTTCTCTGGGACCTTATATAAACAGGTGTGTGCCTTTTATAACACACATCTTCCACTTTCTTACAGTCTTACACATAACACATGCTATAGTTACAGAGGTTATTTCTATAGAACCTTCTGTGTATTTTGTTTTCTTTTAAAGTATACAGACTGACAAAAGTTATTTGGGATGTACAGGAAAACAAACTAAAAATTGTTAACCTGCTGCTGCTGCAGCTCTAGACCTGTGGTGGCTTCACTTTTGAGTGGCAATGCACTATTCACACATTTTACAGTCATTGGTTTGAAGACATATGAGTTTATGGTACAACTAATTTGATGGCTCACATTTCTTCAGCAGATGTAGCAGCTTGTTGTGTTGTGTTTGGTAAACATTAACAAAACTGGACTGAACCAAAACTGGTTTATTGAGTTTCCTGCCAGACACAGTAGGGGTGGTAGTACTTTAAGATGGGTACAAAAATTGCAGTAAAGAAAGCCCTTTATTTACAGGGAAAGAGTTCAAAATACGGTTCTAATTCATAATTTGGAGTTTTGGACCAGTGTCAAATCCAGACTGGAACTATGTAAACACTCAACAGAAACAGAAAATGCAAGCTAAGACTATTATAAGGCTATTTGTAATAACTGGGCCTGCTTAAGCTGCAAGAATGAGCACTCAACCTAAAAATATTACAAAGTGTGAGTGAGCTGAAATATCTTATTGATAAGTGTTCATTGAGAGCATGTTTCCCTTGCACACTGTAGCTGCTGTTGTGTCTTTTCACTTTCAACGTAGACTTTAACTTAATAATCTGCAAACACGTTCCCTGACATATTAAACTTGAGCAACTGTTATGGCTAGAGCTGTATCCTTTTTTAGCCAGACCGACTTTTCTATTGTGAGTTTGAACGTATTTTAGTGTACAGTGTCCGTCTTTTAAGGTGTTTTGCTTTGTTCCAAGTTTCAGGTGTGATGCACACTTACAGTAAAAATCGCCAAGCATGACTGTTTCCCTTTAATTAATTTCAGCTTAAAACAAGCTTATGTAGCATTTTACCTTAAAAAACAGCTTCTGTATCCTTTTAATGATCCATCGATTTGTAATAGAAAGAATTTCATCTTGATCACATCTGAATTACACTTCCCATCTGTAGGGGGGCCCAGGAGCAACAAATACCTGTTCACACAATTCCTTAAGTCTAAAAAATATTTAATAGTGCGGAACATACAG
Organism: Acestrorhynchus altus; assembly: GCA_034509495.1. Taxonomy (NCBI): domain Eukaryota; kingdom Metazoa; phylum Chordata; class Actinopteri; order Characiformes; family Acestrorhynchidae; genus Acestrorhynchus; species Acestrorhynchus altus. Next base: position 41,826,068 of record CM067501.1, read on the forward strand.
GAGTAGATTCTGAAGTTCAGGTTGGTGCAGTAATACAATCGTGTTTTACTCTATGCGTTCCTTTTGCTTCATTAATAAACATTTCAACCTGTTTTTGAAAGATGCAGAAGCAAATGTACTAATGTTGTGTATGTTTTTCTTTCCAGGAGTGCAGTCTGTTCTATACCAAACGCTTCTGCTTACCATGTGTGAAGGAACACCTGGAACAGTTTCCAGAACAGATTCAGACAGAGCTGGCCAAGAAGAAATCTACTCAGAAAAGTTGATGTGTACAAGAGATGCATTCTGTGGACAAAGGACATTTTGGAAACAGTGGATTTAAAAAAAACAAAAAGTGCTGACCTGTGCACTTGATGAGCTTACTGAATTAAATCTCTCTTTTTGGATATAGTTACAATGAAAAATAACTGCAGTTGTTGGGCCAAACTTGCTTGACAGATGGTCTCCAGAAGGTGAATGACAGCAGACATGGAGCCAAGCGTGCATGACAGTGTGTTTGTGGAGGCTCTGTGGATATGGCTCTGACTCTGTTGCTTTATAGGTTCAAGTTCAACTTTTTGTTGTTGCAAAGAACAGCCTGCTGGATGATGCATGGGTCACATCTGGTAAGGATGTAACTGAAAAGTGTCTTGGCTTTCCATTCACAGCACTCTTGCAGTTCAAATCCTATTTGCATTCACATAACACGTGGAGATACCTTGGTGAATGATGGAGCTGAGAAACATTTGAGGCACTGAGCTGACTTGTCACTGATGGAAATGAGGAACTTTTAATTTTTGAAGATGATCTCATCTCAGGACATCTGGCACAGTGTGAAATGAATAATGGACATCTTTGTTTGAAAATATTAAAGTGGAATACCTACATGGCTTGGGTGTCCATTGTTCAACACAATTAAATTTGATCCTTGAGATGCCCTACCTTCAACTATCCCATTCCCTTGTTTATGCTTCAGCAGTTTAGCTTTGCTCAGTCACACTGAAGTTAGAAGGGGTGTTTTAGCTCTGAGTGCTTTTTGAAAAAGGCAGGTTTTATTATATAACTTGTATACATGGGAATGAAATGTTTAATACAATTAAGAACATTACACTGTAGTTCAAACGGATTCAATACTGTACAAACATGATAAAGATACTGGATAGCAATATGATGAAGGCACTAACTACACAGAAACCATTGTGGGACAGTGGTAATTTAAAGGGCTTTGTCAGTGAAAATACTGAAAAATGTAATGAACACACTGGTAACTGGTTGTGTTCTTTTGACAGTGTTTGACTTTACAGAGAAAGAATGTCAGGATAGTGTTGTGTTTAATTCATGTGATGTGATGTCAACAGGAATAAGGGGTAGTAGTAATGTGGGATGAGGCTTGTAGCCAGTATGCTTATGCGGCGCTACCAATTTTGGACAAGGACTTGTGTGACATCCCTTCTAGCTGGCATGATCTTGCTACAGTAGTGATGTTTCACATGCTAGCTAATGTTATGCCATTTGTAGTAGTGTCTTTTCATAAAATGACCTGCTAATGGTTACTTCAGAAGGACCAGCATTTGTTCCCCCAGAACCCATAAAGTCATGGAAAAACAGGGTTGTGCTAAAAGGGTGCTGGTGTTGCTCTTTACATTTTTGTTTGGCTGGTGGTGGTTAACTGGAACATCTTACTGGCAAGTAATATGCACAATATTCACAAAACATTTTTTTTTATATTTCAAGCATGCCCAAACTTTTATATGCTTCTGTGTATGGATTGTGACAAAACATCATATGAAAGATATGAGTCATAGCAGCATTTAAGACATTTAAGTGCAATTTAATTGATGTTTATGTGGCTTGCAGTCCATCTATGGTGGATGTTGGAAGGATCTGGCTGGCAGTGGTGAACATCAGCCATGTCAGTCTTAAAGGCACTGAAACACCCTTTACTTCTTAACAGATAAAGACAGGTTGGAACTTAAGTTAAATACTGGGAAAGGTTAAATACTGGAACCATGTAGGATATGTTAAACACTGTAGCTGTAGCTGCAGCAATCAGCAGGTTTAAGTGCTGCAGATTCAGCCTCATCCACTAGATGTCAGGAAAAGTTTTTGTGTTGACTATTTCCCAATCAAATCATTTCTGGAGTGAGGTGGAGAGAGCAGAATCATACATTTGATTATTTACAAAAGAAAAAGAAAAGAAAATACAATTCAAGGAAAAGTATAAATATACATTAGGCCTGATAAATTTGAATGTGTTTACAGTTGCTAGATTTACTTAAAAAAAAGTCAGACATTGAACAATACTGCAAAGAGTAACAGATCACAGCTGGAATCTCTTCCTTTTGGGAGTTATATGTGAATTCAGAGCCTTCTTAAATCAGCCCTATACAGTATATTGACATTAAACAGCAGCTTCAAAATTGTGATGCTCCACTGACCTATTAAAGCTAGAAGAGGATCTCCATCGTTGCTACTACAGAGTTGTCACACATGTAACTTTGGTAAATCAGTAACAAATTTTGCTTGTGAGAATTGTGTAACACTGCATAACTTGAGTCATATTTGTGTTCAATCCTCTGATATTCCTCTACTGCTTCAGTCGATATGCTTCTTTCAATTTCAGTGTGTCCTTTAGAGCAGTGTTTCTCAACCCTGGTTCTGGAGGCACCATGCCTTGCACATTTTAGTGGATTCCCTGCTTTAACACACCACTTAAAAATCTGAAAGGGCTTGTTAATGAGCTTATTATTTTCATCAGGAATTTTGGGAGCAGAGAAAGCACTAAAGTGTGGAGGGCAAGGCGCTTCCAGGACTAGGGTTGAGAAACAAAGTGTGAATTACTCTTCTCACCTGTAGGCGGAGCCCAGAAGCAAGAAAAAAAACAAAACTATTCTCACCTAATGCTGCTTTACGATGTTTTGTGCAGTAACTCATTTCTCAAAAACGAGTACAAAAAGTGTAGCCCATTTTTGCTGTTTTTTGTTTTTAATGTCCTCCAGGTCCAGGTCCGTTATAGGACAATTTTCACACTTTCTCATGCAATTGCCCCAGTCATTTCAAAAAGTTAAAGAATTAAAGGCAAACACCAACATGGCTTAAAAGACAGTTGCCTGTAAACAGCCACAGCTTTACCAGTTTTGCAAGCACTGTTGTTTGTGTTAACCACTAACAGGCAATACTTGCCTTGATCATTAATTCACATACTGGACTAGTCATACTCCAACCATCAAGTTTTGCAACAGCTTTTAACCATTAATGATGTGCCTTACTATCTGCCATGATTGCCTCATTAGTCAGTAAACTGATACAGATCTATATCCAGCTCCCTGTAACACCTCTGAATCTGCTGCTTAATGTCTGTGTTTGTTTTCACTACTATTCTAGTTATTTGTGTTTTATTTTTAGTTATTTTGTGTGTATTACCATATATAACAGTGGGTATAACCAATACTGTAAAACCAATAATTTACAGTTACATTTAAAATGACTACAATGACTTATTTTTATTTTACAATGATTTTTTTACACACAAATAGCATTAATACCACGGTTGTGGTATTTTTCATTACAGACTTATATTAATATTACAGTGTAACAAAGTTTCAGATTTAAATAAATACTACAAAATCACTAAAACTAAAACCAGACTCAGAACTCCATTAGTAGAAAAGGATGAGCTCATAGGATGAGATATTTCAACATTGTGACCTTCTGAAATTCATGCACACTCCTCACACTAGGGAGGAGGAGAAAGCTGCAGCACCAAAGAAAGGCAATTGATATGACTCAGGGATCAGAACTACTTACTGATAGTGACAAAGTCTACCAGAGATAAGCTAGTGGCCAGCTATGACCTCAGTGTTGGCAGTAAAAAGTAACCAGATTTGCACACTGAACACTGTGGAAAAAAAATCTCACTAAGTCAAGACTTTGTTAAAGTCCTCATAATAACAAATGGCTTCCTATTGGACATGTAGTGCTTCACTAGTGGGTTCCTTTGCTCCATGTGCTTACATACAGTTTTGGTGACTTTACAGGTTTTGGAATATCTGTGCTTTTATTTAAATTCTCCAGTTTTCTTAATACAGGTAATAATTTGATACAGGTGTTATTGCAGCCTTGTGCAAAGTTTTTGGTGCTGATTGTTTTATTAAAAGGTAGAAAACAAGGCCTCTGTAACTGATCAAACATTACAGACCTTGCTAAAAAAAAAAAAAGTAACCCTTGCAACTATTTGGGTGCCTAAACTTTTGCACAAACAACAATCATGGTTTTTATTTTTTATTTTATTAGATTTTTTCTAAATAAAAAAAAATACTAAATGTGTCATTTGGCCAATGGTGCCCAAACTTTGCATACTGTGAATGTATATTTTATTTTATGGGTAATGCTTAGCTGTTTTTGTTCTCTAACAAAGGATGGGTGGGATACGGGTTGTAATGGATTAATTAAGAGTGGTTGGGACAGTTTTTAATGTCTGCCTTTCCTCATCTTTCTTGCCAGAAATATAAAATAAGCCAATATATGATACATTTCTGTAATACTGAAGATATATCTATCCAAGTGAGATGAGGAAATGAGAAAATAGACCTATAGGTATACTGTCCCATTCAAACTTATTTTGTAATAGCCCTTAATTCACTGTGTATGTGGGAAATAATTAATGAACTATTATTTACATCCATCACTTCTCTGAGAAGCTCTTTGAAGCTCCAGTGCACTTCTAAGAGAAGCTCCAGTGCACTTCTCTGATAAACTCCAGTGCACTTCTGAGAAGCTCCAGTGCACTTCTCTGAGAAGTTCTTTGAAGCTCCAGTGCACTTCTCTGTGAAGCTCCATTGCTCTTCTCTGAGAAGCTCCAGTGTACTTCTGAGAAGTTCCAGTGCACTTCTCTGAGAAACTCCAGTGCACTTCTCTGAGAAGCTCCATTGCACTTCTTTGAGAAGCTCCAGTGCGCTTCTCTGAGAAAACCCACTACGTGAGACGAGCTTTTAGTTCCTCAGCTCATTAATTCCGTCTCGAGCTGATTTCAGGGCTCACTTTTGCTCCCAGTGAAGCGGCGACACATGAGGGTGGATCAGGGCGCTTTGCTCTGCAGTTTGCGTGCAGCAGTCGTGCCTCGACGTGATCTCCGTAGTGCACTATATAGTGCGCATTAGAGATCCAGCCCTCGTTCCTTTTAAGAAGTGGGCGGGGCCCGCGGCGCTGAACCAATGAACGCGCGGGGTTTAAATAGCCGTCGCTGTCAGAGGCTCGTCTCTTCCACTGGCTGTGCTCGACTTCGCCATATTGGGCGCTCGATCGCCTGTGTCCTGCTTTTCTTTCGGAATTACGGAGCCTAGGGGAGCGGGGCGTTTGACGGGGCGTTTGACTGAGCGCCGGGCTGCGTTTCTGTCTCTGGGTTAGATGCTGTTCGGGGGCATGTTTGCTCTTCTTGGGCTCAGTGACGACTCTCTCGCCTCTAACGGGAGGAGCGTTGCGCGGTGGTAATCGTTTTATTTTGTTTTGTTTCCCCCGGTTGGTTTGCTTGGTTTTTTTTTTCGCCTCCTGCTTCAGAGAGCCGCTTTTTTAATGTAGAGAAGATGTCCGACGTGCGCCTGTCTAACGGAAGCCCCCCGCTGGAGAGGGTGGACGCGAGGCTCGCGGACCACGCCAGGCCCCCGGTGTGTAGGAACCTGTTCGGCGCTGGAGGCGCGGCGGACGCGTCGGAGCAGCTGCTCGAGCAGGAGCGCGCGCTGCAGGACAAGTACAACTTCGACTTCGCGCGGGACGAGCCGCTCGCACCGGGCCAGTACGAGTGGGTGGCGGTGGACGACAGGAGCGTGCCGGACTTTTACAGCAGGCCTGCTCGCGGAGCCGAGCCGGAGCGCGCTGCGCAGAGAGCCCCGCGGCGGGGCAGCCCCGCTCCGCACCCGGGGCCGGAGAATGGAGCTCGCGCGGATCGCAGGGAGTCGAGGAAAAGACGCGCCGCCGAGCAGCAGGGTAACTAACCGCCGCCTCTTCGGGGAGGCTCAGACTGGCGCTAAACATCTGCGCGCTGTTTGTCGTGCGTGCAGATGTGCTGCGGGATCTGTGCGGCAGAAAGGGGAAACCGCGCGCGTAGCGTGCGTGCGCCTTACTCAACCCACAGGCAGACCAGTGCACCCAACACGACCTACTGGTGTACAAACCGACTGTTGTGCTGGTACGTAATGGTGCACGCGCCAGGGAGCTAACTGCATCTTTCCCTCTCAAAATCAGATGGTGCAAGTCAGAGTAAAAGAGCGAACGGTGATGCGGAGGAAGCCAACCACTGTCCACCGGAGGAGTCCCCTACGGAGCAGACCCCCAGAAAATCACCTCCTCCCAACACGTAAGAGAGGCCCTGGGAGCAAAGGTGAGCGATGGTGTGTGTTTACGCACAGCTCGGTGCGTAAAGCCGCAGCGTGGCTGTAGTGTCACGTTTTCTAGCGTAGTAAAATCAGAAAACCCTCCGGACTCAGATCACTTGGTGCATCTGCTTCCTTTTGCAAGCCTGCACTCAGATTTAGGTACTGTTTAAGGTGCAAGGCAGTAATCTTAACTTGACCTCATAACCTTAACTTCTAATCTCTTCCAAAGCGACTTAGGGTGTAAACAAAATGCCCGTGGAGTGAACAACAGTGTAGTAAGACGTCACAGGGTGTGTGTGTGTGTATGTGTGTGTGTGTGTAGGAGGGAGTGAGATGAACCACCTCCAGCCTCACGCTCACTCCACTCCGTATAGTAACTAAGTGACTATAGTGTCCCATATATAAGCTTCTTGGAAATAGGTCCTGCTGTTGCTGTAGGAAGCTTATTACGTCTCTGCAGTCTTTATTTCACATGCAGATCTAACCCATCTCAGTGATCTTAATGCAGTATCGAAATGTTTGCTCAGCAACTCAAAGCAATTGCATGTGTGTTATTGTTTCTATGCTGGTGTTTCCTTTATAGCTAAATGCATGTTTTGCTTCTGTTCCCCACAGAGATGAAGAATGTCTGTTTCTCCATCAAAACCTTCGAGAGCTTTATGAAGTAAACAGGGACCGCAATGAAAGAAAGAAAAAAGGCGCACCGTCTTTTTCCTAAAGGATGTGTGAGGCAGTAGAAGCACTGAAATTTTTTTACACTAAAGTTTTGGCACTCAACCGAATACAATTGCCTCAAAAGCAGACGATGTAGCAGCGTGCAATTGTTGTTTTCCATTTTTATTTTGCTCAGTCTTTACTACCTATGTATATATTCTCATTTTATATGTAGCACATTTGAAATATAACATTACGATGGAAAAAAGCATATATAAAATAGTGACTTGAAGAATTGCTGTGCAGTTTTCAAAATGACTCCCCATAACTCTTTATACTCCCATGTTTGCTCATATTTAGGTAAGTTTGGACCTAACGTCTCAATGTTTTCAGGGCTTAGTTTATCATTCAGATCTGTCTTACATTTGTCATGCATCAGTTCTACACACTAGACATCTTGGGTGTTCAGACATGCCATAGAGAGTTCACCATTGAAAGAGAACGGGAGTCTGATGGTGATATAATGTGACCTAAAGATGCAAAATCTAAAGATTGTGTTTCGGTATTAGCAATGATACCACAGAAGTGTGCATTGGTACTTGATTCTGTGATATTGATATAAATTTTGCCAAAGTTACAACAGGGATATTCCTTTTTAGGGTGTGGTCATACTGTTCTGATAGTGTTTCTCAGTATTATTTGATCCCTGGGTTATTCCACTATTGTTGTTTTTTTGTTTTTTCTTTTTTTTTGCAGTGAATATGTTTTGAACGTTGCTTATGAATGACAGCCTACTGACTAAATAATTTTTTTTTTGAAAAAAGGAAAACGGTTAATTTTGTTTTCAGTCACTTTTGTGTATTTCTCACTGTAGCAAAGTTTTAGATATATTTTTTTAAAAACACTGGGCCATGTATTTTTAGTACAGTAGTAGTCCACAAATTCAGTCCTTTGCCACCACAAAACACGGCTGTCATGTTGAACATGATGGGCCACTACATCCCAAAAAATATGTACAAAAAAGACGTTACACTGCATGTGTGTAAAACTTTGAAGTGTACCTGTGTATATAGCTTTGTAAAAACACTGAGGAAATTATACTAACTTATTTATGTTAAGCTTTTTGTTGTGTATGACTATCCAAAGTGGCATTTGTGCATTTTTTTAAAGTACTTTTTATAAGTTTATTTTCCAGATTTTTTTGTTAATAGAATTTGTGCAAGGTTGCAAACTGAGCCTATAAAAATAAATGATGTGGATTTTCTATTGCTTGTTAAAAGAGATGATTAAAAAAAATCATGAACACTCAATTTGTCTGTTTTAATTTGCATATAAATAATGAACATTGTGTAAACAATACATTTAGTGTTCAGTTTGCTCTGAGGCTGTGTAAACTTTGCACTCGGACAGAGTACACTGGGTTAAGGCCCATTAATGATCAATACTTAAACATTTCCAATAAAAAAATCACTGTAAAAAGGTCTCTGGAAATACTTGGGTTGGACATCCTGGAGTGTTTTGTCACAGTAAAGCTTAGGATACATGTTCAAATAGAAACCATGTAATAAATGAAACTGAACATGCATGATGAGATCTGCTGCTTAAGGCTTTTTATAGTCTAACCCATTTTTTTTCATGGCATTTTTCCAGATATAAAGTTGAAATTTAGAATCATGCATGGTGATATCATAATGTAGAGCCTGATGAGCATAAAGAACATTTTTATTGTGTGAAATTTATGTTTAGGGGCTTATTATTGCATTTTTCCTGATGGTTTGTGTATATTATCCTGACACCAATTTAATATCCACACAGTTGCTTAAAGGACACTCATGCGTCTTAAACTGGTGTTCAGTGCTTCAATGCACGGTCCGTTTGGTTAAAAACATAAGTAATACACTCCTTTTCGGTCGCCATTCAGACATAGGAGCACAAAAAAACTCCTGCTTCGACTGAGGAAAAACAAGGACACGTCCCATGAAGAAAAAGACGAAAAACAAAAAAATACAACAGGATAAGATATTGACATTCGGTTTGTCCAATCAGGAAAACACAGAGAAAAGCACCCCACTCCGTACAGCCACTCAGATCGACTTTCTATGCAGTATCAGCACACTACGCCGGCCTGCCGCTTTCCCCACCCGTACTCCGGCAGGCAACGCCCCCTTCACACTGTGATTGGCTCCCGCGTATTCCGCGTCGTGCAATTGGATTGGCTCATAGTTTAGACTCAAACTCAGCCGACCTATCAGCGTAGAGCCTTGGAGGCACGCTCGCCAATGCTGAAAGATGTGCTGTAAACAAGGGTGTTTTACGCATTTTAATACAAAAAAAGACATTAGACTTTTTTGCATATTGTGTATTTATATCGTACCCTGTTGTCGTCGTGCCGTTGACCTGTTAATCGTAGTAAATATGTCTGATTAAAATATGATTTTTTTTTAAATCCTTGATACTACATACCTTTATAAACATCGTAAAGTTTATTACCGAGAGAAAAAAAACCCAAAAGACTGAACTACTAGCCAATGGGAGCGAAGGGGCGGACCGTGCCGAAAGCGGGTGGAGGAAGAAGTCATTGGTACACGGTGTTCTTTTCGTCTAAGCGGCGCAGCGTCGAGCTGGCACGAACGGTCCGATCTGGTTTTCTGCTGATGCTTGCAGGCGCTGATGGCGTAGAGACATAGCGCCGTATCGCTGAAACCTGAAATAACCCCTCGACACAAGTGGCGAAGTGATGAACATGATGAAATCCGAGCTGCTGTTGCAGCAGTCCGCGGTGAATAACGCTCAGAAGCATGATCCGGATCCACAACGCGATCCGCTCCGCACTTTAGTTCCTGCCTGGGCGGTTCCGCTACAGTATCGAGATCATTAGCGCTGGTCTGATTAAACCCTGTCGTGTTTTTACTACGTGGACCTGCTCTAACCGCGCCAATCGACGCTAAATCAATAATGAGTGCAGTTTGTAACCGCACGAGCTCGTAGAGGTGGAAAATCCAGGTCCAAAAAGTGAAAATCCTATCCCGTTTGAGCTCCACTCGCAGCCGAAGCCGCGCCGCCCCGGCACGAACCTAATTCCGGGCTGGATTTCGTACTTTCTGGACCTGGATTTTCCACGTACACGTAGCTGTTAGGAGGGTTGAGAGTCAACCTGTGCAGAGTCTCACCCACCAGACTCTTTTCAACGTTAATAAGCTCGATTTAAGCTTCCTGGAGTGTAAAACAAATACAGACATTGTAAAAATAACTAGAGGTAGATGTTTACACTCTCAAAAAGAGGGTTCTTCGCTAAAGAAAATGCTTCTATATAGAACCATGAACATCCAAAGCAGCCTTTGCATGATTAAAGAGCTTTCTGCATCATAAAAGGTTTCCTTTTGGTTCTGAATAAAACCCTTTCCCAATTGTTCCATGTGGAACCCTCTACAGTGCATTTTCCACCAAACTGAAAAAAGCCCTTCACAATGCAAAGAACCATTTAATCATGCAAAGGATGTTTTGAGTGTTCATGGCTCTTAAGAGCACTAATTTTTAAGTCTATAAGAGCTGAAGAACTGAGGGGAGACAGCTGTAGTGGTTGTTCCATTTCTGGACAATGTGGGAAAACACATAACTACTTAGATGCCAAGCAAGGAAATAAGTGCTGTAAAGTGTGCTGAAGTGAGTGTCAGCCTAACCAGATTAATTCTGAAATACTTCCAAGTAGCCAAGTTTAATCATATTAAGTGTGCTGCATAATGATATCTAGTCTTAGTTGATGAAAAACGCAAACAATGACACATACAGTTGAGCACAAAAGGTTAGATACAGCCTAAAAGCTTTCTTATTGACTTTTTAAAATATTCAAAAATTCCCCACTTTATTTTTATTTTAACATATTAATTAGAGCAGGGTTTCTCAACCTGTGGGCTAGGGACCACCAGTGGGCCACGAAGCACTTTAGTGCTCAACCTCGGGGATACAGTAATCCATAGTGGGCAAGAAATGGCACGTTAAATCATAATCATTAAATTTAGTGTAAATAAAAATCAAGAAATAAATTATGTCTACATGGGGTTTGACATTTAGATACAACATTTACACAGAGTTAAAGAAGTCCACATTTTGTACCTAAGCACGTCTGGTGTTAGTAATGCATTTTTCCCCACTTGTTTTTATGAGCTACATTTGGGAACATTGTTCTCATGAAGACATGCTATTTTTTAAGCTACTGTTCAGGCCTTAATATCTAAAAAAACCTTAAGTTTTTGATTCAAGTTAAGCAATTAAACAAGTCAAGTGAACAAATACTAATAAGTTGTATGTTAGCTTCTGATCCATTGCAAATATATAGTAAATAAAACCTGAAATAAAATGTCTTAACTATCATACTGAAATTACCTCTCTTGGAAATAAAGTACATACACTAATTTGACTATGCAAAATATGGTCATATATAAGTTGTGGAGCTGTGAAAATTTGGATTTAAAAATGTTTTGCATTGATGTATTTAAAACTTTGGCCTCAACTGTCAATCCTGATCATATTTACAGCAAGATTAGACCTTAGGGTGGGCAATATGACAATATGCTTTCATATTGTGATTAATTACATCAAATTACATCATAATATGCATTTCTGTATATGTTGTGGATATCATCAGTACTTACCAGCTGCTTGTTTCAGTGGAAATTACATAATTTATCTTATTAGTGCAGAACAGTATGTGAAAAATACCAATAATAACTATTCACAGTTTAAGGTCCCCAGAAAGTATAACGCTATTGATTATGTAACATTTTTTGTAAAAAATTCCTTGGATTGGAAAATATTGTGAGCTGAGGTATTAAACTATTGTCAATAATGTTTCAGTCGTTTAGTTAAATTGAATAACTTTCTGTGAGGACACGTTTAAAGTGAATGGATCAGATGCTGGTTCCTATCATGACAACTGTGAACAATTCTGAACAGTTGTTCAAAACTGTGAAGTTTAAGAACTTCATTTCACACCAAACCATTCTGATTGACTGGTTACATGCTAGCTACATTTAACCATCCATTCTGGGGGAAAACGTGTGGAAATTCCCCATTAAGTAAACATTCTTTTTGTGAATGGGTGTAAATTGCAAAACTGTATAACTGATTCAAGTCCCCAGTCAGAAACTTCAGTTTGTATTAATATAAAACATGTATTTATGATTACCTTTTACACATTTAATGTCCATTAATTATTATTTATTCATTTTATAATCTGCTTCTTCCTGATCAAGGTTGCGGAGGGTCCAGTATACCGACCAGTTCATTGCAGGGTACCACTCGCACCCATTCATTCACCCATTCACTCTTTGCCTATGGGGAATTTAGCTTAACTAACACCTGACACTGAGCAGAGTGAGGATCGACCCCAAACCTTTGGCTCCTGGACTATTTTTGTCAAATGGCCCATAAGTATTTCACAATTCCATCCATCCTCACAAACCTTAAAAAACACACACTCAAAAAAACTCAACAATATGTGCAATCAAAACAGTACACCACCAGACTTCTAGTGCATATTGTGTGCAACTAGTTTATATTGTGAAAAAGTGTGATTTTCATAATTCAAGAAAGGTAAACTGTCACATGTATCACATTCATTAAATGTAAATGTCAAGCTTTAAAAAAAAAAAAAAAAAAAAAAAAAAAAAAAAAATATATATATATATATATATATATATATATATATATATATATATATATATATATTACTTTTGAATAGCATGACATACAGATCATGATCCAGTATCCAAAGTATAAGAATATTATTATTAGCATATTTAATTTCATGTTTGAATAAATCATAATTCAAACAGTATAAATACTATGTCTAGTTCAGCACACGCAACAGCACTCACGGGCAAGATGATTATCAACATTCACAAAGAGGCTAAACAATAATGTAATCAAAGCATATTGATGGAAAATTGACTGGAAGGGGAAAATGTGATGGAAAAAAAAAGAAAGATGTCTGAAGTCCAGTGATAAGTTTCCAGTCTGTGATAGTTTAGGAGGCCATGTCATCTGCTGGTGTTGGTCCACTGTGTTTTATCATATCCAGTGTCATTGTAACATCAACCAGGAGATTTTAGTGCTGAGAAGCTTTTATGAAGATGCAGATTTACTTTTCCAGCAGGACTCAGTACCTACCAATAGTGGCAAAATATTTAAGAAATATGAAATAATCTAAGAAACAAAAAAGCTTGACAGTGTGCCACCTAAACAGTTTTCAGACTTGCATTACCAGTGCTTTTCACAGTGCTTTAAGGAATTACGTCAAGAGTGAAGTTCCGCAAGGTCTGGATCAGCCACCTTCACTCTGTTCAATCCAAAAAATTAAAGACAGCACATGGAACGTACAGATACAATCAGCATCTCCAAATGTTGGGTCTGAACTTTAGTGTTTTCATCATAGGCCAATTTTGAACTTATGGAGTGAGTAGAATTATACAGGCCAAGTTATATGCTGTTAGCTTCAAAGGGTGTCACACTTGTTTGCTAAAGTTGATGTAACTGAATATCAAAGCTAATCCTTTTGGTACCAAGAAGTTTCAAATGGGTGATCAAGACTTATTCAACTGAAAGCCGAGCTCTCCTGCTGTGTGTGGCAGGTAGTAGCGGCCATGGACATTCAGATGGTAACTATTAGCTCTACAATTTACACACATCCACAAGACCTGGCTAATGATCATAACAGATGTCTGAACCTTAGGATCAGATACACAAAAAATGTCCTCAATACATCCTCCAAAGCACAACTGATGCCAGAAGACCAGTCATCAGGGTCCAGTTTCCCAAAGGTATCACAATGGTGTAATCTGGACTATTAACAAGATTGTTCAAAGTCAGTCTTGGACCTTAAGATCTTGATCTTGTGCTCTATGGCACTTTTGGCGAATGCACCCTGGGACAGTTGTTGATAGAGGAAAATGGCACAATGGTTCACTCGTCTGACCCCCAGAAAAATGTTCAATTTTTCACCCAAGCATTAAGGCTGAGCGAATACTTCCTCGCACCTCTTAAGAGGATGACCTCATAATGCCATAGATCAAAACCAACTGGAACTTTCCCTGCCAACTATGACCTCAAAAAGGACACAAAGGGGAGGGGAATGTGTCTGCTAGTTCATTCACCTTATCCGTCCCCTTCTGTGTTACTTCATTAGACCACTCAAACCGTTCCAGGCCAAGAAGTACCAGTCCAGGAGATCTGCTCGTTTATTGGAGGAAGAGCATAACAGCATATCTCCTCACACAACAGTGGAGCGAGCAGGCTGGCCAAAATTTCTTCCGAACCCTTTCAAAGTAACACCACATTTCCAAGACCAAATTAGCAGGCAGCTAATTTAACAACATGGCAGATAACGGGAAGAGAGTGATCGTAAAAATTGGAAAATGTTTACAGCTGGCCCTATTAATAGACATTTTGTACAGAACCAAACATGACCTCACAGTTGGCTTCCCCACTGGGAATGGAACATTTGCAAATGTCTGTCTTATTTTGGAAATGCAACTTCCCATCTGTTTTGTGTTGTTATTAATCTGAATGATTTTTATGAGGCTGAATAAAGCTTTTTTTTTTCCACCTCTGCCTGCCCAGTGGTCATGTGCTTTGGCTGTCCTCAGCTTGATGAGAAGTCTGCACCAGCCATGAAATGAAACCAACTCTGGCTGGTAGTCATGCTTAGCTGGCCTCAAAACCTCTCCAAATGAAGGATGTAAACAACCTTTTTTGCCAGCGGGACTTTTTATGCGTTGTGTCGTGCTGTGAACTCCACAAGTATGTTTTTGGTTTGCTCCGTGTATTGCACTCCTAGGGTCAACTACAGTCTTTTTTTCCCTCTCCTTTTTCTCCCGCTATCCTGATCACATGGATTACGTTCTTTCATCTAACCCCATGTCTTGATGACAAAAGTATGTGCTTGTGTGTGTGCATGTGTGGAGGGGTCATGGTTTGAATAACAACAATCAGCTCTAGAAGTGACCCATGCGCCTGCTAATTACATACAGGCACATCTGATTTTGTCATACAGAAATGAGAAGTCAATTGTGTACCATGTTACAGTAGAGGAGTTTGTTGGAGTCCATACCTAAAATACATGTCAAATTAGAAAAAATATTGGGACACATTTCTTCTGAAATCAAGGGCATTAAAAATGTCCTCCTCTTGTTGGAGTAACCATCCAGTAAGGTTGAGAAGCCCTGTTCTAGCCCATGTCTGGCATTATGCATAGTGCCAATAGCATCTTATTCATCTGCTCCAGAGTCCTACTAAGTCTCTACAGGAACTAGGCAAACTGTTTGTGTGCATTTGCACATCTGTGTCAGCAAATGGTGCAAGTTAAACCTGCTGAATGTATTCGTTTCAGTGGGTGTCCATATTCAGTAAATATACTAGATTATAAGATATATATGTCTGTATCAGTGGTCATTATTTTGATTATGAGATGAAATTGTTGCACCCATACTATGTAAGAATGTGACATTGAGCTCTAAAATTTAAAGCACACAACAGTTCCTCACTCCTGTTACTCACAGAATAAGTTTAACCAAACAGTAAGCCTGGAATTTACTTTCACTACCCATTTAAAACTGTCTAAACCTCTTTGTTGTCTCATTTCAATAAAATCATTGGATGACTGGATGATTGGGTAAATAGATGACCTCTCTGAGGTCAAAGAGTTTTCTGGGGTTAAGCAGCCCTACTCAAGATCAATTTGTCAGCAACTCCCCAATGTACCTGCCGAATGACAGGTGGCTAAAGACAAGCCTTTCTGATCCACTCAAGTTACTTTACAGGAAAGGTTTCATCATCATTTCACACTGGGCTATGAGGAAAAATCCCCCAACAAGAAGACAAGTAGAACAAGAATCACAACATCCAGTCAGCTAGACTTCTAAACTGCTACTTCATTATGATGTGTCAGTCTCTAGAGACAAATTGTGTAGAGTAAAGGAACATACTATTTATGTACAAAAAAGTTTCTTTTCCTTCTTTACTATTTTTTCCACGGAATGTTTAAATGTTTTCCCATTTCCTGTAAATGTTACCAATTTGGAGAAATTATTTTTTCTTTGTATTCTTTGCAGGGTTGATGTAGTATATACGTTTTAAAACATGATGTTCACTCCCCAGTCCATATAGGTGCAAAAGTTGAAGCAGCTATTTTGAATGTATTCTTTAACACATTTGCACAAGACCATTCCTACAGCCTACAATTTGCAAATTCGTGTTGAAATTAGTATATTTTTTGAACCAGGAACAGTGTAGGATCATCAGTCACAACAGAGATCATTTACATATATAGGACTTAAAGGTAGAGGCTGTTTCATTTTAAGACATGTAAAGACATTGAAAAATGAGCATGTAAAATGATTTTCTTACTAACAAAGTGTCACGTTGAGAGAACAGGAAGTGGATGTAAATGCAGGTTAATAGGGTTTATTAACAAAAAACAAAATACAATGCTAAAGAACAGGGAAATAAATTAAATTATACACATTAGCAGACAAACTAAAGAAGGAAGGAAGACACAAACACAAAGGAAGGGTCCAAACATGATGACAGTGAACACACAACGACAGACAGATACACACCCGACAAAGACAGTGAAACAAAGGTATATATATATATATATATATATATATACAGACACAGACTACAGACACAGACTAGACACACCTGGAGTAGATAATGAAAGAGCTACAAAGGAAGCACAGATGGGAACATTAATGAGAGGATGGAGACAGACTGTAAACACAACAGAGAAAAGAAAAGAAAGGAAAGGAAAAGAAAAGAAAATAAAAGAAAAGAAAAGAAAACAAGACAGTACAGAGACAGACTAGGGAAGACAAGAAACTAGACAGAAGCATGACAAAGAGGCATGCAAAAGTTCAAAAAAGGCAAATAAAAACTCTGCTTTACAGCAAAAGACCCTCAGGAAGATTAATGAGACTCTGGAGTGGACTTTTCTACTGTGCAGCAAAATCTGCATAAGCATGACCTTCATCAGAAGAAAACATTTCCTGTGTCCTAACCACAAAATTTAGCATTAGGCATTTTCAAAGAAACATCTAAACAAACCTGATGCAATTTGGAAACAAGCCATTTGGCTTATGGCAAACTTCTCTCCAGCTGTTAAGCATGGGGGAGGATCCATCATGTTTTGGACATGTATTGCAGCCAGTCACTGCCCAGAACATTTTAATGATTGAGGGAAGGAACTTTTGAAGCAAGTCTTTAAAAAAGCTAAAAAAAGATGAAAGCTTTTAAAGAAAGATAACAATCATAAAAACAACCACAAGTCTTTCACAATGTACTCACAATGTATTACTTCATGAGGGGTAAGCTGACGCTTTTGGCACGGCCCTCATGGGCCCCCAGTATAATAGGAAATCAGTATTCAATCAAAATCACACAATAATCTCAAGTAATAGAAGCCTTTAACAACAAGAACTGAAAACTGTTAGCTGGATTCATAAGTGCTTACAAACGATGCTATTTGCCAAAAAAGGTGTAACAGCTAAACACGTAGGGTACCTAAATGTTTGGTTTATGGCCTGTTACTTTACTATGTTACTATCTTTAACTTTATGCCTTTTGGCAATCCAGCAAGTTTGTACTCAACAGAATTTTTTTTACCAATGTTTTGTATATTGCTGTATATCCACAAAAATGACATAAATGAAGCTCAGAAAAAAATGTCAAATAGTTAGACTAATTTTTTTAAATTAGTCTAAAATCTTTATATTCAAGAAAAAACTTCATCTTCTTTGACATGCCTTTATTTACACTCTTTATTTACTTATAGAGTATAAGTATGTGTTGCAGTTCACAAACATTTTCACAGCCCATGGTGGCTCTGTAGTAGCTATCCTATGCTGTACAACAGACACTCCATGTGTTCTTGTATTACAGTGTTTTATTAGAAGGATCTGGAAAGTCACTCTTTTTGCCTGAAATTGCATCATATTCAAATCTTTTTTTAAATCTTACAGTTAAAGGAGAGGCCTGCACTTTGCATTTAGTTACATGCCCTTTACTAGGATTCATAACTCAGAATAAACTGCAGACATTGAGGTTATCATAACAAAGACTCCTTCTTACCATGTTCTTACCTTCTTACTCATCACTGTGTGATAAATCAGTAAAGTCAGTGATATATCATTGAGTAATCTTAAATTAAATTCCAGTTTAAATGCCAAAGGAGCTAGTATAAGCTCAGCCTGCTTGCAGACTCTGACTGATCAGCGAGAGACGGTAGATATAATGACATCACTGACCCAAATATTGGGTTATAGAGATAAATGAGAAGGGAGGGGCTGTTGGATGTCTTTCTTTGCTCACACAAATTTCAGAATAAAAGTCATTGGAAGGGATAATACTGATACCTTCATAAATAACAAAAACAATAAAGGACATTCAGAGTTTTTTTTCTATTACTTTGTTACTTTTTTATTACTATTTGGCATACTGACAAGTATTTTGAAGAACTTATTTTTGTAAATGTTCTTTTCAATTTAATAATTACAAACAATTTGTCAAAATTCTTGCTCTTGATCATTTCTAACAGGACTTATGAGATATACCGTAAAGTGTTATTTAGGCATTATAAGCCAAGAACACAACAAATTGTAGGTTCAAGTACATTTTTAATAAAAAAAAAAATCTCAAATTAAGATACAATTGAGTGTTTGTGGGGATTTTGGGGTTAAAATAAAAAATGGGGAGACATTGTTTTTGTTCTTTGTATATATCTGATATCTGTATGTTGTACAAACTCCTCTTTAAAAAAAAAAAAAAAAAAAAAAAAAGATACAATTGAGTATCCTATGTTCTCCTGACAATAGTAATATCTGGCATGTGTGACTGTTTCCTGTAAATACTTTTCTAAACATAAAGGTACACCAAACTATCATAATAATCTGCAAAATTAGCCTAGGGTTCTAAAGGTTATCTTAAAGAATATGTGCTCTTAAGGTGCATATCTGTTTGTGAAGTTGATCTGCAAAGGGTGCAGGTTGCATGCACCAGAGCAGCCACCTACACCACTGGAACATTTAATGAGTTCTGCAAAGTATGACAGGTGGGAGTAAGAAGAGATAGACCAACAGATAACTCAAACAGCTAACCCTTTAAACCAGCCGAATGCTTTGCCAGTCACTGTTTGAACTGCTCTCATGAGACTGTGATTCAGTATCAACTGGTGTTTGTTCTTGTGACATGTATAATCCTACTGAATCCAGCCAGCGTTAACAGGTTCTTGAAAAAGATATTTGAGTAAGGGAGTCTGAATAAAAAAGGCCCTATGTTTGAGCTGTCTGTTTACTCCCACCCGGACTACCACCGAAACCCAAAAAGACACATGTGCACACAAACATACACACATAAGCCTTTACATTGCAGACACATCTCACTCTGTCAGGGAGGCGGCACACCCACAGTGACCACAGACAGAAGCACACAGAGTTTGGAGACAGAGCAAACACCTACATCTAAGAAGCACTGCTGTCTGTCTGATGCTGCAAAGCCACATTTCAAATTTTGCACCAGCATGCATCATCAACAGCTCACATTCAAATGAAAACAACTCAGCCTGTCAGCCAATCAGAGCTGCCCAAAACTGAATCAGTCCAGGGTTTCCAGATGTGCATAAAAACTAGTTACGTTTGATAGATGTTATTCAAGAGTAACATTTTGGGTTATGACTTACCTGCCAACTGGGCATCGGCTCCACCGTGACCCTATTTAGACCCTATTTAGCGGTATAGAAGATGTATGGATGGATGGACTTACCTGAGTATGTTGAAATTGTACATGTATGCACTGTATTTTACATATCACTGCTGTCACAATGTCTCCATTTTTACTTTCTACATTGTTTGAACCAGAGATGGCTATTTCAGGTTCACCAAGTCAAAATCCAGTTTTCATTGACATTATTGACCAAGAGCTTGACTGAACTTGCTGGACCTAAAATGCCCACCCCTATTTTGAACCATATAGCTGCTCTGTACTCCATGTAAATACAGTGATTATGGATGAGTAGACCAATAGAAATTTAAATGACCCTTTTTTACATTAACTTCCATTCAAAGTTGAGAAAATGTTTGTGTTCTCCTGTAATAGAAATATGATTTATTTATTATTATTTTTATTTATTTTGACACCCATGAATTGTGTTTTATTTGACATGGCTGTCCAATGAAAACTATGCCAGTCTCCATTATTGTCCATTTTTAATTTGTCTGTTTATATTTTTTTGTACAAATTGTTCAACACTATTTAGATTTTTCTGCAAAACCTTTCCAGCCTAAATATATACAACATATCTGCATGAAAATAAAAAAGAATCATGAAGAGAAGCTGTGGCAGAGGTCTGTGGGCCTGAAGAATGACATTTGGTTATATACAGGAATGATAATAAATACTTGACTTTATTTGGCAGTGTTTTAAAACACTGCTAAATTTATTTCTGACCTCAAAGTAGAACAGTAAAAATCAGCACCATAAAATGTAAATATAATATTTTTCAATGAATCTTTGGCTGT
The DNA here is from genome assembly GCA_034509495.1 of Acestrorhynchus altus. Lineage (NCBI taxonomy): Eukaryota > Metazoa > Chordata > Actinopteri > Characiformes > Acestrorhynchidae > Acestrorhynchus > Acestrorhynchus altus. The sequence goes on from CM067501.1 coordinate 41,846,640, forward strand.
TAATAGGAGTGAACTGGGAGAGGCTGTATCACTTTTTACAGTGGGACATTGTAACACAGTTGTAACACAATAAAAAATCCACTATGTGAAGGTTGTCTTTTTTGCTAGCTCTTATTGTGATTTATCTACATAACCATGCAAAGCAGTATTGAAAACAATTCAGGGATGTACACTCAAATCATCAGTCGTCAAAAGTGTACTTGAATAGACTTCAGGGAAAATTTTGTGAAAATGCTGTTGATCTGCCACTTTTGTATGTCTATGCAGGTTGTAATTTGGAAAGATACTTTTGCTTGCGTCATTTTACAGAAGTAACAATACAATAGTTTTCACTGTGAATGACTTCAGGCTACACTTCACTCCACTGCTGAATCCAGGGAAGTAGAAAAGAGGACACAAAAGAGAACAGTAACATTAATACAGATGTGAAATGGTGCAATTGTAGATTTGTTAGGAAATTAGACTATGAAATACTTAAAATTGAACTGTAATGTGAGCCTAACAATGGTATAATTTGAGCTGAAGATCATAGCAGGGCTGACACTGTGTGTGTGTGTGTGTGTGTGTGTGTGTGTGTGTGTGTGTGTGTGTGTGTGTGTGTGTGTGTGTGTGTGTGTGTGTGTGTATAAATGTGTTAACAATTTGTTTGTCAATGAGCGTTTTACATTCTGTTGGCTTCTCCTACAATACGAATTTTTAAGTTGTATCCATTGTTGACAAAAATGTGCAAATGCGCACAGCTTGTCTGTAGAGAAAAGTATTGCCAATAGAATAGGACTCTCTGGAGCTGATAAACATTTTGACTCATTTGACACCATTCCTAATTCCAGACATGGGCTAGAGGTGGGTTAACAAAAATAGCTCTCAATGTGAAATTCTTTTGTTTGTAAGACAGGCAAATCAAAATCATCTGTATGTCTGCCAAGAAACTGATTATGTAAAAAATGAAAACTTTGCCCACAAGTAGGAAAGTATAAAAAAGCTAAACACTGTGAAGGGTTAGAGATGCCCTTATAATGTAATCACTAGTATTACTAGTGATCAACATACAACATTTACTTCAAATCAACAGTATTTTGCTTTGTCATGTCTATGGTAATATTAAATTAGCATTAAACATAGTTTTATGAGGCACTGTTTGAGGCATATAGTTTAACGAAACACTGATTAGATTAACTAGTAAATACTGAACTTCCTCGAGGAGAGCTATTCTAGCCGTCTAATACACAGTGCATGACTAATATTGCCACACATAACAATATAACAACACACAACATTACACACATAACAAAACTAAATATTGTGGATTTTTAAACTGGAACATTATTACAGGTTGAATTCACCTAAAGTCCTTCACAGTGTTTCAACTTGTTTGTTAAATCTTTCTGAGTAGATGTTCCACAGATGTTCAGCAATTCAGGCTCAACTCCCCAAAAGTCTGCACAGGCCACATAGATGGTGAAGAAACAATGTATCAGGACTGTCTTTACTACTTCTCAGTTTAAAAAAAATAATTCAGCATTTATTAACACCACCCTTTAGTTCTATAGTTTGTAAGTGTTTTTTTCAGCCAGCAAAATGCCTTTCAATTCTTGTTTGTTTTTTTTCACTGATTCTTCCTTGCAAAAGGCTTCTATTTCTCATTAAATTTTTTGGCCGTCTTGCTGTACTGCTCTACTGTAATCTGTTCACCTATTTTCTATGATATTTAGGTCACGGGACTGTGAGGGCCATAGCAGTTTGTACCTGTTGAGACAGTTGACTGTAGATTTTGAGGTGTGTCTAGGATCACCTGCTGCAGAAGTCATCTTAATTTCATTTTCAGTTTCAGCTTTTATACAGACAGTGAGATGTTTGCTTTCACAATTTGCTGGAATTTAGCTTAATCCATACTTCCCAGTGAAATGTTCCCCACTGCCACTGGCCTGAAACTGGATTGATGTACCATTGTACTTAACAGTTGGAAAGGTGTTCTTTTCATGAAATGTGGAAGTTTTATTTTAACTTCATCACTCTGCTTACAGTACCTTGTTACTTTGTGTGCACCACCACTTAAGAGTCTACTAAACCTTTCTGAACATCTCAACTCCAGTCAAACAGGTTTTAATTTGCTTTTCTAGCAATTCTATGATTGCTGTTAAGAGATAGTAATTCTATTTCTTAAGCTGCTTTCACGCTGAACATGGAAATTTCTGTGCTGTGCTTTGAAACACATTTACAATGGGATGTGTGGTGCAGATGTGGATTTTCTCTGTGCGGTTAATATGAGAGCAGAGACAGCTACAGAGTGCCTCCCACTGTTACGCCCATTCGGCAAGCATTGCACATTCAGCAAGTAGTGGTAACAGCAGCTTACAAAGAAGTAAGCAGAGTGTTGCACATACTACATTCAGTGTGCAGCTTCAGTCTTCCAGAACTCAACTTGTCCAGCTAGTATTTCTAAATTACATTACAAACTAAAAACCTGAAAAACATTTTCCATTTCCATTTCATATCTCTTGCTTTGTAGCCATCAAATGTTCATTATGTTAGCAGCTGCCTAGAGACTTGGGACAAGACAATTTGCATTACCTTTCCAAACAATGGCTGTGAATAAAATAAGGCCTGACAACTAAATGACAACTCAAATCTCTTGAGGGTCCTAAACATTTGAATATTGCATTTTGTCATTGTAAATTTGTGCAACACAAAAACAATACATTCATCTTCAATGAAATTTCATCTATAATTTTAGGTCTTTTGAAGATCAGGTATTCTACTTTCACTTAACTATTTATTCATCTATAAATGGTGTTTAGTAAATACCTAAAAAGGCCAATCAGTACAAGGTACATTAACATAAACAAATTGTTTAATTTTAAGGTCTAAATAAAAAATAAGAAAAAGTTTAGAGATGGGCTTTAGAATGTTTCTAGTTTTCTTTTCCAGGAAAATGTCTTGTGATCATTGAAAGGATGCGAGTGACTTGGTTTTCTTTAAATGTTATTGCCATATACCTGTTCCATTCATCAAAAAAAAAAGAAAAAGATATTGTATCAGTACATCTGATGCAATATCTTTCAATGTCCCCACTCTTGTTGAAAATAAAGGTTAGCAAATACAGTACTGTTGTCAGTAGCCCCTGCACAGAAAGTGAAACGAGGAAATTACACTAATCACCATGACAACACCATTTCATTTTTGCCAAGCTGTCAACTCACCACAACACTAAACTCCCTAAACCTGATGACAAAATAAAACACGGCAAACTAACCAGACCTGCCCCATCACATTTCTTCTTCCCAAGTGTGCGTGTCTGTGTGCACTAGAGTGAAATAAATCAGCGAGATTGTCAAGATGTTCATGTTTCAGGTCCCGATGGACAGGTTGAGAAAATCAATTGTCATGCAAGCATAACCATGACATGTATATAAAGCAGGCACTGGAGACTATGTTTCCAGAGATTTTCATTTCAAGAGATTAGATATTTAACAACACACTGTTAAAAGTGAAACCACAATCAAAACACTGCAGACTCAGACTGAAAGCGCATGCAAAACCAAACCATCTGTTGAGGTTCTGCAATTGTGTTGATTCAAATGAGTCGTATCAGTCTTGGTTCAATATGAGGATCTGACAGATATTTACTGCTGATGATGCTTATGGCTTTCAACAGAATAATGCTTCTTCTACCATTTTCTTTATAATGCAATTTGCAATTTGTAGAAGTTTTTTTTGATGTACTATCCAAATCAAAGATCTCTAGACACTTCTTAGAAAAGCCACCTTTGATTGGAAAATAAGTGGGTAGAGTGTAGAAACTGCTAAAATAAAAATGCTTCAAATGGTTGTTTGAGCGATACCACAGAAGAACCACTTTAGGATGCATTAAAAATATGTATTTGTAATAGAGATGGGTGTGAAGGACATTTTTTAAAGGGCTAATGATCTTTTGCTTGGTGTAAAGGTTATTTACAAATGTAAAGGTTCTTTGCTCTCACACCTCTGTTACAAATATGGGGTGGTTTTCCCAAAAGCTTCTTAGCACAAAGTTGACTCTTAGATGATTGAACAAGCATCACACTGTGCACTCTCCCTGTTTAGACATTCTTAATGCTAAGATGCCTTTGGCATACTGGACCATGGTTCATTATGGAACTAAAAGTGGTTATTGTATTGCATCATTCAAAGATAGAATGAAGAACCACTAGAAATAGGTGTTAAGGGGTTTTGTAGTGAACTCTGCTATATATTTGCTGGTCAAATTTAAAGTAGCTGAGGAATCAAGTCAGTTCTTGTGGTTCAGGTTGAGTGGGGGTGGGCAGTATGTGATACATGCATATGCTGATTGTGTAGGTATTGAGTCTGTGAGTATAATTCTGTGAAATCCCATGATGTAAGCTTGGAGACTTCAGTGTTGAGACTTCTGGAGGCAATGCAGGTCTGTTATTAGACTATGGATGAATGGAATGGGCTGGGTCCAATGTGAAAGCTCAGTTGTTAGGTGTATGATCTTGTCATCTTCTGGTAGTATTGTTCCTAAATGTCCACAGAAAGTTTAGTTGTTTAACATAGTCATCTTGCTGTAGTGTCGTACAACAGCAGACAGAAGAGAGAGATTATTACAGAGGTGGGTTTAACGTAATGAAATACTGAAAAGGGAGGTGATGGAGTTAAGGAGGTAGTGGGTGTCTAGCATGTGGCAAGGGAAAGAGGTGGGCCATATTTGTAACCCCAGCTGATGCAGGATTTTTCATCTTCCTGTATTTTTCAGTTATTGGGGTGGGGGTGGGGAGTCAACTGGGGAGTCTACATTCAGAGCTCAATAAACATGATTTTTGATATACAAAAGACCAGAATGTAATTAATGTATATTAGTTGCTTCCATTTGCATTTTGAGACACTGCATATTTAATAAATTCAATAATAAATTCTGAAACCAAGACCAGAACATAAAACACCAAAGTGCTGCCCTCTTTTGGAAGAAAATAGGAGAGAAAACAAACGAGTCTGAAGAACCGTTCATCACACAGCATAAGAGGGATTCAGAAAAGCTTGCTTGTGTGTCAGAATGACGAAGGCATTCCTTCCTGAAATCTATCTTATCTGCGGGCTGGCTTGATAACAAGCTATAATTATGGTTCAGCCCAGGGTGGTGCACCTAATATCATTCATGTCCTCAGAGAAAGATTTGCAAAATGAACGAAGAAGAAGAAGAAGAAGAAGAAGAAGAAGAAGAAGAAGAAGAAGAAGAAGAAGAAGAAGAAGAAGAAGACGAAGAAGGGGGTGAGGGGTGTGTTTTTTCATTGTGGCCTGGCTAGGGAAATAGATGAATGTCTCTGAATAGAGAGCAGATATATGAAACCACAGTCTCTCTTTTCATAGCGTAGAAGAACATGGGGTTGGCTGCCAGAGGAACAAAAATACTACCAACTCGTGGAATGTCTTGGCATTAGCAAATAGAGAAGTGCACTCATTATGAGAGTGAGAGTGAGAGAGAGTGAGTGTGAGTGAGAGAGAAAGAGAGGTAGAAAGTAGGAGGGTGAGATGGAGGGAAAAAACCCTCAGGCGAATTGCCAGCAACCCCAAATCAAACTCCAGCACAATGAAGAAACCTCAAGCTCATCTCGTGGAAACCATGAATTTGAATTTCACCTAGCTACTTGACTGCTGATTCAACACTCTCTTTCTCATTTTCTCTCTCTTTATTCACTCTGCTATGCTCATACTGAGCTTTTTATTGCACCAACATGCTCTCAATTTTTTCAAACAAACTCTTCAAGCACAGCTTGAACACCTTTCATGAGATAAATATCATTGAACAAATTGGTTTCCCAGAGTCATTGTGAGCTAGCAACTCTTTACTATGAGCTACACAAGATATGGCCTAGTTTTCAAAATAACAATTATAAACAGTGACACCCAACTTTTTAAAGAAAGCCCTGCAAAATAATATACATGTTCAGTACTGGAATGGAAATGTTTTGTGTATTTAAAACAACCAATAGAGAACATGCCTCTAGTAGTAGGTATATATTTTAATAGCACTGTATACACAAACACACACACACACACACACACACACACACACACACACACACACACACACACACACACACACACACACACACACACACACACACACCATATTGAGGGCCAGTATGCAGTCCCACACCAGTTCATAAGTTTACTAAACTGAATTTTATACAATAGTGTGCACACATCTAGACAGCCACTAATTGTTCACAACAATTTATTTTGACAGTAAGAGCATGCAGTTATGGATATGTTACCTGGTTAACATTTTGGGTGCAGGAGCTGCTATTTTAAGACCTAGGTTAAGTAGGGGGTAGAGAGACATCTGAGACTCAGTCTGGGTATCTGATGGTAACTGTAAATTCTGGTCTTCCTCGAGTAGAGATTTGGAAAACATTGACAAAAATGCAATGGATTGCTTTGTTGTTATTGTTGTTGTTTGTATGTAGTCTACCCTTCTTTCTCAAACAAACAAAATTAAAGAAATTGATTTATTTATAATAGTCTCAGATTGCCTCATAATTTTCCCAATACAGTATAGAAGCAATTTAAAGCCATTTATAATTGGAATTTTTGAAGGATATCACATTTTGGCATAGTTTCAGCTTACATACTGTATGGGCTTGAAATGTTTACATTTCAAAAAATAAAAACAAACAAACACACAAACAACAGCAGCAAACTACAAGGTAATAGGACAGCAATGGAATGCATCAGCTATAAAAACAAATGTAGAAAATATTCTGAAATAATCAGATCAATGTCATTTAGCCAAATAATAGAGTTCAGTAAATTCACTATTGAAGAGATAAAGGAATTCAGAAGATAAATTCAAGGTAACCCAAGACTGGGTCATTGCTATGTTATCATTTGATTCTACAAGGAGACAAAGGTAAAAAAAAAACAATGTCAACTAGGAGATAATCTCTCTTCTCTGCCCAAACATCAGAGTCAGAGAGATCCTTTTACTGTCTGATATCAACACTACGACAGGCTGAAGCAGCACTGGTCAACACAGTTAAGTGGGTCTACATTGTTGTCTTTGTTTACACACATGTTTGCCCTGCTTTGCATGGACAGAGGTATAAAGGCTCTGATGGATGATCACTTGCTTTCATCCTTCTTTTCCTGTCACAGACAAAAGAGGGAGGGGTACACATGACCTTTGGAGGAACACTAAAAGCTGGAGTTGTGACGGCTTCTCTTGGACTTTCAGCAGCAGGGGGAATTGGGGAAAATGCTTTTTGAAGTCTAAAGTGCAGGCCTTGTTCCACAGGGAAAAGTGCTGGTTCCTCTCAAACATGGTGTCATTTCTAATGAGGCTGTCTCTCCTCCAGCATCTTTTCTGACACGGTGGCCTGGAACAGGATATGGCTCCTCTGTGGTTGATTACAGCTCTACCAAAGCTTGACCTCTTATCTAAGACATTTACGGTAGAGTGAGTTTCCCTGTTCCTGGTGTTCCGAAGAATGTATTACAGGAGGGATATAAATGTACCAGGCCTATAAAATTACACAACATGTCACTGTATTGCTCTAAAGAATTGTGGAATGATTTCCTTAAGATTTGTCCTTGTAAAAAAATGGCAACTTTTATAGGAGAAGGAAAACAGTGCCTTAACTTTCATGTAAAGAGGGTTTAGCCCTTGTACATTTTGAGCATTCCTATTCATCTACTTCATGGAATGTTCACACAATGCAAAGGGCAACTGCGATTTTCAAATGAGCTTCTGGGACTTTCAGGAGGTTCTGATATGATGATTAAAATAATTTTGTATGAATGTAGAGATACACTAACTACAATGTTTAAGTATACTTGACATGTCTTTCTATATAGAAAAGTTCAAGTATATAGTATATGTCTTATGCTTACATTTAAATATAGTTACATGTATAAAAAAGTGCAGATTAAATGAACTGTATATAAAGCAAATTACCTCCAGAAAAGATATAAGCCATATAAATACATGTAATATAAGGTGAAATATTTTATGTACACTTGGCCTATACTTGTTCCTAATCATTAGCTCTAGATGTACTTAAAAATAATAACTAATAATTCTGGCCATTTACATAAATTTTTAGTATGCTTGGCCTGTGATTTTGGGTGGGATGGACTTCAGAGAGGCTCCAAGACAAAATTTGAATATCTTCTGTGCATTTGTGGTGTTCTATTTATAACTGTAATGTCAATTTGAGATATGTTCTTAAATTTTGGCATCCAATACAACATTTGCTTAACATTTTTTATTTATAAAGGAAACAAAAGTATTTTATTGTGTTTTGTGAATTTTTAAATGTGTCCACTGGCAGTGTTATAACAGTTAATATCAAGTGTACGTAAAGTACAATAAAATGTATATCTCAAAAAATACTGAAACCTAGCAGTATACATGATAAGTATTATGTCAAGTTAACTTAAAGAAAACATAGCAGTATTGTTGCAGTATATAAACTATTGAACTAGGAGGTTATAGGGAGTTTACTTAAATAAATAAACTAGAAAAGTGGGGTTTAAGTATATAACCAACTTAGAGCATACCTAAATTCGCTTAGTATAGCTGCAGTAGAAAACTTAGATATAAACTAGTTGTTTACTCAAAGTTTACTACTCTTACTCCTAAAGTATACTTAAACTATATTTTTAAGTTAAAAGTTGGCAAATCTGTTCCCAAGCTTACAAATATACACTTATAAATATATTACTAGTACATTTATTATTAGTATACTTACTATTTAATGTCACAGAAATTTACTTGTAAAATTAACTTTATGCATAATGACATCATTATTGCAATTCAAACAGGTCATCTAACATTTAGGTTAATGTTAATGACATACAGCTAAGTTATACTTTTGCATCTGATTGTTCCTTGTGAACCTGTGAGATCACTGTAACCATTTATACTTGACACTTCCATTGTTACAGTTTTCTCCAAAATGACAGGTTGCAGTGCAAACAATACACATATTCTTAATCACATATACATAAATATATAACATATACATATAAATAAATCTTTTTTATTAATTTGAAGTTGTTTCAATATTTATTTTTGCACTAGGCCCCATACAATCCTATTTAATGAAGGCTGCTCTATCCAGTCCAGTACAGTTTCAAAATACTGAATGCACACAAACATATGCGCACACACACACACACACACACACACACACACACACACACATGAAAATAACAGAATATTATTTACTTCCAGCACATTTTTGCCTCAGTTTTGGAACAGATCCCTCGTTCTCACTGGACTGCAGTATAACTGGCCTTCTGTCTGGTCTCAGCCATATTATTTATAGGCATGGAAAAAAAACACACCACAACCAGAAGTAACTAAAAATGTCACACGCAGCCTCTGAAAATAAAATCAAAAACAGCTAGCTCTGAATACTTTGAATACATTGACTGAAAGAGCTGCATGGGGTGGGCACTAAAATAAACAAGGGAGGAAGGTACATGGAGGAGAGAGAGAGAGAGAGGGACAGAGAGAGAGAGAGAGAGAGAGACAGAGAGAGAGAGAGAGAGAGAGAGAGAGAGAGAGAGCAGGCGAAGAAAAAACAGTATAATTCAAAGAAAACAAAAACAGGTCATATAACTGTCATTTCCCCATGCCTGCAGGGATGCTCCTTGCCAGGGAACAACAACAGGAAGTCTCTGTCCATGGGCCTGGAGCTGGGCAAAACACTTCTGCTCACATAAAATTTTATCTGTGTAATCAGAGAGCTTCAGATGTAAATACAGTATGCACATGGTGATACTAACATTTGTATCAATGCAATTTTAAGTTTTAATTTCAGCAGCTTTAATATACCCACTACTGCTAAGTGTGCTTGCTTTGAACTTAATGTGCTGAAGGTGCATTTTGAGAGAAGAGTTTGAAGTACATGAAAGTACATAGTAAGTTTATAGTAATGAATACTATGCTGTGTATTTGGAGGATTATTTAAAGAAAATCTGGTTTATGATTGTTTAACCTGTACTTTATTATTTAAATATTTATATATATTATTTATATATTGTTTAACTCTGTAAACTTATCTTTTCTGTAGTTTTCTGTAGTATATTTCACTACAGAATACAAATTATATAATGTGTAATGTACACCAATCAGCATTATGATCACCTCCTTGTTTCTACTCTCATTTGTAATTTCCCTCTGGGATTAATAAAGTAATTCTGATTCTGTTTCTGACACTGACTGTCCATTTTATCAGCACCACTCATCATACAGCAGCATTTATTAGTTCTATAATTACAGCCTGTCGTCCACCTCTTCCTGGAGCCTCCTTGTATCCTATTCTTCAATGGTCAAACTGTCAAAAGTCAGAAAGAAATGTTGTGTTGGCCATCCTATAGTTCTTCATCAGTGCTCACAGGACACTGCCCACAGGATGCCACTGGCTGGATATTTCTGGTTAGTGGATTGCTGGTGGACTGTTCCCAGTCATCCGCCACCCACATAATACCTGCTCTGTGGTGGTCCTTTGATGTCCTGACCATTGACGAACAGGATGAAAAGAGGGTAACAAAGCTTCTGTATGGTAAGTAAAGCTAACTAAATGTGTACGAAGTGTAACTCATAACGTTATGACCGATCAGTGTATAAAATTATATTACTCAATATTAGTAACTTATTTTAAATATTTTGAAATGCTTCAAATTTTTCTCACATGTTAAAACAGTATGAATGTGGCAATCACACCCTGTTTACCTATGAAGAATATGGCATGGTTCATCTTTTGGTGGAAACTCTTCCTTAAAGCAGTGCCTTGAAACCATAGTGATAGCCATCTTGTATCTTAGGTTAGATGTTTCAACAGGAGCAACATGCATATACTTATAACAGTATGCAGAAAAGCATAATCCTGTAAACAGTATTTCAGAGCAGCCTTACACATGAATATTAGCAGATAGCCCATACTGTCTGAAAAGTTAAAACTGCAGACAACAGTAAAGCTACAGTATTGTATCTACATTAGTTAATTTATTTCATCAATGTGTACATTCTGAATAATGTCTATTTACTATGTTTTGTATTCTAAATGTGTCATTACATGTATCACATTACTGCCCGACATGGTTTGCACAATGTGGAGTGAGCTTCAGAGCCTACATCATATTGATAAGTGCTTATAACCAATTTGGTTAACGAGAGTAAAGTTAAAAGGCAAATAAAATAAATAATTAAACAAATAAGGATCCACACAGCCATTTAAAGCACTTAATTCTTCTAAACATTCCAGTACAGGAAGCAGTTACTTGAAAAGGTTGTGATCATAGTTGATGCTTAATGATGATGCTTAATGCCTGAGACACTGTTTTATGATACACCATCTCATATTACATCATTACAGTACTGCTCAGCTTTAGGCAAACTCTCAGAAAATATTGAGTGGTACTGTAAAGTGTACAAATATATACTTACTTTAAAGTAATTAATTATACTATACTCAACTGCAATTATCTTTTTATTTTTATTATATTTCATTTTTTCTGTCTATCTAGAAAGTCATAAAATGTACAAATGCACACTTTTCTCCTGGGAAAGTGAGTAGAGTGTACCTTTAAAAACTTCTTTAAGACACACAATAGGATCTTAAGGGCCTTTTTGTACATGGAGGGTACTCTTCCACTGATTATATCTTGGGGGACAAAATTGTGCACCCTTTTCCTGACAGTGTGCAGTTTTTTTGCATAGCTGTTTGGGTTTTGCTGTGGCCTCTGGCTTTGACCCTGGGTGTGGAGGCCTATAGGAGAGCCAGGCAGTTGGATCTTTGTGAGATCCAAGAGTGAGGCTAAAGCCCCAGGCTAGAATATTCCAGAGAGCAGAGCTAGATGAAAGGGGCGCTATTCCTGTTTATGGAGGGTCTTTTTCAGTGGGTTCGAGGGTAGCTCATAAACCCCCACTAATTTAATTACACAGAGCTACAGCGGCCTGACTGGAGCCTCATGGTGAGAGAGAGAGAATTGCGGTGTGTGTGTATGTGTGTGTGTGTGTGTGTGTGTGTGTGTGTGTGTGTGTGTGTGTGTGTGTGTGTGTGTGTGTGTGTGTGTTTCTCTTCAATTTTTGCTGAAATGATCATTTCTTGTCTGAACTTCTTTTCTTCTTATTTTCCACATGTCCCTTACACTTCCTCAGGATATCTCATTTTTGAAAATGATGTCAAACATAAGTTGCATTATTTATTAAGTACTGTTTTAATTGTAATTGTCTTGTTCTTCAAACTGCACAGTGTACTGTATGGTTAATATAAAATCAGACCAAAATTAACCAAATCAAATCTCAATCAATGGGAGATTTTATGATGCACTTACTTGTTTATAAAAGAACAAGAAACCAAAAATGTACACCTTTAAAAATAAAACAGATAATTAACTATTATGATCTGAAAAGAATTCTACACAAAATCACAATAAAGAATACAAGGGAACCCCTTCATTCAGCACACCATGTGTGGTTCTTCTACCAGTGATAAGTTTGATGTCTTTCATTTTTTCCACTTATTGAAAACTTTAGCAGTAGAAACCACAATATAAAATTCCATTCAGACTTAGCTTATATTCAACTGCAATTATTTTTTATTTTTATTATATTTTATTTGGATGTCTATCTAGAAAGTTATGCACACTTTTCTCCTGGGAAAGTGAGTGCAGTGTACCTTTAAAACTCCTTTAAGTCACACAATAGGACCTTAAGGGCCTTATTGTACATGGAGGGTACAATATGTACAAAGAAGCCAAAATGTACAATGACCTTCCTTTAACTTGCTGGCAAATATAACTTACTAGGATATAAGAAGAGGAAACCAATTTAAAACAGCTTCCTTTTCAAAGCTACATGCAGAGTGTACCCAGGGTGAAATTCAGATCACTTAGCTATATGTAGAAGTCTGATGAAGTGTGGCAGACATTCTTCAGAAATTCAGCCATGCAGTTCTTGGTCACAAGCTCAGCTGCATTACTTAAGCAAATTGGGGGGGAGGGGGGTGCTTTCACTTATCTTAGTGTGACATGGAACTGTCAGCAGTAAAATGGTTTTGACATATAGCCTTAGGCCTTACTGTTTTACTGTAAGATTTTCCCTGAGGGAATCTCCTCCTTTTTGGGGTCAGTAAGATTCTTTTAACCCAAAGTCAATAAAGTTTTAATGACAGATTATTAGTGAATTCTTTTATAACATTCCTTTATTTTACAATGAAAAACACATCCTGGTCTAACTGGGAAATAAACTGTTTGATGTTAACATTAGGGTTAGATCCTGAATCTGATTACACAAGCACCCATTAAACCTCTGCCCAGTTCTCACTGAGGAAAACATCCCTACTTTATGCTGCCACCTCCATGTTTACAATTATGGCCAAAATACCCCATTTAATTTTCTGACCACAAAATATTCTCCTTTCACATGTGTTTTCTTTCTTTCTGTAACTTGCTCAGACTGGTTCCAAGAGAAATTCATACATGTGACAAAAAACCATTTCAGAATTCATACAATGTGTACTAAGTGCAGTCTTTGTGTATAGGCAAAAAAAAAACCCTGACACAAAGAAATCTATTACAAGAATATTACAAAGCAACCAGTGTGCTTTCATTGCCTGAACCCACACCTCAACCTGAAACTAAACTTAATCTAATCTTACCCGAACTCTAACCTTAACCATAACTTAAACTTAACCTAATCCTAACCTTAATCATAATCTACATTTAAAGAATGTCAAATTTAAATATTATGTTTTTCTTGCAATTGAGTACTATATGTATAAATGTTTGTGATGTGCTGAGCTTATCATTCCATATAAGTCAGTCATGTACAGAGTTCTTCATTCCACTGACTGGTTCACTTTCACTTCTTTCAGCACAATTAATGGATTCCATTTAATCCCTCTTGTAGTACTGCTGAAAGTCTGAAATGAAGAATATGACATGTTTTGTTTACAACAGATCAAGGCTATTTTTTTTTCTGAATGGAATGCAGCTAGGCCTAAACCAGAATATCTGGTCTTTCTGCTGATAGGACAATGTTCAAATGCCTTTGAAATGTTTAATTACTATATTATACATGTCTCACGGTTAGAAAATGAAAATCTGGCATTGTATCATCACAAACAAGAACAAGCCTCTGCTTTGCTTTTCCAGATAGTAAACATCTAGCTGAACATGAGAAGGTTAAATTACTATAAAATGATAAGCATGATTTGTGACATAGTTTATGTAAACATTAAAAATAAATGTTTACAGTGTCTATCAAAGTCCCTGTAAAGAAGGCCAAAAAATGACCTGGCACTATAAGACACGTAGCACTTTATCCCTGTCCATTCAAGCTGAATTTATAAGGAGTGTTTCAGCCTGTTTTAAATGAGGTTCATTACCGGCCAGCCAATCAGGACAGAAATAATTGATTCCTAACAATATTGCCATTGTAAGGGGAAAATGGTGTGGGGTGGAAAATTGTCATGTAAAAATAAATTAGCATCGTAACATATCTTACAATGCTTACATGCTTAACTGGACCTTAAGGATATGTTGAACATGGGTCCTTTCAGATTAGAGAGTACCCACAGCCCCAGTACCAGCAGTCACCCTTAAGCATTCAGTGAGCAGGGAAAAAGAAAGCAGCTAATCAGAGACTTCTCTGCTTCCTGCATTACCAACAAGACTGAAGGATGTATGGACCTAGCAGCACACTACCTTGATTTGGAACAGCAAAATTTATTTGCTGTAATTTATCAGCATAAAAGACTTTTTGTTGGACAAATCACTTGTTTTACCCAAATACTACAAGGAGCATGGGTGGGGAAAATGGTTGTAGATTAAAATTGGAAATTTAGGGAATTTACTTGCACATAAACATATTCAGTAAAGTTGCCTTTTGCATGTTTTTGTTGCTCTATTATTCATTATGCAATCTGTTATGAAATAACTGTTAAAGATCAACTGAAAACAGAAAAATGAGTCTAATGCACAACAATTTGTTCTAATTTTTGGGGCCTCAATGCAAATGCTACATGATTGTCACAATGTGAAGAAGAACAGTCAGTTGGCTGATGTACTCACGTTATTGAGTATTTATTAAACAGAACAAACACCAGCAGAACAGAAACACAGAGCACACAAATGAGACACAGGTGAGAATGGGGCGGAGCAATGGTGGAGACAAGACCAAAACAATACACATGTGCTAAGGAGCACTTGGGGAAACCAAAACAAACAGAACAACTGACAGGGGAGCCAAATGGGACAGATATATGACAGTAGGTCCCACCCTGACATGCAACACTGGGGCGCATAAGCCATCACTCCCGGGGCTGGCAAACGGAGAGGGAATGGAAAAGAACAGGACAGACATGACTAGACATGAACACAAGACTGAAGACTGGACAGGAACTGATATGAAACAAAAGATGTGACCTATTTGACACAAGACCTGGGAAACATGGGACACATGAAATAGGTCATGTGAAACATTGGACACAACAAGGGACTGCACTAAAAACAAAACAGAAACAAGTGTAAAAAACAAAAGTAGACATGGACTGGGACATGGGCACAGATGTGGACTGGGGCATGGCCACAGACAGGCACAGACATACACTAGAACATGGGTACAGACTTGGCCATAGACCCAGTACAGGCTAATGCCCCTCAAACTGTTCTAGAAGCCAGACTGGAAACAGTTCAGGAGGCTGACAGAGGGACAAAACATCTAATTGTCAACCTTGTCAAAAGCACAGAGGGTGCTGAAATTTATAAATATATATATATATATAAATTATTATTATATATAAATAATATTATATTATTATACATTTATTATATATCTACAGTAGTGCATACGTTAAATCTCACTTAATTATCTCCCGATAATTATGTAATATGTTTCAACACTAACATTAATAGCCAAAGAAGCCAATCAGCATACCTTTACCTTTACCATTAAGCCCTCCTACTGAAGAGTTCTGTGGCCCCATGTTCGGTTAGATAACTAACCCAAGAAAACTGGGCTCAGCATGGTTTGTAAGAAGAAGAGTTCAGAATCTGAATTAGAATTACTTTATTATTCTGAGAAGGAAATTCTGTGTAAAACTGTCTCAGTGCAGAGAAGCCATTGGTATGTTTACTGGAGTGGAAAAGAGGCCTAAGTTAGATCAAAACCTTATATCATTAACATGTCAACTGGAGAAGGAAAACTCTATCTTAACTTTAAATGTAAAAATATTTAATTACAAGAGATTTTGGAGCATTTCCATTGGTCCGTTCATCATAAAATCTGGAAAAAATGTAAACAACTACCAGATTATGTCAAAAAGTGAGAATAAATGGAAATGCAATGTATTTGTATTTACAAACACACACACATGCATGCACACACACACACACACACACACACACACACACACACACACAATTCAGCAATGTGAGCTGTAGATATTCAGATATTCATTTATAAATTTATTTTGCACAAATTACCCTGCATTTAATATCTCCTATCAGTTCATTTACAGATAGATTATCACTGACACACAAGACTGATCTGTTTCAGAAAGGAAACACTGTCTTCTACAGAATTCAATAGGAAAAACATTCAGGAAAAAGTAGTTTGTAAACTTGACGTCAAGATTAGATCTAATTTAGATGTCTTGTCCTGTAAAAGAGAACAGCAATACTGTGTCTGATTATAATCTTCACGTCTCTATGAGCTGCAGTAATACTCTGTGGTGCAAGACACAGAGGAACACCATTGCCATCATGGAGGCACATAAAGCTGTGGTAATAAAGCCTATAATACATTATAGTAGTGATATATAAATGTCAGGCATTGTTTATGCCTCTTTATTCACAGAATTGGGCTTTCTGTAACAAAGACTGTGTATTATAGCACATACAGAACAGGCTTTAACACAGACACATTTATACACACACAAGTAAGAGCAATGTTACTAACAGACGGATCAAGCGAACAAACTCTACAGGCTTACAATGAACATTGTTCAATGCACCAAATGTCTAAACTGCCCATGTCTGCAAGTATCAATCATGTGAAAAAATGAGTAAATCCTTAGTCTAACATATTAAATCTAGATTTTAAAAATATTAAGAAATTGAGGTTTTATAACTAAACAAACAGAACTAAAGAAATGTCTGTATATAAATGTTAGGACACCCCCATTTATTACTACTTTAAATGCCTAAAATTAGAATCTGATTCAGCTGCAAATGATTAGACCATTAGAAACCTTTGGAGGAGCCTGTCTTATTGAAACCTAAGACATTAGTTAGTTTGTTGTTGATTATTGAATTTATTGGGATCACTATGTCCAGATCCAAAGAGCTCTCTCAGGCTTGGGATATTTGTGTCAACTGATTTTCTTATTATTGTTATTGTATTAGGTTGAATGGGTAACCACTTTTTACAGGGCATTCATATCCAATTAGAGATAAGTAACTTGATAAATGATCATTATCCTCATAAATGCAATCAATCTG
Organism: Acestrorhynchus altus; assembly: GCA_034509495.1. NCBI lineage: Eukaryota > Metazoa > Chordata > Actinopteri > Characiformes > Acestrorhynchidae > Acestrorhynchus > Acestrorhynchus altus. The sequence goes on from CM067501.1 coordinate 41,864,151, forward strand.
CATGGTATATCTTGAGTACAGTCTGGGCATTGAGATAACAAAAAAAATCCTCGTACCATAAAAGAGACAGATTTAGATATAGAGAACCTATGAAAATCAATCAGCATAAATCAGAACAAATGAAGAATATCTCTTACAAAACATTCCCAGTCAGACCAAAAATAACATTAAGGAAACATCTGAAATAACTAAACATACAGTAAATAAAATACATTATTTACATTACTTTTTAAAATATGCCTACAAAATGTAAGAATTGATTGTGAGAATAAACAAATAAACATTCAGTAAGTGTTCTTATTAAATAACACATTTTTTTGTAGGAGGAACATGTCCCAAATTTAACATTCTGCAAATTCCATTTCTTCCTTGTTCATGTGTCTATCACAATCTTTGCAACCCTCTGCCATTCCATCTCCTCCCATTTAACCCTCCTCCCTTCATCTATCATTTCTGGCATCACTTATCAGAAAGGGAGACTGACTTCCTACTGCAAAGAAGCCACCTGAATTCCTCTCTGTCTCGCTCCCCACCCCATAATTATCATATACTGAAGTCAAGGTCCTAAATAGCAAAAATAAAAATCCATTCCAGGAACTTCCAAAAACTGGACAAATTATAAACCAAAATCGCAATGTTCAAACATTTTGTTTCACTGTGCCATTGTTTTATTCAATCCTTCATATTCGATGCCATGATCTAAGTTTAAACCTAACATAAAATATTTACTAGCTGCTGATATGGTAATATCCACATGGCATGAGGTTGTCGCCACTCTTTATGATTTTATGGCTACAATTGGAATGCACACCTGAGTCAGACAAAACTCTAGGTCATCAGAAGTTTATAAAAACTCATGCAAAGCTGTCTGCGCGTTTATTCAGTTCAGCAAAGTACCTTGCACAATTTCTTTTTGCTGGCTTGAAGACCAGCAGGGAGCAGAAGCTTAGATAAGATTGCTCTTGTCAGTAGTAACAGGGGCCAATGGGCCAACTCCCTATTCAAGGTCAAGTTCTCCAAGCTGATCCATACATCACACACTGGCTTTATCTGCTTCTGCATTGTGCCCTGGATGTCATGAAAGAATGTGGGTCCTTTACTTACTAAAACAGAAGCTGCCAGATGCTGCTGGGTGTGCTGAATGCAGAAGAACAACATGGCCTTCACACAATAAAACAGTGGCAATAAATCAATTAATTATATATATATATATATACTATCAGTGATGTATAAATGTCAGGCATACTGAATTCAGGCTGGTTCATTCACAGATAAGGAGTTTCAATTATAGAGACCGGAAGTTAAACAGATACACACAAACAATAGCACTGTGTTTATAACACATATATGAACAAACTCCAAAGCTTTAAAATCAATATACAGGGAGTCTCAAACGAAAGCATCATGTAAAATGAAAACCAGATGGTGATCCAGTTTTACATACAAACTCTTGTTTGTTTCATCTTCAAATGGGAAAGTAGTTGTGTGACACATGTACTGTACTTCACATTAATGTATCATTATTCATCTTATGTTAAAGACCAGAAAACCTTCCATAAGGTCAACAGAACGTGTTTGAAATGCTCTGCATCCTGTATAAGTGTTGGGGCAATTCTTTTTCTTTTTCTCTCATTCCTGGTGAACTTTTACTAAGCATCTGGATGAGTGAACACATCAGCAATTCTGCATTTAAGAATTGTTGGAAGAAATCACTAAGTTTTCCATCCTCTGACTACAATGAAGAAAACACATCTTCAACTAACATCACATAATGATCTACCCTTAATGTGCTGTCAATGAAGAAAAGTCCCGCAATCCAGGCACATCATTCATTACACCATACCATGACTTTAGGTGAGGCAACCATGTGATGAATCAGTCCATTGAGGGTTTTTGTTGTTGTTGTTGTTGTTGTTGTTGTTGTTGTTTTTACCAAACCAGTATCTGTAATTTTGTTTGTTGACCTCACCATTTAAGAAATTTGCTTCATCACTGATGGAATCTGATGCAGAAAAATAGGGATTATCTACAGATGTTGTGTCACTCATTTTGTAATTTCCAGCCAGGTGTTGCAGTAGGAATGAGGACAAGCTCATGTCATCTATACAGAACTAAAATCCCTGAACACAAGAACATTAACATGAACATAATATTTTTTTTTGGTTAATTTATCCACCAGTTTGATGTGTTATACAGCTACCTTCCCATCTGAATCCAAGATGATGGCATTCACAATGACCCCCAAGTTGACAACATGACCTGATAGGTTTCCCTGTATCACCATCTGATAGACCATTTTCATTATATGTGTACGTTTCCTTACTTAAGAAACCACCCTGCAGTGCATCAGAACAAATATAAAATGAAACCTCTCAAAACATATTTCAAACTTAATATGAATTAAACAATGAAATTACTAAAAAGTACAGCACAATGAATGCAATTTCAACCAATTTTGAATTGGAATATTTATTAAATTAGGTGAATTGTCTACCTCTTGCTTACAGATCACTTAGTCTAACTATATATTTCTCAGATGCAAGTGAAAATCACACAACTCAAGAGTTGTTCAGAGCTCAGCCCTGACTCAAATGTGCCAGGGAGGACTTCCCTTAATCATCTGAGACTTTACCATCATGTGGGCAACTCCCTTTACAGTTTCAAGAGACCAGCGCAAATTACAACAGCTGTGCTTTGAGTAATTGGCATCACACTTACGCCAATATGAATCCATCTCATGGAAGGCAAGGCTTTGGTTGTCCCTCCACTTCAGGGTGGCATTAGAGAAGGGTGGGGAAAAGAGTGGTTGGAAATTTCGACACAAAAAGAGGCAAAATGACAGAGAGTAGTTCCATTGGCTACTTCATGTTTGTTTGCTGGTCATCAAGGCGTCATGGTAACCATTTTGCTCTTTAGGATTGACCTGATCTTCCAGTTCTTTCATGTACAATGGTAGACGTTTTACATACAGTGAGTCAACAGGCAATGATGAAGGCCTAAAATTAAGACCTTGGTAATTGCACTAAATGGCAGGTGCCATTGGTGAAAAGAGTGGGATACTTTGTGAAGGAACATGACCCAAAAGCAAAAAGAAAAAAGAGATTCAAAGGCAAGAGAAGAGCTAAGAAAATAACAGCAGTCTGTTCAAAAAGCATGGCGGCTCCAAGCTGCAATTACCCTCTGCAAGTCACTGGAACTCCTAAAATGCCTCCTGTGTTCCAACGTGGAGTAAATGACAAATTTATACTTCATTAATGATAATGATACCCTAGCCATTCTATTTTCAGCCAGTCTCGGTTATTACCCGACATATTTAGCACTGGCAAATGCTAGTGTTTTATTTCCACACCATAGCTCTGAGGCCAAAAAATGGAGCCTAAGCCACAGACCACACTCTGGCACTACGTAATGCCTGTTAAAAAAGTGCACAGGCTTAGTAAGCACCAAGCAACCCCCCTTTGTTAGTACTGTGGATGAGGTAAGGAGTCTTATCCCTTTACTTGGCCTGGATGAGACTAGCTTTTTGCTTTAGAAGACTGGCCTCTGGGCTTGAAAGTCCAGTGTATTCCAACAGAGGACATAAAGAAAACTGTGCAATACTGTCGCAGTGCCTTAAAGAGGTTTTTTGCATTCCTGGAGTGTCTAACAGGTGATCAATCTATGTTAGACTCCTGAGGATACCACTGCCCGAAAGACAATATGCTGATATATGTCACAGGAAAAAAGAGTATGAATAGAAATTGTCCTGTCTACTGTATTGATCTGTTTAAGATCTGAACAAACAACATTAAACAAATACTGTGGCTTAGTATGAATGATTATTATTGAAACCATGTGTAAGGCCCATGTGCTCTACGCCCTGTGCAATCAAAAACAAGTACAGTTTATGATCACTTTGTCAGATAAAAGACCTATTTACATATGTGCTGCCACTCCAGTTACCTCATTTTCAGAACAGGAGTCTTCAGTCAACTGTACTTTAGCACTCTGCCAAAAGACACGAAACAGAAACAAACATTGCTGCACTTTTTCTTCTTGCTGTCTGACAAGCTGGAGCCATTGGTGTGGCCCAGGTTAGACCTCCTGATCTCCCCACCAGCTGTACTGGCTGTGCTTTAATTCAACTAAACTGAATTCCTTGTACTACCAGGCTTTCCAGATTTGTTAGATGAATTCTGCCCTAAACACCATCTTCATGTTGTTATCAGGTCCTTTAGAGTGGCAGTTTTGTTGCATGACAATGATGTTACACTCCAAAATACACAATCCTAACTACACATGGCCAACTCTCTTCACCATGACACAATCTTCAGACACCAGGGGCTGCTGCACAGCACAATTCTTTTTCGCTACCCCCATACATGTAATTCAGTGTCAATAAGTTATCGTTGCTGTTGTGCTCCAGGATGTGAGGATTTGAACTTAGCTTTGCGTTATGCATCTGTCATTCTGTCATGAACGGGGAGCGGGAGGCGGACATAAATGCAGGGTAATGGGTAGTAATGGCTTTTATTGTGCTGAGGCTTTGGAGTGTGTGTCAAGAGATTCAGGAAGTCTTTTATGAGGTGCATATTGAGGCTTGCTTCGTTTTAGGGCGAGTGAAGTCACTGATGATCTCTGAAGCCTCACTGGTTTGGGAAATGGTTTGAGTCTTTGGAGTAATTTGTCAACATACATGAAGCTCAATGGGTATTTTCCTAAAAAGAATTTAATTATGTCACCATCACCCAAGTTTTCATAAATACAATTATGGTCCCTTCTATGGACATCACAGCAACAGTTTTAAAATAAACATCTCATATCATATTAGATTTATTATGATCACTTTTTAACATTAATAGACTTCTATTATAATTGAATGATTATAATAGAGGTAATTATTGAATGACTGAATAAATCACACAAAATCAAAAGTTTTTATCTCTATTCTTGGTGATTATTCCCATAGCGAGCCTGTTGCAAGACAGCCAAGAACCAATTACAAATAGTTAGAATGACAATAAATGTATTAACCACCAGGGGAGTTTGTGTGCACATGAAGCCTCGAGAAATTAACCTTGATTCGAACCAATCTGATGAAAGACTCAGTGTTCAAGGTTCATCTGGCCATCACTAGTAATAGTAATATATTAACAATTAATCAAAATACAAGCCAAAACAGAAAACAGAAGACTAAACTACATTAAACAAATCTGGCAAGGCATCTTAGACACTGCACATGTGACAGCAGTGAATACATACATGCACAACAATAGACAAAGACTGGTTGAAACAAAGGGCTATGTATACACAGACACAGACTAGACACAACTGAAGAAGATAACAAGAGGGCAGGGCTAAAAGTGAGGCACAGGTGGGAACACTGATGAGAGGGCAGAGCTAAGGTGGAGATAAACACAACAGAGCCATGTGTTGAAAAGCATATATATGTGTCGTATATATATATATATGACAGTTTATTATATAAGAAACTTTAAGATCACAGCTGTTGAAGTTTTTATTGTAAGTATTATTAAACATATATTATCAATATCACATTATCATGTTTATTTGCCACTGTAAATCTACTATTTTACTCTTTATTTTTTATGCTTAGCCACTCCCATGAACAAAGTGTAAAATCACCTTAACATAGGGTCTCTTGTGGCTTAGTGTACTCATTCAGATCTATAAAACTAACTTCTGGCCTCATTCCTGCAGAAACACAGTCCCATTATGTTCATAAGCTGTTATGTGTAAATGTAAAGGTTTGCGTCATTCTAATCACACATTAACTCAGAGGGCCGCTTTCCTGGCCAATGTGTTAATGATATACAGTAAAATAACCTAAAATAAAACAAGTACAGAGCTGTATCAGACACTGTTAAACCATAAATTCAAGCATAATTGTCTACTTGTCAGCTGATGCAACTCTGTATTGCTGTCTGCAGCTGGAATTCTGTTCATTACCTGGAATTCTGTTCATTTGTACTAAGAGTACAAAGAATCCATATCAGAGGGATGAAATTGTGCATGTGTGTCTAAACTTTTTTTTCAATTAATGATGCTAGTAAGTCAGGCATGTGTGTGATGTGGTATGTGTAGGGTGTGAGGGTGAGCCATTGTTCATTTTGAAAGCATAATTTAGTCACTCCTGGCTAATGGCTTTAATGGCATGCAAGCAAACTGGTAAACCTAATCGCCTGCGATCCTTGATACCAGCCTTCAATCACGCATGTATACACACACTCGCCCACACCCCTGCACACAAACACACGCCCACACAAACAAATGCATGCTACACTACTAGTATCCAAACACACATCTCCATGGTATACAGATCTATGGAAGAAAACCCAAACACTAGGTAAGTCCATTTGCACCAAACCTGACCAGGAGAAAGTGATTAACTCACAGGCCTGCAAACAAGGCCTTTTAATGCAAACACCCGAGGCCTATGAGTGTCTGGGTGTTGCAGTGCTGACGTAAGGATCCGTGTTTGGTAAGTGATGTCATCCCTTTGCTCTGCCCTAACCAAAACAACCGTGTCGTGCAAAGCAAGGCCAAGAGTCAGCAGCTCGTGACTAACACCTTCCACATCACACCAGGAAGCTCCTCCAATCACATCTAGCCATGACAATACTGAAAAACAATGATGGAAGATTTAAGAAATGCTATCATTCTTATTCTTAATCCAGTCAAATATATACCAATTTTGTGAATATTTCAATTGATTGCTCCTATTTTCCAACTTAAATACAACAAAATAAACAAGACACTAAATCTGAAAGGGGGAAAAAGTCACTGTCAAACAAACAAGGACTAAGAGAAAGATTCCAAAATTACTTGGAGGAAAATGCAAGACACAGCATGACACTGACAATATATACAGTCATGTGAAAAACATTACAACCCCCTTTATTAACATATTCAAAAATTAATTTGTAAAAAATGGTCAGAAAAAATATTTTCTATTGCAGAAAAAGTTTGGACACCCCCACATTTATTACTATTTAAAATTATTGAATCAGGTTCAGCACATCAGCTGATAAGAAATAGACCATCTTTAGAGTGGTCTTTGGAAGTGTGTGTTATTTAAACCACACAAATTAGTTTGGTTAGCTCTTGATTGTTGAAGTGGTATGATCATGGTGAAAGCCAAATAGCTCTTTGATGACTTCAAATCTTAAAATAAATGGATATCAGCCATTTCACTGTCCAGAACAAACCGTACAAGTGCAGAACACTTAAAACACCTCCCAACATGGCCAGGCCAGACCGTCCTAGGATGTTCAGTCTAAGACCAGAAGGCAAGGTTCATAATGAGGTCTACAATAATGCTAAAATCTCATCACAGCATCTATAGGTAGCTCTTGCCACAGTTGATGTCAAACTGCAAGGTTGATTTTCATGGGAAGTTTGCAAGGAAAACAAAGTAAAATTTTAATTGTTTTTGCAAAAGTGATGCAACAATATCACATTTACCTACAGCTTTAAGTTTAACATGAATAAGAAATCATAAATCGTACTTTTTGCTGGGACTGTGACATACAGTATTTTTAAGTGAAATACAGTTTTATAATGGTTCTCTGAGGTCTCCATTTATGTTTAATAATAAGTGAGAGTGGTTGAAGTGAGAAGATAAACATGATATAATTGACTGATGCAATATGAGATGTAGCCAAATATTAGCAGACACTGAGAGCTGGACAGCCGTGTCTTTGAAATGACACAATGATTTTAGGTTTCAGGTTGACTGGAGTTTAACTGACTTAGAATGAGATTAAAGGTTAGCATTAGAATTAGGTTTTGAGTTGAGGTTAGAGTTAGGATTAGGGACAAAATGAATGTTAGAAACTGATTTGGGGTATGGGTAAGATTAGGGATAGGATTAGAACCAAGTTTCAGAGTTATAATTTGGTTTTGTCTTAAGGTTCAGGTTAGGATTAGCTATTGAGTTAAGGTTCAGGTTATGATTAGGGTCAGGTAGGGATTAGGTTTTGAGATGAGGTTAAATTTAGGATTAGGGCCAGAGTTAGGGTTAGTTTTTCGATTGAGTTTTGGGATGAGGTTAATATTAGGATTTGGACTAGAGTTAGGTTCTGAGTAATGCTGGGTTAGGTTTTGCTTAATGAAAGTAAGATATCAAGTCCACTTCAGGTAACATATTAACAATAAATCTACTTAATGTAAGTGAAGCATCAGCAGCACATTTTCAAAATATTTACATCAGTGTATTCAGATGCTTCACTAAAGATACTGATGTGTTACTGGTGCTCTAATGTAATAATAAATGTAATAATAAATAAGGACCATTTTTGACCACTAAAATAAGGTGTTACTATGCTCTTAAAAGGTCAATGATCTCATTTTCTATATTTTTCTTTACCTCTTGTCTTTAATGTGTAATATGAAACCTTTATTTAATCTTTTTACCATTTATTATTTCCAAAGGTATATCTAATTTACATTCAGTGTAACTATATCAAACCTAGCAAAGCTCTTATAGTAGAGGTGGTCATATTTTGCTTACAGGCACCAAATCACCACAAAATCACTCCCAAAATCACTCAATTATAGTCTTTAAGTCCCACCGCCCCTTCCTCCTCCTCATTTTCCAGTTGTCTTGTGCTTTTGTTTTGTAATTCTGCCTGAGGAAACAGTGAGCAAAAGCATGCCATTGTGCCTTTTCAGGTTCCTTGAAGGAGCTGCCTGTGGCTGGAGCAGAAACAGTGGCCGTGCAGTATGGCCTGCGGTTAGAGGCTGTGGTCAGGGCACAGACAGTAGACTCCAGTTCACATCCCTGCACAGAGACAGCTACTGATTTCAGCCCCATCTCCGTTTATTTAAGGATGGACAGCCCTCTGGAAGGCCTCGCTACAGTCGCCTGGCAACAAGTCTTGGCCACTCCAAGTCTGACAGACGGCTTTTAATCTTGAGTTTGTCTCAGAGAGGCTTTTTGCTGTCGTGATATATACTTTCCCTCTTTCTTGTTTGTTTTCTCTCTAGTGCCTCTTAATGTAAAGTTCGCCCCAAATGAGACACTAGCTAGACTTGAATTTATGCTGTCTTCACATGCTCAGCCAGAGGGTCTTGTTTCCTGTTGGAAAGTTATAATGATGAAATCTTTGAATTTAAGGTACATGAGGGATCTTCCTGTTTGTTTAAGGAACACTCCAACCTTATTCATTTCTCTCTGTCTTACTTGTATTGTGTCTGTTGTCTGTTGTATTCTGAGTATGTTTTCCTTTTCATTCTTCTTGTATGTGCTGCAAAATTGTCCATGGTGCCGATAGTAAGGGAGACCAGAGTGTACAGCAGCCTATTGAGTCAGGCTCAGTTTCTCAAAAGCTTCATATTAAAATCATCATCTTATGGTAGTGGGGGTCTTGTCAACATTGTTGGCAATTGTAGTAGACTGCACAATGACTTGAAAATATACCAGTACTGTTAGTTAGTTAGTTAGCCTGATATGTTTTAGTCTCCTAAAATGACCTTTCATCAAAAAAGGTAAGCTCACTTTATTAGGGAACACACAGATATAGAACAAATACATATAGCATTATATAAAAAGTAGAGAATTTAAATAGATGGAATTGTTTAGATATTTCTGGTAATCTTCCACTACCTGATTTGGTTGATCAGTGTTCAACTGGTGCTGCTGGTCAATGTGAACAATCTATGTGACGATGGAAGGTTTCTAACCAAGGGAAGAATTTTTTTCTAACCAGACCTTTATCACACATACACACGCACACAAACACACACACACACACACATACACACACACAAATTTCATGACTTTACAAGTTGAATGAAAGCTGAATTTCTACAGTCAACACAGTAGGCACTTACTAGTCTATAGGAAACAAGTCTATAGGAAACCCAGTGCTCTCTGTGTGTCTACATTAATAGTGAGGGTCCACTGATGTGGGCTGGAGACCACCAGGCCCACACAGGCAATCTATAGAGAGAACTCCTCTGACTGATGAACACTAACTGCAGGACATTAAAGAACCCCACCCGAATCATAGGCCTTCAAGCAGTTTGTGCAGGAAACCACGGCGCAGCACACTTTAAAGCACTTGTTTCCACCTGCAATAATGTATGACTTAAAAAAAATTAGCTGCCTTTAAATGGCACTGAATTTAGACACTCTGCCCACATAACCATGGCGTGCCATGTGAGGAGGTTGAGGAGGGAAGTGTGTGTAAGTTTTTTTGTTACTGACAACTTAATTTAGCTGGACAAGCCTGAGCATGCCTGAGCATGCAGCTGGAGGCAGTCTCAGTTTTAGTGCCTGGAGAAAGGGTGTCCACACTGAGCTGGAGAATGTCTTGAACTGCATGCAGCACACATACTACTTCCAGTCATCAATTAATGTTTCTGTATTAGTAACAGGTGGTTAATGTGATTCCAGGCAGACAAGGAGCTTTGATGAACCAGTTACATGCTCCAGCAGTAGTGGGTTTTGAAACTGGGCTGTAGCACAAGGATTAGTGGCTTTGAAAAGAAGTAGCATCATGTGTTTGTTTTTCCACAAGAGCTCATATCACACATTAGATTAGACTCGAGTTCACAGCGCTTCCAAAGCACTCATTATAGCTATGTGTTAGCCCACACAATGAAGAGCAGAGAATGAAGAGAATATATATATATATATATATATATATATATATATATATATATATATATTATAATAATACATTGAAATGTCTCATAGCCTTGTCAAGAGGACTTCAGAATGATCTAATATATAAGACAACGTGACTTCTTTTAAATACTGGTCCTCACGTCCCAAACACCTATGGTTAACTATCTATGCAAAATGGTGAGGGTATTGGTAGGTAGGTATTGGACCTGGAATCTGATCAGGAAGTGAATAAGTCAGACTGGTGAAATTTCTACTGAGGATCAATTTTGATATTAATAACAGGTAAATACAGAACAAACCATAATAATAAAATAATAATATCATAAAGTACACAATTTTTAAATGGTTTTAAGTGATGAGCAATCAACTGTGTAAAGGATGAAACAGAAATACTGTTTGACAAGTTTATGCATGGACTGCTCCTATTGGTACAATCTGCAGTATTTGTGTCATTAGGAAATAAGTGAAGAGCAAGGCACATGTGAATGTGACTCAGGTTGTGTAGCCAAACATAATACACCAATTCTGGACAATGCTGGACAAGTGTCATCAGAAAAATGCTAGTGTGTAATCTACAGCTATGTCATGACTCAGCCACCACTCAGTCAACTCTATGTCATGACAACTCAGCCCTAAGCTTTAACCACCAGGTTCCCCTTTACCAAAACATTGGCGTCATTCAGTGGTTAAATTGGTGTGCTTTTTTAGAATTTAGTAGCCAGCAAATGTAAGCAAAGTTCATGACCGTGACAGTCATAAGATACTGAATGTTCACTGACAGTAAGGTACAAAAATAATTGGACACTGACATGATTCTTATCATTTTGGATCTGACCCTGTTTTTTATGAAAGAATGACTAGGATGACCAGCTTTGGGGGCAGTTTATACACTCAAATAATAAAAATAGTTGCACACAGAAGGAATCAACTGACAGGAATGAAATGTTGTGGGTTTGTTTGTCATCATGAGACATGCAAATTATTCATGTTTTACCTTCGACCATGCATCTAATGTAAAAAGGATGGGCCTTATCGCTATACCTGACTGTTAAGGCTGTTGCGCATGCTTTCCATTCTGAATGGTGCTGTTGTGTTGGTAGCTTACTTTGCAAAAGAAGCATGTTTCAGAGAAGAGTTTGCTCTGGGCATGTGTGCTCACTGCCCCCTGGTTTGTGAATTCACTAGTGTGTATCACTGTGTGTGTGTGTGTGTATCACTGCCTGTGGTTGGGTTAAATGCGGAGGACAAATTCCCTTGTTTGCAAGCACAGTAGGTCTAAGTGCACCTAATATTAGAGAAGCTGATTTAAGGGAAAAGAAACTTGAGTGGTCTCTTATTTTTTTTTCCAGAGCTGTATTGTCCATATCACTCTAAATGTTTAATCATTTTTTCTTCCTAGTAACCTTTGTTTCCCTTCAAAATAACATTACAATTTCTTCCTCCATCTTTTCTTGTGGTATGTTTTATCATAGCTCTAAAACTGATGTATGTAGAACTTGTAATCTAGTCTTTGTGTCCATCAGATTTTCTCATGATATCTTGAGGTAAACAATCTGAAGTTATATTTTTTATATTCCTCATGGCTATCTATCTATACTTTGTGGGTTTCAACTTATTTAACAGCTTTTTATTAATGAATGAAAGCTTCTCTGGTTTACTTTCCTGCACTCTCTCCATGGCTCAGTGTTCAGCCAGGTTGTTTGCTTTAGCTATGTTCACCAGTGTCTGCTTGATTCTTATCAATGTACCAAACTGATTTTGGCACAACAAACATGTCAACTGTTTCTCTGTAACCCATGTTGACACTTCTATGCCCATAATGTCAAAATAGTGTGGGGGTCAAAAAGCCCGAGACCACATTGATAATCTTGGAATTTTAATGTAATATTCAAGATGCACTATGTTTAGATGAATATTTCTAAGTTCACTCATTTTCAACTGAAACTGAAATCCCAATTAAAATGCCAGTTCCAGTTACATGTTTGCTGCTCTGTCCACCTGTACATGCTCAATGTGCATGCAGACTCTGTCTGATCAGTAAGGGGGGGGGGGTTATTGCTGACCAAGGTATGGAGTTATAGAGGAAAAAGAGAAGGAAGGGGCTGTTTGCAATCTTTTTTATTCACAGTGTTCAACTTTAAAAAAATAATAAAGGACATTCAAGTTGTTTTTCATTTTATTTGCACCACTGTCAGTCAGTCAGTCAGTCAGTCAGTCAGTCAGTCAGTCAGTCAATCATTATCTAATCCACTTCTTCCTGAATAGGGCCACAGTTAATCCAGAGCCCATCTGGAGTCATCAGGTGTAGGGCAGGAATATCCCCTAGGGCAGGACAGGGTGACAATCTATGACAGGGTACCACACACACACACACACACACACACACACACACACACACACACACACACACACACATCTAGGGGGCAGTTTAGCTTGGTTAATTCACCTACCATATGCATTTGGGGAGGCAGGAGGAAACCAGAGTACCCAGAGAGAATGCAATTTGAGTAGTCTAGCATCTCAACAATATAACAACAAACTCTAATTTTTGGGCAAATAAAAGTATGTCATAGTATAAAAGCAGCCTGCAAAATTCATCTTAGGTTCTAAAGGTTAAGTTAAACAAGAACTGAAAATGTGTTACAATGGCTTGAACACACTGGCCAGTAATCACTCTCACTCACAACACTCCAAAACATTTTTTTAATAAGTGTGGACATTTCAAAGCTGTCCCTTGAGGTATTGCTACTTCATAATCAATTTACATACTGCTGTCCCTTGACCTTTGGCCTGTCAGTCTAGAAAAGAAAGCAAAAGAGAACAGATATTTGGTTCCTAATGTGCAACCTACTGTGTGTCTACACTTCTACTTCCAAAGAAGTAAATCTGAAGCATTTATAATTAGAGAAGTGCTATTATAAATATATTTGCTTTGCATCATTTAATTCAATTTATTGAATAATTTATTTGTTTTGCTTAAGCAGATAAGCTATTTATTGTAAGTATTTTCTGAAGTGACAAGCCTTACAGTGTATAATTTTTGGTATTTCAATGTATAAATCTCTTTAATATAAAGTTATAATAACTTTACCTTCAATGTCATTATTATTATTATTATTATTTCAAAACCAGTCTACTGGACAGAGCCAAAACCAAAATCTGTGTTTACTCTCCACTAATTTACAGACTACACTGTAGGCTACGTAATGCTTCTCTCCCTGTGACCAACCTCTGTATCCTTCTTTAAAATTTGAGTCTATATAAGGCATATGAAAAAGAAACAGAGATAATTGAATTTATGAAGTACAGGGAATTGTTCATCATCTCTTAACTTAAACTTGAACTATATAAGATATCTTAGTCCAGACACATTTAGAAACTTAGCAATTGCTTATCTAAAAGGCCCATATGTATTATCTCCATTAACCTTCCTTCAACCTCAGTGTCTACAAAGCTGATGATGTTCTTCTGCAAATCTCTAGATGTATTTGCCCTTAAGTGACTGAAGAGTAAAAAGCAAAAAAGCTAAATTATACTTGTTCATAAAGTGGCCTGCTGGGGATGCATGGCTAGAGTCCCACTCCATAACAGTGTGTGGGTTGGGAGAGAGAGAGAGCGAGAGTGCCTGCTGAGAGGCTGGCTGGCTGAAACCTGCACTCGTCCTTGGTTAGGTCACGGATCCCTCAAGAGTTAATGTGTAACGCTCATGGCTGGCTGTGCTGGCCAACCCCGGCGTGGTGGGGAAAGGGGGATTGAGGGGGGGCAACTGAGCCCTTAATCAAATACACTATCTAATCACGCAGTTTCTTGACCTTGTTAAACTTGTACACTCAGCCAAAGGAGACTTTTATGGCCACAGCAGGGGAGTGGTGGTGGTGAGGTTGTAGAAAACAAATACTCGTGCTCACACGTATGCACACACACACACACACACACACACACACACTGAGTACTGTGCGCTGCAGAGCTGAAGGGTGAAAACAGTTTTGGCAAGGAATATGTACACTCATATCCTGTGAGTCGAGCCAAGTCCCCTCCCCTGAGGCTTTCACCTGATTTTACTTACTAGACATGTGCACGCCCCAAACAAACAGGCCTCATGTGAGATGGACACTCACCCTTGTATGTTTGTACACACACACACACACACACACACACACACACACACACACACACACACACACACACACACACACACACACATCCAGTGAAATTTGCATTGGTTTCAGCACTCATGTTGAATGGCTTGCCAAAGATATGTTGGAATAATATTGTCATAATATATCTGTAAAAAGCTGCAAATATCTGTATCTGCATTGAGATTTGGAACAGAAACAATCCTCAGAGTCACTTACATGGCCAGGCAAGCACAACACACTATAACAGTAAGGATCCTTGGGCAAGATTTCTAATACTACTTATTCTTATATATGAAAACGATTCAGTCAAATGACAAACCTGAAATTCGTGTTTGCTAAGTAAAGACTTTTTAAAGGCTTCATGAACCATGGTTTCATGGCAGTATTTGATGAAATGCAGAAAGTGCAGAAGTTAACAGACCCAAAAAAACAACAACATGAAGTGGCATTACCTCAGGGGACTGCCTTGGGGGAAAAAGCACCTGTAGTTGTGAGGTGTTATTTTGTGAGCAGATATTTAACATTCCTCAATCCAGTGTCATGTGTGTACCATGAATATGTCATAGAAGACATTACCTACCACAGTGGACAGTGCAGTGACCACCCGGAGGTTGCTTAATGATTGTGACTGGAATTGCCTTGTTAGAATTGTCCGCTGAGTAGACAATTGAGTCTTTAGATATCACGTCAACATTCAGCACAGGTGGCCTCACACATATGTCCCACAAGTAAGTCCAGCTTGCATGTGATATGGGAGAAGAAGACCCAGAAGAGTGCCTCTGTTTACACCATGCCTCACCATTGTTGTACAGAATTGGTTCTATGATATATTCTTGGAATATGACACTGTGGATCAAACTTCAGAACTTCAGTACAACTTCAATGTCTCATCCATTTGGTACCCTCCATCATACCACTTGATAACCAGATAATTGCTGTTGCTTTGCCAAGCTTGCGAGCATTTAACCACACTCAAAAATCACACCTAACAACTTATATTAATAGTGTTGGCAAGTACTGCCATTCAAAAGCCATCCCCTGAAATCGCACCACTTCATAATATATGTTCATACTGTTATTCCACAGGGGTGCTAGCAGGAATAAATTATATTGTACACATGAATTCATTCTTACCAACAGTCTGTTCATTCAAAAACTGTACACATTGTGTGTACAGGATTACAGCTGCTGGCACTACTGCTTTCCTATGACTTTTGGCATGTCAGTGGACTTCAAAAATGAAACCACAAAGGCCATTACTCACAGTGAAAACAAGTTTGAAGGTTTGACCACACCCTTTAAGAAGACAAAACAATTAGGAAAACACACACAAAGAGTGTCCATTATATATATTTTTTATTTTATTTTTTGTTGTTTATTTCTGAATGAAATTAGTAGAGATCCCGACAGAGACCTGCATTGTTTGCATGGGCTACAAGGAAATAAAGGCTCTGCTGGCAAGTTACCCTTAAAATGAAATCATAATTAATTCAGTAAAAATGGATTCAAAGCATATACAGGGATCAGTTTCCATAGAAACATGGTTTTATGTGGGGGCTCAGTGAGGTTCAATGTTTAGGTCAGGCTACATGACAAACCTGTGTCTGACTCCTTCACTGATGCTTCAAAAAGCAAACACATTTCAAGTGGTTTCACCTAATCACTTAATGCCAGTAATTACATTGTTATTACAAAGATTATTAATCTGTAAACAGATATTAGAGGCACTCAATATAAATACCTTAAAGAAACAGATTGATCAAGGTACTCCTATTGAAGACATACAGTATAAAGAACTATTTGGTTATAGAAATAATACTTTTTTAATGTAATCTCTACCTGCTGTATCTATGGCACAAAGAC
This sequence comes from Acestrorhynchus altus, assembly GCA_034509495.1. Classification (NCBI taxonomy): domain Eukaryota; kingdom Metazoa; phylum Chordata; class Actinopteri; order Characiformes; family Acestrorhynchidae; genus Acestrorhynchus; species Acestrorhynchus altus. The sequence continues at coordinate 41,880,786 of CM067501.1, forward strand.
AGTAACCAAAATAGGAGTCTGTTGGTAATAGGCTGTTGCTGAGGTTTATGAGTTTTCTGTTTACTTATAAGCACAGAGAAATTGTTTCCATTACTATCCACTATACACTAAAAATAATGTAGCTTGAGATTAGGTTGAAAAACGTACAACTTTACACTCATAAACACAAACTGATATATAATCTTCCATATATATGGATTTATGTGGGGAAAATATATGAGGTAAAGGGGAGTAATGAGGGTATGTGTCACTAGTGGCCTGAGGTATCCATTTAAAAGTCATCAGGCTATTAGTCATTAGGTTACTTAAGGAAAGAGAATTAAAAAAATCCTCATTTAACCTGCAGGGAAGCCCAAGGGAGCTGTACAGGCTTGGTGAGAAACCCCTGTTCGGCCCACTGCCAAAGCCCAAAGCTCTGCACATGCAGGCAGTGGAGAACCTTGCTTTACTCGGCTTGTGCAGCAGCGGATGGGAGAAAATTGGATTCCAGCAGAGAGTATGAGACAGGGCAGGCATGCAGACATTGATTTTATATAAGGAGAATATTACAAACACCAGTTCACCCCAGGGCCTGTCTCAGTGCTGCCATCCCAAGCTGTCTCTGATCCATACCATCCTCATAAAGTTTAGAGGGACAGAATCTGTAAGAGTGATATGGGCAGAGAAAGAGATGCTGAAAGAGACCACTAAATACAGTCTCAAGTTTTAATTCTAAAATAATCTAAATAAAACATAATGACATGAAATTAATAATAGTACTCAATAAACACATTGTAATTGAACAGCATGCTACTGACAAAATAATACATGTATTTAGCACTATACAGTGGCATGAATTACAAGAGATATTTCTGAGGAAATTATATACAATGTAATCAAACTGCATAAGGAAGGGGAAGTCAAAGGAAAGTCAAAGGAAAGTAAGGAGTGGAACTTTTGTCCTACCCTCCATTGTGGGAAGTTGTATCAACATGATGAGTCTGAAAAGATATGAAGTAAGAGAGAGAGAGAAGATCTTACTGAGAAAAGGACAGAAGAAGACATGTAAATCAACCTGCAGAAGCTGCTAATTTTCTTAAAACAATGTATTGACAAGTCCAAACTTCAAAATTATTAAATGGTTTGGAATGACTTGAGAGGAAGCAGATGCAAAAAAAAATGCTCCTAAATATCTTGAAACTTTGGAAGTTCTCATGGCCACTGCATGGGCAATTTACACCTGTCAACTAGGACAGAATTTGTATGGATCAGTCCTAAGCTATTTTCATGCTTAGTTTGTGGCTAAACCCTATGCTGGCGATTCCCTGGCCAGATAAGCACACCACAATACACCAATCACCTGCTTATGTAAAGGCCTCAGCATATTTCCTGTGGAACATAGTTTGTGATAGCTGCACAAAGCCAAAAGCACCTTTGCAAACTTATAAACTCACATACTTGCTGCAGTTTTGTTTTGTCTGTTGTTTACACTGCAGGTGACACTATGGTATTTTATGATGTTAAGTTCTATGATTCCTGGAAAATGATTATCACAGTTCTAGCTATGGTGCTTTATGAAACCAGGTAACCAGGACAGGATCTCGACTACAGCACCTTCATGTTTCATTCGTTTTCTTCACAGTTATCCAAATTTATTAATTAATTTGCTACAGGGTCTCCAATTCTATAGCAATACAATCTATATTGACTGTACACACTGTGTGTGCATTTGCACATCAGTGTCAGCAACAATCTGAATGCACTCATTAGAAGGGTTGTCGACAAACATTTGAACATATAGTGTATGCACAGACCCTCTTGTACTCTTTTTTTCTAGATTTCTTTCTGTCTCTCTGTCTCTTTCATTCTTTAACTCTACTCTCAGCTTCATCTCATTAACCTTCCTCTCATCAGTCCAGATGGGGTCAGAGGGTAGTGCAGAGGCGTTGACTGGACACCACTCTTGTGTCAGGGGACAGGAAGCCTGTAATCAGCCCCACTCCTGCAGTTAAAGCAGATGAAGTGGCTGCACTCTCCACAGGGCCAAACTGAGCTGAACTACTACAGTTTCCTGAATGGGCCGTGTTTGGCAGCTCTCCCTCCTCTGCTCCACGTCTGCTTGCTCCTACATCTGCCTTTTAGGCCACAGACTGTTTGCATGGCTTTCCAGCGCATGGTGAAGTGGCTCATGTACTGTGTCACAGCGAAATGTGTTTGACTGATGTATATGTTTCAGACATCAGTCCACCTAGAAAATGAAGGAAAAAGAACAGAATTAAATGAGCAGGAAAAGTGAAATGTACTCAGCCTTCCCCTTTTCTAAGTATTTTCCCCTCAGCAACATCCGGGGCAAGAAATTTTCAATTTAAACTTTACATAAAGTTTAACTTTGGCGAAGTATGACACACACATTTATGTATACAACTCAGAAGTGACCAAGCTCTGAAACCACAAAGCAGAGGAAATGCTAATGTTAGCCATGTCTAAGTATGATTGTTTCTTTCACGCTGGCTTTAAATAGACTAATAGAGAGAGAGAGAGAGAGAGAGAGAGAGAGAGAGAGAGAGAGAGAGAGAGACTGTCAGTCAGAATACTGTATTATTATCCTTTTGTGATTAATATTGTGATTATTAAGTCACCTCCTTAGCTGAGGGACCATGGCACCTACTGTATATATAGTTTTGTACTACACTCTGTACTGTAGAGCAGATACTAGTGCATCTAAAAAAAATTGAATACTATATATATATATATATATATATATATATATATATATATATATATATATATATATATATATATATATATATATCCACAATCATTAACCACAGCCACACAGTAAGCCACAGTTGGAAAGATGACTGAAAGGGAAATAGGTGGTGGGAAAAGGTGCACAAGCAACAGGGATTAATAGTTTGAGAGGATTATCAAGAAAAGAGCTTGGGAGAGTTTCACAAGGAGTGGACTGAGGCTGGTGGCAGTGCATCAAGAGCCATCATGCACTAGAGTCTAGAGGAAGAGTGGAGAGGCCTAGAATCCAAGGTGTCTGAAGTTTAGTGTGAAGTTTGCTGGTAGTTGCTGGTATAGTTGCTCTAAGCTAAGCACAGGTCCACAGAGAGATCTAACCACAGCAGCTCTACGCTTTTTGCTGTTACTAGCTGTGAAGCACTGTGCTTAGGTCAGTATTAGGTTATTGATGTTATTTACTTTGTGTTTGAACTATTTATGGTTGCCACATTAGCAAATGTTATACTAACTGCACCAAACTAGAGGACTTTTTAGTGACCTAGATTCTAGTCAAGCTCCAGTCATGCCCCATTAAGGAGAAGATGCAAACTGCAAATGTCTAGTGTGACCATGGCTTTAGTTTCAATAGCCCTATTGCTCTGTCTAGCCAGTCTTGTAAAGTGGTGTCTTTTTGCTTAAAGAGACTTGCGATGCTGTGGAAGATGGAATGATTTATGACTGGAAATGATATATTGGGGTGTGTTGTCTATCTCTGTATGAGCACAACTTTGAACTTTTGTCACTTCAAATGGGCCTTCAAATGGGCCTTTTGCTTCACCTCACTCATTGACTGGCCTGAAAGTACCGAGCATGCCCTGCCATACTGTCCCACAGAATAACTGCTTTTAGATGCTACGTACTGTTCATCAAAGACACCGCAAATATCTGGTTCTCGTTGAGCATGTCAAGAATTATGACCTACAAGGCCATTGGGGACTTCAAAAGATTTTGTCGTCTCAAACTAAAGAGTATCCTCTTAAGATTGCCAGATTGTTATGATGTCATTGGATTCCAAGGTGTGTGTCGGGCATTTTTAAAAGCCATCAGAGCCAAAGGGCCCTTTAAGAAAAACAAGCTAAAACGGACAAAAACGCAAAGAACAAGGGAAAGCATTTAACTTAATGAGGCACTGGATCATGCATCAAAACAGCAAGGTCAAGAGGGTAAGCAAACAGGCCTGAGGAGCAAAGAAACCTACACAGACACGCTAACTCTGTCAGAGGCCCTGGGGAAAAGTGTAAATCTAACTAAATATGACGCGTAATGATCAAAGAGGCTGCATGGATCAGGCGAGTGTGGGCTGACAGGAGGTGAGCGAAACACGTGCAGCCAGATCAGGATCAAACTGAGATGCTGTGAAGGAGAGATAAAGGTCTTACGACAGGAGCATGCTCCACATGGAACAAATCACTCTCTAACCCTGAAGCTTCCAAACAGCACCATGCCCCCTCCCTCAAACCCCAGCCCCTGCTGCACTTTTTCAGGCACAGGCCAAATCCACATAACTTCATCACCCTGTCCTCTATATTTAGACATATATTTAAACTGGGCACATATACATTATTGATAATAAAATAAATATATAAATAATAGTTTTATTTATATATTACCGTATTGTAAATTGTTAAAAGTGTTCTTTACAGCAATTATATAACCCTCTTGCAAGGTTGCTTAAAGAGTCTGATGTTTTGAAAGTCCTGTTTAGGAAATCAGGTGTAGAAATGTGAAGCACCTATTAAAGTTCAAAGAAACTATAGTAATTATAGGATTTTCCTGAAGGAATGTCCTCCATTTCCCTTAGACATAATTGGTAATGAACCTTCATGGTATGTGTGGATGAACACAAAAATCAGGTTCTTTAAATGTATACATCTCATTTAAAAGAATTGTTCCTAAAAAAGAACCATCTAATTTAAGGATTTTTATGGACACAATTGTTGTTTAACTAAGGCCCTTTATGAACAATAAATAGATTGATAATGCATCATTTCAGCAGTGTAATAGCATTAGAAATCATTTGAAATCACAAGAACAAATTTACTGATGAAAATGCTGGCTGGTGTTTTTTATTTACATTTTTTGTCAACAATAATGACATAATAAGTAATTATTGGTATTGGTATTAAAAAGGTTATTCCAGTCTGTATTAAAAGTTTGTCTTAGTGTCTTTTCTAATTCCATTTGACTCTTTACTTAACTGAGGAGCATCATTATCATATTGTTAGCATATGATATAACTAAGCATTAGTGCCATTCTACTTTTCAAGCAAACAATTCTTGTGTATCACATTCTGAAGTGTATCATTTAGTTATTTTTAGTTAGTCATTTTAGTTATCACAAATACATTACCTAAGGTTTGCACACATGTAAAATCCTCAACCTGTAATGTAAACCCTTTCAAATAATGCCCCTGTCCAATTCTGTATAAACCAAATGGAAACGTTTTGTTTGTTTAAAATACATGACCAATATGAAAACAATATGACCATATATATATATATATATTTTATTAAGAGTACTGGATATATACATCATATTGAGGTTTTCAAGTCTAAGGGACAGTATGTAGCCCCACAGTTCAATTCCTGTGTGAACTCTCCCAAGGGATCAATAAATTTCTTTCAATATATCTATCTACACAGATCGTCACAGCAATGTTCCAATATCAAGTAGAAATCCTTCCGTGGACAGTAGAGGCAGTTGCTCCAACAAAAGGAGGATTGACTCTTTTAATACCCTTGATTTCAAAAGTCATCCAAACAATACTTTTGTTCACATAGTGTATACTGTAATCATCACTGCAGCATCATTTAATTTCTAATAATTTCACTCAAATGTGGCCAAATGTTTAACTGGTACAATATATCTAATACAACTGAAACACAGGGTATAGCTCATAACACAGGATTTCTGCTACATCCTGCTACATATTATTGAAGGAGCCTGTTAGACTTAGACTTAGACTGTTAGATTGGCTGAGGTTATTGTGCCAGACAGGCTATCGAGCACTTGTTTGGCTGCTGCTTAAGTGTAAAAGTTAACTACTAACTACTAAATTGTAACATTCAGTTTCTAAGTGTAAGCAGACCTTTCTAGCAAGCTTTCTAATATCTGTACAATTTATGAAGATATATTTTGGATACTTCAATCAAAAACAGTGTTGGCCTAGCACCCAACATTCAGAGTCCATTGAGAACTCTATGAAATATTATAATGATAAAAACATTTCACCAATCAGTTTTAATGAGAAAGAGGTCACATCACACACACATCCTTTGGCTCAGTTTTGTCTAGGAGATATTTAGCTTAAAAAAGAGGCTCTTATCTGGCTCAGTCAGGTGGGAGGCATGCATTTCACCACAGTGAAATAAAGTTGTAGGATTTATATGTGGATAGCAGTCTTGCTGGTAGTTTCTCTGCCAGGTACTTGAGTGTAATGTGACTGTGAACTTCATTAGTGTGCACATCACTTTTAGGACAGCACTTATGCACACTGAAAGACAGGCTGAGGTGGTCTAAATGGGTGAATTCCACTCTTACACTTGGCCAACTTGTACTGTCAGATAAAAAAAAGTAAAGATCTATCCTTTAATTTAAAGGAATTTCTCTATACATAAGCCAATGTATTTACACTCACTGACCATTTTATCAGAAACAGCCACCATATGTCTCCACTTTTGCAGGTATACTGTTACTGTTTGTAGCCCATCTGCTGCTGCACAATTTATCAGCCACCTTCTACCCTGTCTGTTAGTGGAATGGGTAAATACCATAGGACGACTGGTGACCAGATACTGTTTTTGTGGTGGACCCTTTCTCAGGACTGCATGTAGTGTATCAGGCTCAGCAGCATTGCTGCAATTGTTAAATCATTGCTAGGTTGAGAACAGGCAGCCAGCCAAATACATGCAGTCAACAGAGGTCACTGTGGTCAGCAGCTGACCACTGATGAAGGGTTAGAAAATGATGCATAAAAAGAGGACCTATAGTTTTAAACTTTTCTTCTACAAGGTCAAGCAAAGACATGGAGCTCTAAAACTGTGTAGTTTAAGTGTACATCCAAAACTAATACTATTGAGTGAAAATAAATTAAAGCAATATTATTTGAGAATTGGTATTTCTTCCTCCTTGGATCCCTTTATTGTCAGGAAGTGGAACTTGTGTAAGTTGAGAGACTGAAATGATTGTTTGGACTGATGCAGTTGATATTAAAAGATTTTACGCAAACATGATAATGCAGCATTATGTAGTTCTAGCGAGCACTGTCCTGCCCCCTTCATAAAAGTTATATAGTGCATGTTTAGAGATGAGCAAGCAGGTAGAACAGTGCCAGCCAGAATCTTTCACTGCTACTAAATGCTACAAGGAGTATGATGGTGAAAATGGATGTAGAGTAACAAAATACATTTAGAGTTTACTGACACTTTAAAGACACGCTCAGTATGCACACAACATCTGAAAGAAGGGGGGTCAGACATTCTTAACATTCACAGTATTTAGTTTGTTTGGTTCCACTTTTGGTTCTATAATTAACAATGCTTGTAATAGATTAATGTTGTATTTAAGAGCATAGTGGGATGCTGATACTGTGTATGGCAGCAGTGAGCTGTTAGTCCTGAGCATGATTGTGCAGATGGACTGTATTTAGCAGTGCTCTGAGAGCAGTAGTAACTGAGATAAGCTCAGCAGTAAACAGGTCTGGGGCACGGCTCCTAAAAGGCACTGCATGTGGGCGTGTGTGTGTGTGTGTGTGTGTGTGTGTGTGTGTGTGTGTGTGTGTGAGCATGTTTGTAATTACAGCATCTGGAGCCATGTCGTTTTTGTTCACTCCGCTCTACATTTGTTTTTTATGTGTAGGGACAGAGAGAAAAGGCTGAGCTGATCTGAATGCCTTTATCGTCAGACAGCATTGCTCTCTCTCTCTCTCTCTCTCTCTCTCTCTCTCTCTCTCTCTCTCTCTCTCTCTCGCCAGAACTTCAAAGAATGCCATTAATGACTAACAGCAACAAGAAGCTTTTTCCATATAGTTCAATATTTGTGTTGAGGGAGAGAGAGAGAGTAAGAGAGAGAGAGAGAGAAAATGACTTACCCCCCTCTCTTTTTGTCTCTTACTCACACAAGTCCACAAACCTTAGACCCAAATACACATGATGACCACCTGGCTCTACATACAGACACAAAGAGCCACAAATACACACACCCAGCAAATACAAAGTGTACACTTTGTAGTTTTGAAAGTTTTGGAAAGTTTAGTGAGTGTATATTTACACTATGTATTTATATATTACACTATATTTACAATGGCTATTAAGGCCTGAACTTACTAACTAACTAACTAACTAACTAACTAACTAACTAACTAACTAAATAAATAAATCTCTCATCCTGATCCTGAACAACAAGACTAATATGACTTAAATATACCCCAAGAATTGTGTAACGTTTGCACAATTTGCACAAACATATTTCATATACAATATATTCACAATGAGCATTTTACTATGGTTAGGGTTACGTTTAGGCTTAGAGTAAGGGTTAGGTGAAGCTTAGGTTAAGATTAAGGAATTGTTAAGGTTAGTGTGATGTGGTGTCTGCTACAGGTCATTTCATTTGAGAGGTTGCTGGTGGCAGACTACTCCACTTTATCCCGGTCTATCTGTTCCACCAACACAGGAAGAAGAGGTGTCACTCCACTAAAAAGTTAACCTGTCAAGAGAAAGAGAACATGTTATTAATCGTAATTTGTCTGTATTTATGTCTGTGTATATACTTACTGGTTGATGTTATGATGCAAAAATATGTACAGCGCTGTTAGAAATTATGTGATTTCCCCTAGTAAGGAAATGGAGTCTCCAGGGGCAGAGTAATTTCTTCAGGAGCCTCAAGACAACACAAAGAGAACTCCCTCTCTAGATGTCTAGTCATCTCTCAATGTGAGTAGCAGTGTGTATGTCCTGGGTAAGATACACAGTGGTTTATTAGGTCCAAGATTAAACGTAGGGTAATTTAAGATTACAAATAAGGTTAGGCTTAACATTCGAGAAAGGGTTTATGTTTAAGTTGGAGTGCTAATCATCTGAAGGGGGGGATAAAATATACTATCCAAATATACTTCCAAATCAGCTCATAGACTTCACAAAACATCTGAAGGTCCTGTGGTATCTGGAACCAAGATAATAGCAACAGATCCTTTAAGTACAAGTCTTGATCACCTATGACCTGTGGCTGGTTCACCAGTTCAGTTCAACACATTTAGTAGGTACTGATCAGTGCATATGAGGAACACCCCACAAGAACTGTCTTATATTTTGGACCAGCTCTGACCAAGTCAGTGGTCCATCACTATGTGACCTTTTTCAAGGTATCTTAGCCCACTGTTCCTAAACAATAAAAAGGGAACCTGATGTGGACATTGTTAAAATAGGGGGAAAAAAAGGGGGTTTCAATCCTACTAGTGTACATAAACAAGTGAAGTGTGTGTGAGAATTTGTGTGAGTGAGTAAAGATAGGGCGGGAAAGAGTGGGCCAGCAAGAGAGCAAGAGAGTGAGAGAACGTGAGAGAGGGAAAGAGGGTTTAGAAATGTGAGCTGTTGAGTTTCCTTGGCAGGCGGGCCAGAAGCTGACTCAGCATTAGTGATTCACGCTCCACTGGGAGTCTGCACTGCTCCACTCAAGAGAAACAAAGCCAGATACAACTACACATACACACCACTGCTGCTTTACACTCTACACACAACAAGCTCAAAGCAGGCCATACTCGACACAACACACTGCAGTCAAAAATGTGTTTGAATACATGAACAATAAACACACACACTCTAAAAAAACATAAATGTAATGAACCAATCACTCAAGATTTAATTAAAGAGGCTTCAGATGAAAAGTCCCTCCTCTTCTACTTCTTCCTCCTAAGAAATGCCCTCTTTTGGGGATGTTAAAAATACACCCAGCTGTGACTTGTGCATTGTTATATTATATTTTTTGCATAACATGAAAAGAGATGACTTTTCAATATTTTTGAATATTATTTATCAGTGTTGGTAAATGAGTAAATGTTTAGGTAATAATGTTCATTAATATGATTGCACTATTTCAGAGATAGTTAACTTCCTCCTGCTTTCACACGTACACATTGCCACAGTCCTATACATGAAGCCCCTCAGCCACCACATCCTAATGATGAATACTATTTAAAGATGAAGTCTTGCCCTTCAACAAAAGGGGCTAATCATCATGTTGGCTATAGATGAAGGCCCTATATATGTAATACTGGTCATCTGCAGCTAACAATGTTAACCTCTAACACTGGTAGTGACTGATCGTGTCAAGCTCAATAAAAATAACTACCAGACTGCAAAAACACTTGACTATTCTTAAATGAATTCTAGATGTTTACAAGTCCGAACCTTAAATCTCATACCACTAACCTGATACAGACTAAGAGAACATCACTCAGCCCAGTACAGTGTGTATCAGAACACAGCAGAGATAGCAAACACCACTAACAACACTGATTGATAATCAGAATCAATGATGCAGTATGTGTACTTTTGCTACAAAAACAGTATTTTTGTCTAAATATTCTGAATTATAATGAGTTCATTGCTCTTGAAAAAAGTCACATTTTCCTGCAGTTATTACTGTGATAATATATATGGCATATTGATGGAGCATATTTATCTCTGTCTGGGACAACAGTAGTTCATTGAGGACCTCCAGGCACTATAGAAAGAGGACTGCATGTTAAAACACACATCTTAGGCTGGTACAGAAGTGTGCAGGAGCACGTACAACCGGCTCTCTTTAGCCTGCAGATAAACACACACACATGCAAACACACACACACACACACACACACACACACACACACACACACACTCACACACATTTACACTCACACACACAATGGGAGGATAACTATCACCTAAAGATACAACACTGCAATGAAACCACTAAACCAAGAGCAAAATTATGGGACAGAAAAATACACACCATTTACTCTGTTCCTCCTCCGTCCACATAGACACACACTTACACATATATGTTCTCAGAGTGTATGGATGAGTGGCTTGTAAATCATACTTGGGCTGGCTGTGAAGAGAGAGAGAGAGAGAGAAAAAGAGAGAGAGAGAGAGAGAGAGAGAGAGAGAATATGTGTGTGCGTGCATGTGTTACATGTGTGCGTGCGTGTGTCTGTCTGCGTGTCTCTGTGAGTGAGTGACAGACAGAGTGAGAGAGAGATGTGGAGGTGAAGGTTTTTGAATGTCTGGTCTTTTACTGTACTGCAGAGAAGAAGACATCAGTGCTATCTCCCTACACTGACCATCATGGCTGCTGTGGGGAAGGTGGACTGAAGAATATACATGTATTTTGTCTCTCAGCACTGCAGCTCTTGAGGCTCATCACAGTTGGGAGGAAAGTCCTTCATTCAATCTGTGTGGTGAAGCTGTCTCAGGCATGCTTCTAGCTGAAGTCTCAAAGGATCTGAGTCCTTTGGCGCTGACTGTTCAAAGGCCCCAAAGGCTGCAGACCCTGTATATGTGCCCAACTGATAAACAGACAGCTGACCTCCAGTGGAGGACTGTGCATGGTGCACTAGCCACAAACAGGCATTGTGTTGATCCCTGTATTGGGGAGGGTTACCTTTTACTATTCTGACAGCAACACCTTTTCTCACCTGTAACTCTCATTTTCCTTGTTACAGGGTTTGAAACATTTTCCTTCCAACTCTTTATCTTAACTATGTAAAATATGGCCTTGTGACTTATATCATAAAGGACTGAGTATATATTTCACAATATGTGTGCATATTTATAAGGACAACCAATCAGCCATTTGTTTTGGACACAGATGGAATTTTGCACATTTTGAGCATTTAACCATGGGTTAAAGGGCACCAGTCAGTCACACGGTTGAAAGAAATTTACATGAACAACTTTGTTTTTTTAAACATGTTTCTGCACTTTCCATGAAAATAAAACAGTGCAGTCTTTCTTGTGGTAGATGCATGTTCTTTGACAACAACTGTGACAGAGCTATCTGTAGATCTCATGACAGCATTTTAGGATTGTTGGATCTTTAGGCACTTTGTGGTTTCTTTATGCAGCTTGGGGGCTGAACTTGTTAAAATGACCTGATTTGGACATCTTGGAAATTCTTTTAAAAGTTTTCCAATTGTAAATTCTTTTGTGAACAATGGAACTGTTGATTTCTAATTATTCTGACTGATATGCATTTACACAAATCTTTCTGAAGGCCTCAAAGAGCTCTTTGGATGTCACAATGGCAATTTTATTCACTTTAACATGACAATATATTCTTATTGTGTCTTATGTAAACCTCTTATTTTAGGTGTAAATGAAACAGGTTCTTTCAAAATTTTCTAATCATCTGCTGATGTGCTGCACCTGACTTTAGCCGTTTTGCTTAATTTTTCACATGTATGTTTTGTGTGAAAAACATGTGGGAACATGGGGAAAATGTGTTGACTATAAAGTAATTCCAATTATTCTAATATATGAAAATTTTGCTATATAGGAAGTAGGTACACAGTAGGTACACAGAACTATAAAGAACATGTTTACTTAGTCGTTATGCTGTGTTCTCTTCCCCCCAAACATGCACAAACAGGGCTGTTTTTACAATCAGACCAAGTTGCTCTGTGGAAAAGCATCAGACGTGTCCATTAAACCTGAACATCTTCAGTATAAATAAACTATGCCCACTCACTAAACTCTGACTGCAGGGGTCAGAGCAGGTCAGGTGATGTAGATTAGAGATTAGAACAGCTCACTGAGTCATCGCTTGCTCCTCCTGATCCCTCCTCCTTCACAGAAACTGCTGTGCCCTCCTGCCCTGACTGCACTGGAGCTCTGGTGACCATTCAAAACCAACACAGTTCTGAGAGCATAAACACAGCTTCAGGCGGATGGTGACGCAGCAGACCAGCTCATACATCTTTTAGAAGTCAAGAACACCAGAGCATGCTCCAACAAAACGACCTTTTGAAGGAAACCAAAAAGGCACAAATATTAAGCAAAAAGTGGTCTATGGAGAGACAGCGAGAGAAAGAGAGAGAAAGGAGTTCATTGAAAACATTAAAGAGCAGCACAGTAACACAAATAAACTAACCACACAATTAGGGCTAAGCTTTCGGTTTCCTCTCAGTTAAACAAACAGAGGAATCGGCAGCAGAACAGACATAATTACTCAATTCCTTTTCTTCAAAGTTTACACGGGACGTTAAACCTCTTTCCACCTCTTTCTGCATTTGCTGAGACCTCTTGGATCGAGGCCTCTTCAATAACACGAGAGGGGCCAAAGCAGCAGCAGAGTGAACTAAATCCCTTCTCTCTGAAAAATCACAGACTTCTAACCTATGAATGCTTCTTCTCAGAAAAGATCTACGGTATTGGAGGGTCTGCTCTTTGTATGGTATGTGCCTATGAATGTGCATAATTTTTATGATGATGAATTATCTGTCTTAGGGTTTGTGTGCGTCTCAACACACTTGCATTTACAGCATAGACTGTGAAAACTAACTTCCTCTAGGAGGACAATGAAGAATCAATCTATCTAGATGTGAAACATGGCCAAAACATTTTGGAGCTTACACTTTCAGTGCAGCAGGTTTCTTAATGAACTCTGTAGTTCATTATTCCATTACTGCTAAAGAGACATCCTCCTGGCATAGTGGAACAGGCATTGGTGCCAGTGGGGGAATTTACAATGGAGGAAGGGAAGAAAATGCATTATGATGATAAGCCATCCCAAGTTGTTTAATTTTTCCTCACTGACTTTGCCTTTGCTCTAGATTAACGTTCTCTTCAGCACCTTGAGGGTACAGACTATTGCATTACAAGTTGAAACAGAATATAGTATTAGTTCCAGGGATGCACTGTATATTTGGGAAGATATCTATTAATTTAATGCAAATACTAATGCAAATATTTAACCAATTATAAAATGTAGAACCTGGGAAAACGTCTATCTAGATCATGGGGCAGCTGTGGTCTAAAGGTCAGAGAAGTAGGCTTGGGAACCAGGAGGTTAGTGTTTCAATGCCCTTCAGAGGTAAGAATTGGGGGCAGGCTTTCTCCTCTCTTAACATTCACAACTGAGCAAATAACATGACCACCATCTCAATAAGTATAGAGGTGGCTGTCCATTGCTCTAGGTGTGAGTGCTCACTGATTCAGCGCTAGTCACTCATGTGAGTGTTCACTGCCATTGACAATGCAGAGGTTATGTTTGGTTGTACTGCTGTGCAGTGGTTATAAAAATGGTCATTATCATCACACAGAAGTGTAACCAATACAATACATCCAGAGCTGTACAAAGAGTTTAAGGTGAGTAAACTTGAAGTAATATTTATCTCATTCTTGATGCAGAAATATATTAGAAAAACACAAAGGCACTATGTTGTTTGAATGCAGCACATAAGCATGCAGTTAACAGTTGCTGCAGTTAGGGGAGGTTTCAGAAGCCACTGTCATTTAGCCTACATTTCTTGTATGGAAATGTTTTGTCTTTCTTGTATCAAACACTGATGATGAGAATGGTTGTAGACTAAAGCTTTTCTGTGTGTAGGTGCTGTGGTATGAGGAAGACTGATGAACATGACAATATTTGGAGCATGAGCATGTATTTAAAGCAGCATCACTTTATTGTAGGGAGGAAATCGGAAGAAATTGCATAACAGTATTACAGTAGATAAGGTTGAAGATTGGTTTTGATCAATTTACAGGTAACTGCCCAGCCCTAATTCTAACTATTTTGCCTTTCTGTTCTTTCTTGGATGGCTCCATGGTGGGCTGTAGAGGCTGGTGCAAATGAACTTACTACAACATTGATTAGCAGTTTAATAGGAGCACTAAACTACAAGGTCCCCTTTTGTTCTTAATAAAGCTTCAATTGTTTGTGGCATTGTTTGAAAATTATTTTGAGAATCGGTTTTAATGTCGATTCAACTGTGCAATGCAATTCTTGCAAATTTTTAGGTGCACTTTCATGCTACCATCTGTATGCCTCAGCAAATCAGGATTCACCAGATCAGGTTTTTCCAGTCTTCAACTGTCCAGTTTTGGTGAGTATGTGCCCACTGCAGCCTCAGCTTTCTACTGTTGGCTGACAGAAGTGAAATCTTTTGGGGTCTTCTGCTGCTGTAGTCCATCTGCATCAAGGCTGCATGTGTTGTGTGTTCTGAGATGTTTTTCTGCTGACTACAGTTCTACAGAGTGGTTATCTGAGTTACTGTAGACATCCTTTCTGTTCACACCAGTCTGGCCATTTTCCAGTCACCTCTCTTCAACAAGCTATTTGTTGTCTGCACCTGTCAACATATTATAAAAACTGTTTACATATACAACTAGATATGTTATGAAGCTTCTGAAACATGAAGTCATGGACAGAATTTCATATTACACTATGGTTATGGTTAGTGTTAGGTTTAGGGTAAGTGTTAAGTGTAGGTAATGGATCAGATTAGGGTTAGGGTAAGAGTTAGGATCCTGGTATAGGTTAGGGTTAGGTTATGTTTAGGTCATTGTGAGTGAGGTGTCAAGTTTCTTTGAAACATTCTCTTTTGAAATGGTTTGATTCTACATGTATGAGATGCGACTGTAAAAGGTGAATACACACAAAGGCTGCACTATTGTGAAATGGTGTTTTAGTCATATATGTACTTTAGTCGCACATGAGTCTTGAGACTTGACTGGTTTATTTATTACAACTTCACTCAGGACTATAAATCCTCAAAATAGTCCACCTGGCACCAACAATCATGCCAGATTCAAAATCACAAAGATTCCATTTTTCTCCCATTTATGTGAACAGTACCTGAAGCTGCTGGACCATATCTACATCATTTTATGCTTTTTTCGCTGCTACCGTATGTTTGGCTGATTTGATCATTGCATGAATCCTTAATAAATTGTTTGCTGATTATATATGAGCTTTTACTTCTGAAATAGTGCTTTTATTAAAGTGTTTTTTATGTTTCTCACTATTGGTGGTCTAGAGTGTACTGAGTAACTTTTAAAATCAGACAGAAATCAACAACAGACATCAGTATCAAAATATGAAACACCAGAGAGTAACAGTCAGCACCTTAAAAATGCTACAGTGGCCTGTAGTGTTTTTCGATAGGAAAACATGATTGTAGTCATATGATAGTCCATTACTGTGTCAACACAGCCACAAGTGGAGATGCTGCGGGTGATTGAGTTCCATAACTATTCCAACAGAGCCTGACAAAACACATCACTTAATCTCTTTGCATGAGTGCACACACACACACACACACACACACACACTGTGTGTATGTATGTGTGTGTGTGTATATATATATATATATATATATATATATATATATATATATATATATATATATATATATATAAAGATATAAAGATGCAGCAGTTGGGAAATACACACAAAATGTCATACTGTGTGTCATGCTCCTACTCGTTTAAACCCTGCTCTGGTGCCATGGAGAGGACCACAGGGCTCTGGGTATTGCAACACACACACACACACACACACACTGTAACTACAGGAAAGTGAGGAAAGAAATGCACTGTCATTCTCCTACACTCCCCCAAAGTTACTCTACTCTGATTCATTCACTGCCGTGAAGGGGGGAGGGGGCCTGTGCTGTGCAAGACAAGAGTACACACACGCGCGCACACGCACGCACACACACACACCCAAACAAAGACATGTACAAATGTGCACACTCACGCACACACACACTTGCCCATGCTCACACAAGCTCTGTTTCTGAAAACTGAATGGAGAGTCTCTGAAGGTGTTTTGTAGAGTGCTGCACAGAGGTGTAAACAGGGCAGAGCGAGAGAGAGGCAGGGAGGGAGTGGGGGGCGCAGAAATGGAGGGAGGGGCAGTAGGAGACGAGAGAGAGAGAGAGAGAGAGAGAGAGAGAGAGTTGCCAGATCCTGTAACCCCACCCTCAGCTGCCTCAGCTCTGCAGCCTTTCTGTAGCCTGCAGAAAGCAGCGCACACACTGCCCCCTAATGCCCGCATAGACAGATATGCAGCAGTATGACTCCCAATAAACAAGCCCAGACAAGCCCTGTGTGTGTGTGTGTGTGTGTGTGTGTGTGTGTGTGTGTGTGTGTGTGTGTGTGTGTGTGTGAGAGAGAGAGAGAGAGAGAGAGAGAGTGTGCATTCAGCTACTTTAAGTTGTACCCATTGCTGACACAGATAGTGCAAATACAGTTTATCTAGTCCTTGTAGATAAGTACTGCCAATAGAATAGGACTCTCTGGAGCAGATAAACATGAACCTTTTGGCACCAAGCCTAATGGTTAATAAGGTGTGATGTATATGGGTAAAAGCCCCCAGCACTGAGTTGCAGAGCAGTCTTCTCTGGAAAGATGAATACGTCTGGGGATGAGTTAGGGATTTGGAGACGAGGTGAGGTGGGGTATTGATCATCTCACATCTTTTCCTCACTAATGCTCTTGTAGAATACAATCAAATCCTCACACCAATGCTCCAGAATGTAGTAGAAAGTCTTCACATGACAGTAGAGACTGTTACTAACAAAAGCAGGATCATTTTTTCTTAATTCTAGGCTGCAGAAATTTGCTCTTTCAAGGCGTAATATTTATACTGTCATTACCTGATCCAGGTATTTCCATTAATGTTGGTGCAGTCATCACAATATGTGTGTACGTGTGTGTCTGTGTACATGTGTGCCAAAACCATGTCTGTGGTACACAGTCTGCTTCTCAATGTGTTTTATTCATTGAGACCATGACTCACCACAAGATACCTACGAATTATGGCACACAGAAGCTACAGGCTGATGCCAAGATGCCAAGAGAGTGATGCAGAAATTAGAGGAAAGTGAGAGTAATGTGTCCCCTCACTAAATGTCCTTTTTTTTCCTTTTTTCTTTTTTTGGCAAATGTGAAAACAGTTCAAAATAGCCTTGGCCCAAGTGCAATGCAGCCTAATTGGCTGTTATATTTTGGTCTGTTTGTTTTCTTTCTGTTCAGAATGTTCTCATAAGAGAGGACATTGCTGTTGATGACGCATTGGCAGGCACACTAGTAATATTACTAGTGAACTTCAAAGTGCGTCTACGTGACAAACGGGAACAGGCAGAGCTTTTCTTCCCCCTTTCTCTCTGTGAGGAATATCACAAGTTCCAGATTTAATCTCACAACCTTTCTTTAATGTCTTGATGGAAGCCATGTGTGTTTTTCAATTCAAGCCTATTAACCCTTTCCTTTGCGGGCTGAAGTAAGTTGCACTTAATGGGTTCAAACAGAGAGCTCAATAACAACTACTTCTGTCCAAAAACTGACAGAAATCAGATGCTCAAGGATTGTCTACAATTATATTGTACCATAAAATGCTACACACTACTAGTATTACACAGCGGCAGATAGAAGGCATGGCTCAGATGATGCCCAAAATTGCAAGTAACTGATTATGATGTGTTTGAAGGAGGGGGGGGGGGGGGGGTGCTGGTACTTGGGATTCAGTCCCAGTACCCAGCTCTACGTTTTTGGTATCGTACTTTCTTTCTTTTTTTAAGTTTAGTTTTAGTTTAGGGTTTTAGTAATTTAATTACAGTAATTTCAACATTTTGATCATTTATAATGTGTTACACACTACAGTGATGTAATTTCAGATGCGTGACCATGCTCAGTGTAACACCATTATCATACATAGACAGACCAATCACCTTTTTGTGTTGTTAGTGGTGTTTGCTTGCGCTGCTGTGCTTCACTTTCCAGTTGATTTTATATAAATAATTCACAATTCACAACTAACCACATTCATCCTCCATTGGGGTTAGTTTTAATGCATTGTTTAAAATAATAAAATATAGATTTTACCAGTTCTATCTATGGTTCAAAATGTACTTGGATTTGAAAGTGTTTGGTTAAATAGAACCTACCTTTTATTTGACTGAATCAATATCAATGTATATAATTATGTATATAGTATAATAGTACCTCAACCATATTTGAGTATGGTAGGCTTCATAAACCCTTTCTTTTGAACAATGTGAATTTGGCATTTATTCTATACACTGGGTTAAAATTCATGATGAACCAAAATTGTTGTTGTGGAAATAAACTTCAAAAACACTAGTTTTTTTCTATAACATTGTCCCAAAGTCATCTTTTTGGCACACATTACTGTGTAATACATCTCTTTGAATGGCAGCCCATCCTGAAGAAAACTGCCATGCTGATGAAGGCTGAACTAAAAACAAAGTCTGCACTTTCTCCTCTCTTAAGAAAAAATCTCCACCATGGAGGAAGAGAGCCCTTCCTTCTCTACTGTTTCAGCTCCTTTCCTCCACCCATCTCACCCTGCCACACACCGGATAACCTTTCCAGCTGGGCAGAATCAAAGAGCTTCAGGCAGATGCAGGAAAAGCAATGTAGGGCAGGGCTGCAGCTTGGGGACAGACATAGATGGGGCCATACACCTCCAACGATTCTAAATGAGCACATTTACCGTCTCAGTCAACAGGCATTTCTGCTGAGGGCAGTGCTGCTGGGTCAGACTGTGGGTGGGGACATGAGCTACACACTGGACAAATGAGCAAGTGGGTGTACTATGGGGGCACCTACAATAAAAATGTCTCTTTCAGTTTTCCATTAAGGCTTGAATGAAATATAAAAGGAGGGAGTAGCAACAGAAGTAAAAATGCTCTCTTGGTGGGTATGAAGCTGGTGGGTTTGTCAGTACCCACACTGGAATCATTTAAGATCCACACATATTCACTGTCCATTTTATCACCTCCTCTAACCTACGGGAGTACTTTGTTCTAGTTCTTTAATTAGAGACAGTAGTCCATTTGTTTCTCTGCATACTTTGTTAGCCTTCTTTCACCCTGATACGATACGATACTTCACTTCTTTTCTTCAACTCACTTCACTTCGGGTGGCACAGAGGCTTAGTGGTTAGCATGTTTGCCTCCCACCACTGGGCTCTTGGGTTCAAAGCCCTATCTTGGTGAAGTTTCCATGTTCTCACCATGTCTTTGTGGGTTTCCTCTGGGAGCTCTGGTTTCCTCCCACATTCCAAACACGTGGATCAGGTGAATTGGTGTGTGTGTGTGTGTGTGTGTGTGTGTGTGTGTGTGTGTCTGTATACTCAGATTGTGGATTGGCACTTTGTCTTGGGTGAACACCCCTAGTGCTTGATGCAGGCCTCCAGGTGGATGGTAGTTTCCAGGGGAGAGTATGCTGTGTGTACGCTGAGCATGACTGTGTAGAGTACTGACTTTGAAGTGTCCTTGGGTATCTTGAAAGGCACTATATAAGTCTAAGGACCACCACAGAGCAGTATTGTTTGGCTAGTGGGTCATTCTCAGCACTGCAGTGACACTGACATGGTATTTGTTGTGCTGGTATGAGTGCTGCTGGAGTTTTTAAACACTGTGTCCACTCACTGTCCACTCTATAAGACACTCCTATCTAATTGCTCCACTTTGTAAAGTCAGAAGCAGAAGCAGCTTCTGTTTCTGTGCAGGTTATCCTCTAGTCTTTCATCGGTGCTCATAGGACATTATACACAGGATGCTGTTGGCTGGATATTTCTGGTTGGTGGACTATTCTCAGTCCAGCAGGAACACTGAGAGGTTTAAACACTCCAGCAGCACTGTTGTGTCTGTTCCACTTGTGCCAGCACTACACACATTAACACACCACCGCCATGTGTGTCACAGTCTGTAATCTAAGAACTACAACCTGATCCTGTATGGTAAGAGATGCTGATAAAATGGACAGTAAATGCAGAATACAGTGGTCATAATGTTATCTGTGATTTGTGTACCTAGTGTTTGTACAAGATTCCAATTTGTGAATATCTGAACATGTATCTACAAGCTGATCTTGTATAAAGTGAATAAGGAAAGTGTAGCCAAACGTTCTGTTCTCTTTATATTCCGCTTATCCCTTTACACATGAAGTCTAGATTTGGCCTTACATTCCCAATCCAAAGAGACCGCTGTTCCAGTGCACTAGACTGACCCCATATGCATCATGAAAAGCCCAGTGTACATCATGTATGCACATGCAAAGCTCTCAGTAATCCTTGCTTAAGTTTTCATGTGCGTGATGCATAACTTGTAACATGATCATTCATTGTCCCTTGCAGCAGTGTGCAAGTGCTGCACAGTGTCCAGTGGACAATGGGTTAGCAAGGAGGCCAAGGCCAGATGTTACCATTCTCCTCTCTGCCCTTCCCTCTCTCTCTCCCTCTCTCTCTGGCAAGTTAAACCAAATGCCTGGATCACTTCACACAATTGCAAGTGACTGACCGTAACAATATAAGGGTCGTTTTTTGTGAATTTGAGCTGAAACTTCTGCATACAGAATTCTGGGTTCACACCAGATGCCAGTTCTGTTCAGACTTATTCTACACTGGAATGGCTGTGAAACTAATTTGAGAAGTTTTCCATCTGCTTTCCAGGCCTCTGTTACATTCTGGATGTAAACTCTTATAGATCACATTTAGCTTTCTGCATCCTGCCGTGGTGAGTTAAACTGTCAGTATTACTGAACAGCTTAAACCTTAAAAGCTATTTCTGCCTTTAATCCACTCTTCTCCTTTACTAATGTGGTTTCTCAATGTTAAGTACATGTTTTGTGGACTATAAACACATTTTCATTAAAATTTTATTATTTTTCAAGGCACAAAGTGTCATTTTGAGAAAGTAGAAAACTGTCATCAGCTGTGTGGCACACTTATTGTAATAGAAGTAACAGAGATCTAGACTGACAAGTGTAAGGTTCTTGACAGTGTTATACTGTGCAATTAGATTCTACAAACCTTACCCCATCTCTAAATATAACCCTAACCTAAACTTTACCTAACCCTTACTGTAAACCTAACACAAACCTAACCTAACCTAATCCTAACCATAACCTAAACTTAACCTAACCCTTACCCTAACAATAATCCTAACCTAAACTTAACCCTTACCCTAACAATAATCCTAACCTAAACTTAACCCTTACCCAAACAATAATCCTAAACTTAACCCTTACCCTAACAATAATCCTAACCTAAACTTAACCCTTACCCTAACAATAATCCTAACCTAAACTTAACCCTTACCCTAACAATAATCCTAAACTTAACCCTTACCCAAACAATAATCCTAAACTTAACCCTTACCCTAACAATAATCCTAACCTAAACTTAACCTTTACCCTAACAATAATCCTAACCTAAATTTAACCCTTACCCTAACAATAATCCTAACCTAAATTTAATCCTTACCCTAACAATAATCCTAACCTAAACTTAACCTAATCCTTACACTAATCTTAACTATATCCATTACCTAAATTTAACTTAACTCTTACTCTAATAACCCCAAACTAAACATAATTCTTACCCTAACTATAACCCTAACCTGAACTTAACCTAACCCTTACTGTAACCATAACCCTAACCCTAACCCTAACATAATTCTTACCATTACCAAAAGCCTAACCTAAACACTAAATAATCATTACACTAAACATATACCTAACCTAAACTTAATCTAACCTTTAACCTAACCATAGCATTAACTTAAAATTAACCTAATCCTTACCCTTACCCTAATCATAATCTAAAACTTAACTCTAACTCAATCTAAGCCTTACTCTAACCTTAACCATAACCTTAACCAAACTCAGTAACAGTGAAAAGCAGCATGGTTTTCTCAATTCTTCTTTGACTAAATGATAGGCTGGGACAAAAGTGGACAAAAACTCATAAGCAGGTCAAAGTATGTAATAAGAGACTGCATTTGTGAATCCATTTAGACAGATTTAGCAAACTCCAAATGCCTGCACCTACTACTAATACTACATACATTCACTAGGCCTACATCTGTAACATGATTCAAATGTAATTATCTCTGAATAAGAGCATCAGACAAATGCTGTAAATGTAAATCTAAACTCACTCAGATACTGGACTCTGGAGAAGCAGCTAAAAGGCATAACTTTTGTTGTTTTGAAGGTCCATTGTGTGTTTCAAGAATGTGTTATCTTCTTTATTTTTCTGTATAGAGTTTATTTGTGCATTTCAACAATTGGCATCAATGACAAATCTCACATGTTCTCGCAATCTCTCACAATCCACATGCTGCAATCCAACTGTGCTGATCAGATGCCATTGCACATGTCCCAAATACTAGTTAGAGTTTGATGAGATAAAAAGCACAAATCTAAACTCTCTTAATGTATCAGTATTAGTGTAACGTCTGTCTGAACAGACAGCAGGAGCTCCACATCACAAAATCCATTTCTGCAGTATCTGCTCTTGAACCGACTACAGTTCACAGCCAGACTGAACAAAAAAAATCCCTTAGTAGTGGAATTTCCAGCCAACTGAGTGCAATTCACAGAGAATTCTACAACTCCTGCTGAGCAAGGCCTGGATTTGTTCAGTCCCGCTGTGGAGAACAGGCTGAACAGACACGAGAGCAGCGTCTATAATGGATGGTGGAGAACATGCGGGAGAGGCCTGGAAGTGGAGAGTGGGAAAGAAGCAGCCAGTGGCCATATGCTGCCAGTGACCGATCCGTAGTCACAGCCACAGCCAAACTTCTAGCTCCACACACTTAAACCTTAAACCTCCACACACCAGATGGCATGGGCAGCCATATTGGCATGGACGCTCAGAAACCAGACTAGTCTCCAGCCCAGCAGCAGCTGCGCAAACAAAGTGTATACAAAAATGTAAGCTATGCAAGTCACCCTGGATGAAGGGGTCCTAGCTAAGTGGACAAAAATAATAAAAAATGCAGGATTCCAGGGATGTATAGCAGTTCAATCTTGCTGGGGTTGAATTTTAGATGATTGGCTGCCATCCATGATGAGATGTCAGTGAGGCATGCTGAGATGCAAGATGAAATCTGGGTGTGAGAAGGTAGGAAGAAAGGATGATTTGAGTGTCATCTGCATAGTATTAGTAAGAAAACCCATGAAAGGTTATTAATTTGCCAAGAGAATGAATGTAGAGAGAGAAAAGAAGAGGACCAAGCACTGAGCCTTGTGGCACCCTGCCATGTTACCTGGTAAGAATGCTCCTCCTGGTATGATGCAAACCATCGCCATTCAGAGCTGGTGATCCCAAGACAGGAGGATCGTGTCAGTCCTCACCTCCCAAACAAACAAAAACTCAAATTTACTCAAACACTCCATCTTTAAACTTTAAACATCTTTACTTTCCCTCTCTCTCATACACAGACTAAAAGGTATGTCAGTAATGAGAGCAGCTCTATTCACATCAGCTTATCTCCATCTGTAAGCAGAGAGTGGTGTTGTCATCTAAACTAATAAGTTTGCTTCTAGGGACACATTGTTCTTCACCATTCTGTCTTCCCCAGCTGGCCACCAACATCGATAGACATTGTAATCTGGTTGAATTTATGTCATGATGTTGGGGGAATGAAAATATCACCCTATTATTTTACCTCAAAATGATTTTCCTTACATGGTGGAAGGTTAGCGAAGCTCTACTTTTATTCACTGGTTTTTGTCACTGAGGTGGTCCACGGTAACTGCATACTATAGCTTAGCTTATCCTAGGCAACCATATCTTCAAAATACAAGGTCTTCCAAATATCACAGTCCAATGTAATTTCAATGTGAAATAAGAACAAAATTTGTGGGGAATTGTAACCAAAATCCAACATCCGCTAAACTTTCCACACAACGTGAAATTCTAATGTGGTTAAACATTAATCTGTAGTTGGTTTTAAATCATGGTGCAAGTAACCAAAATTCAATGTTCGTCTAATGCAAACAATGTCTAATGAAGCCTGATGTCAATTGAATGTTGTTTTTGCCTTTTTTGGTTTTGACATCAACTCAATTTTTAATTGTCAATGTATAATTTACATGTAAAATACAATTTATAATTTCAATTTATGTCTAAATGTCTAAATCTAGTGGGGGAAATAATTAAACTCTGTGCTGTTCCTGACTGTAGTGAGTACCCAGAATGCACTGCTAACTGAATTGCACAACCTTTATGCAAAGCATCCACATATACAGCTCTATGTAGCCGAAAACTCAGCCTACTGGTTATTTCAACTGGTTATTGTCTGAACCAGTTATCTGTGTTCTGCTTCAGTGGTAGAGCTGCTTCCTGAACCATTTTGAGTAGTGATTTTGCACACCAGTACAAAATCCACAAATACAAGCTGTATAGTTATTTAAGTGACCAGGAACAGGCCCACACTTTAATTTCATCCTGATATAATTTAAGCCACAGAATGTATTTAGTGAGTATTTTGAGTGGTTCTTTGTTGCATATATTATAATAGATATGTTTGTGACTTTGATTGGGGCTCAAATGCTCAGATGATGTTTACAAACCTGTCATTTTACAGTTGAAAACAGTTTTTGATCATTTGTGGTTATTACTCAAACACATGCTGAATAATAATTGTTTCAGCTTGATATCACAGTGTTTGTGGATGACTCAATGGTATTGTTTTAGGATATCCTATAGATCTTGATACTAAGTAGACAGAACTTCTGACATAAACTTATTTTGTGTATAAACACTACTTTAAGAATATTTTAAATACTGTACAGGTTTGAGGCTATCATAAGATTCTGAAAATATATAAGAACATACTTGCATTTTTTTGCCATATTTTTAAAGAACACCAACTATAAAAATACCAAATAAATAGAAAATTATTTAAGGTTATTTTTAAAGAATGACAATTTATCTGAACTATTTTCTTTAGTTTGAAGTTGAAAGGCAAATCTCTGAAGATGTTTTCTTAACACATTTTTGTGTACCTGACCCCTGATTTAGTTATAATTATTAAATCTTTTGTAGACAAAATTGGATGAGCTGGAAAATAAAATTAAACAGCTCTTGTAGATGGTCTCTGCCCTTCACAATAAATATCAACATGTTTCCCATTTAGCCTATGCCTGATAGTCAGCATTCTGCATAGAGTAGCAGTCATTCACTCAGGGTTGCTTACAAGCAGAAAAACATGTCATTCAAATTACAGCCCATTTTATGGCGAATACCACTAAGAGAAAACAACCCATGACAACAAGATGAACATTTTTGACACAATCACTGCAATAACATGCACATTCAACCAAAGAAAGCTTTTTGTCACAGTGTTGACAAGTTGCTTTACTTTCCATGACACAAAACTCCAAGCAGAGGCCTCTGTTTCTGTTTACAAGTTGGACCTGAAAGTTTAAATCCTTGTCAAACAAAACTTTCATTTTTTTAAGTGCTAGTTTTGCCGAAAATGAATTATAGCATCTACCTTGGCAGGGTATCATGAGGGTATTCTTTTCTGCACCACTTTCCATAACAACACTCAGACCACTTGAGAATGCTGAAGGCCTGGAAGTTTTTTTTTTGTTTTTTTTTGCTTGGCATGGATTCATCAGCAGAAAAAGGGAGGGGGAGGGAGAGAGGAAAAATTTGGAGCTCATCCAAAGACAATATTTGTCAGAGAAGCCTCAATTCAGCCCCTATACTGTTTATTAAATTGGGAGCTGCTGTAGTGCTTTTCTGTCATTCTGTAGTGAAAGTGCTTTGAATCAGTTTCAGATTGAATCTGAATCTTTTTCTCTTTTTGCTCCCGCATTCAAGTCTGCAGTAAACAATAGATCAAAGCGTTTAAAATCACTCTCTGAGGATGAACTACTGCTAAGTCAGATGACCGTGAGAGTTTTGCCTTTTCATTTAATAATTTCTAACAACATTGTTGATCTATTTCAATTTTTGATGTCACCATCATGATCTGATTTTGCCGTGAAAACAAATGAAAAATAATCAACCAAATAACATTCTTAATTAAAAATGTTGCGAAATTTGGATCCTCAAAGGAGCCTCTTTTCTCCATTCACAAAGACATTGAAGTGGCTGTTTCACAAAAGATGTAACTTCAGGCTTCACTGCAAGAAGGCCAAAAGAACTAATCCTCAGTTAGCTGTTTTTTTCAGTCAGGCAAGCTTTAGCTGTGAGGAACCTGCAGACATTTTCTAACAGAAATGAGCACAAATAGTACAATTGTCAACTAACCTGTACTCATTATTGATACAACAAATATAAAGAGTGACTGAATATGTGCCTTTTTTCATGCATTAAAGGGCCTCTACAGTGTGGAGGTTATGAAGGTCATTCACAGGAACTGTGAAGGTCAAGGTGAGTTCTAGAAGTTGAAGAAAACCTTCAGAGAGTACTGCTTGTAGGCCTGTAATAAAGGAAAAACAAAAC
This sequence comes from Acestrorhynchus altus, assembly GCA_034509495.1. Classification (NCBI taxonomy): domain Eukaryota; kingdom Metazoa; phylum Chordata; class Actinopteri; order Characiformes; family Acestrorhynchidae; genus Acestrorhynchus; species Acestrorhynchus altus. The sequence continues at coordinate 41,907,811 of CM067501.1, forward strand.
CCCATTTGACTACCAAAAATGCATGAAAGTTTATTCAATAAAATGTTGCGCTATTCCACTGTGCAGTGATGCTTACCCAAACATAATTTTCAAGGAAGAAGGAAACCTTAACTGCAACCTAGCCACAAATATCATCATCTAAAGTATGCTAAAGAACATCTGCAGAGTCTTTAAACCATGCGCTGTGGATTAGTGATTAGGGTGACCATATTTTGGTTTCCAAAAAAACGACATGGGTGCCTGATGTGGTTAGGATGTTGTGGTTGAGGGGCTTCAAGTAGGCTTTAATTGTAGGAGTGTGACATTCTGAGTTTGTGTCAGAAGAGTGTGTCAAATGTCAAAAGAAACCACAAAAAGGTATGTTTAGAGAAGAAAATAAACTGCAGTGTGTGAACAGAGCTCCATGAGGCAGAGTCTACCATGCTTTAGGGTTGTGTTGCTGCCAGTGGCATCCAGATGCGTCTTTTACAGTGTTTTCATAATTTAACTTTCGTATTTTATTTTATCCAAAATTGTGATTAATTATGTTATTTTAATACAAAATGGTAATATAATATTTTTACTATATCACCCAACCCTATTTCAAAATGTATTGAAATTGTTACTCCCTTAATTGTTTAATCATTGTCATAATAAGATTAAAAGTCTTTACCTACATATTTTCCATCAAGTCAAAATAATATACAAAAGTTTTTATCATATCAATTCAAAACAATGCAGACCAGTCTTTAACCATTGTATATCCACTTAAGTAAGTAATTATACTCATTTGACCCACTGTGTTATGCACACACAGGAATTAGACCTCCGCATTTTACCCATCCACACACAGTGATACACACATACACACTACTGAATTCATACACCAGGCGGCAGTGAGCACACATGCCCGGAGCAGTGGGCAGCCCTATCCTCAGCATCCAGGAATCAGCTGGGGAGTTCAGTGCCTTGCTCAAGGGCACTTTAGTTATGTCCTGCCAATTCAGGGAGTCGAACCAGCAACCTTCCAGTCACAAGGCTGGTTACCTAACCAACAGGCCACAGCTCTTTTCATTTTTTTTCTTTTTTTTTCCATTCTTTTTTTATTTTTCTAAATATACAATCTTATGCAAATGTTTGGACACCTTTATTCAAAGTCTCTAAGTGAAAATAAGGAAACCAGTTTCTTTTAATCTGCTGTTTGTTACATATCAAAAAATGAAAACATTACGTATTAAATATGCCATAATCTACAATGTATAAAGCACGTGTGAAGTGTGTTCTCTGTAGAGGATGTGCACTCTTTTCCATATTGTGCTTTGGTGAGCACTATGATCCAGGACTGTGACCAATGAAAAAACCTAGCACAAACCAAACTGTCAATCTGGAGAACCAGCATGCATAGTCGTAAGTAGAACTGAAAGTGCTCTTCAACCACAGAGGCTTTGATTGTGTAGAGAGAGAGACTTATTTGTGAGTCGTGGAGTGGTGTGATTTCAAAACCATGCCTCTCCACACGGAAACCTGCCGATGCACTTGGCAGCGCCTTTGTCAGTCAGCGTATACGGCTGGAAAGAGGCCAAGCTAAGCCCCCTTGACTTCCAACACCTGCAAAGCTCAGCTGCAGAGAGGCAAATGTGAAGCTTTGCACTCAAAACTTTATCTAGGTCACCATACTGAACCTACCACACTTCCCCAAAACAAGCACAATAAGCCAGGAAACCCCCCCTTAGAGAAGTCATGTAGCCCACTGCTCTCTGCAGGCTGGCCACATTACATTCATTTGTGAGGAGTCATGTGTCACTTCAGGTAAACGTGGAAGCATGCGTGTGTGTTTATGAGTGTGTTATTATAGCCACAACTAAGTAAACCTGCAAGTCAAAACACACACTGTGACTAGTAGGACAGAAGGGCCTGCATTGCTATAAACAGCAGCAGACATCCTGAAGCTTGAATTTGCTAATTTTGTTGGTGGTTGTGTAACCTAGAAGATAACCGCACTGCCTTCTCCCTGGCAGACTAGGGTTTAATTCTCTCACTGGACCAACACATCATGCTAGGAAAATAAATGATTGAATATATAACATTACCACCACTTTCACATGTATGCACTGGGCACAGGCCTGTCAAAGTAATTACACTGTAGACGTATCGTATAATATTTGGACATTAAGTCAATAATTTCTTCTCACTTCAGTATTGCCCATTGTGTATAACTGCATTTGTTTTCAGAAGAATGAACATGAGCTAGTCACAGTATTTTTTTTCCCTCTTGTTCTCATATGAGCTAGAGTGTCAATTTATTTAAAATCAGTCTTTTTATTTCATATGCTATTTATTTAGGAATTAGGATTCTATGCTAATTCATTAATAATAAATTACTTTCTAATTCCAATGTCTTCATATTCTTAATAATTAAAGGTTCATTGCTTGGTAAAGATGTGTCAATGCATTATTATGCTATTATACTATAATTACATTAAATTATATATTAACATAAACTAGTATATTTCCCGGAAGAGTTGGTGTCTGAACATATCAATACATTATTCGGTAATGTACAGTACAGTCATTTTAAAAGGCTTGTTTTGTGAAAGATCATTTTCTCCTTATCAATGGCTCTAAAACTCTGCACCGCTTATGGACTTTTTCTATGTTAATATTTGGTTGTCTTGTCTGTTTTGGTTGTGTTGTCTTGTCTTTTATCTTTTAGTGTCTCATTTAATCAGTCTTACACACAATATTGTCCAACTTCTATGTGTGTACATTTCCATGGTGTTTTGATATAAAAATACCACACAATGCACTGTTATCAACTGGTCTCACTAACAGTGGGATAAGGCTAACAATGTTTAACTACAACACAGTCAACTCAGCTATGAAATCATTTCCAGCTTCAACATCCAAGCAAAATGGAACACAGCATATGCTCTTGTTTATTAGCTTCATCCATTAGTCTGTAGGTGCTATCCTTCACAGACAGGCCTAGATTGTTTTTAGACTCAGCTTTTAGTCTTTGTTGTTTTCCTTATTTAACTTCCTATAATCTTGCTGTAATGTAGTTCTTGTTTATGCTTTTTGGTTTGAAGTTTGAAGTACTGTCAGTAAACCCTGCACTAGGGCTGGGCGATATAACTAAAAACTCATATCCCAATATGCTTAAGAAATGTTGATACACTATATGATATGATCAAACCCTTAACAAAGTGTAGTGCAAAATTGTTAGTCTTTAACTGGGATAACAAAAATACAGCATGCTGTATATTTAAATAGTAACCTTTAATTGCAATGTTTCTACAGCAGAATTTGAACAAGACTGTACTCTGCAAAGTGTCATCCCATCAGAAACCAAACCACACAAATGACCCACTCACATTCTTTTTCCGAATTAAATTGTACACAGACGATAACCTGTATAATAGATTTGATATTACAATATGGCTATTTTTGTACGAAATATATCTAGATATATTGATATTTACAATAGCCCAGCCCTACCCTGCATTTTTGATAATATCATCTTACTCATTTCTCACAGCTGTTTTTGTTATGTTTTGTTTGCTTAAAATCGAAGATTGTTGGCCAGAGACACACCATATTAACCATAATTTAAACATTTTGTGTCCATATCATGCCATTCCTCTTGTTGTCTACATGAGCCTCATCGTTACAGTGCAAAAGCACATTTCAGACACAAAAGATGCATGACCACATTTAGAATAAGAGGTGTTATTTGGATTTTTCACCAAATATTTATTCCAAAGAATATTTACATAATAATATAATAATAATCTTTATTATACAAACCTAGTTCATTTAGCAATCAGCTCATAGTCAAACAAACACTTTGCCTTTACATCTGGAGATCCTCCACACAGCAAGACAGTCAAACCAGACACATATTCCTAAGTGAGCTGCATTTCTGTTTAAAGAGACACAGAGAATATAATTTCACTCGCGTGCACGCTGGCGTTGAACTTGAGCGTTTAATGGCTCCCCGAGTAGTAAACACAGTCCAACACGTGCGAGACGGGGCCGGGGGAGGCGAAACAGGAACTGTGATTTGACCCAGTTCACAGAGTTCACTTCCTGTTTTGTCCAATCACAGCAAGAGCAGTGTGTAAAACGAGACACCAAGACTCTGCTAATGATTATGGCTAGCAAAGCACAGATGACACAATGCCGTATAACAAACAGCAATAATACGGCCTGGTCGGACACACAGAGGGAACGTCCAGGCCGGGGCTCAGACTTGGTGCATGCGTGTCAGGTTGACGCTTTTGAAGATCAAAGCTGGGTGAATCGTAGGCCTTTACACTTTCCAGTTCAACGTCGGCCAGTATTCAGCACACCCACAAAATGACCTCAGGTGCCCCGGTGGTGAGGAAACAGAATTCAGTCCATTATTTAAAAAAACACCATTCTGGTGCCTGCATTAGTGGAGTGAAATGTTGTGTGTAACGTTAATAGAAAATGAATGAAGGGCCCTTTTGGATTTCTTTCCAGCACATTAGCTCTCAGGAAGCAGCTCATTTTAAAGTCTAGGGTATAAAACTTCACTTACGCTAGAACTCCTTGCCCATTCTTTCAAATATACATTCACATTCCCTTAATGCACAGGTCTGTAATTGCCCCAAAATGTATAAAATAAATACTTCCATTGTCTTAGGTCAAGTACTTCAGCTCCTGGTCACTTTGATCTAACACTGGATGCCTGGTCTAGTGTTCAGTTCAGGTCACTGAAATGTGAATATGTATATATAAAGATCCCTACACTTATCCAAATCTACCCTGCAGTGTTTCTTAAACCTCTAACCACCCTCAGTTCATTTCATGCTTGCTTTGGCACATCTTTATCCTTTTCCCATCGTGTTTCACAAACTACAAGAGAGCTGTGAAAAAGAAAGGCTGCATTATCTCCTCTCATTAGTGTGAATGTCATAACAGGGGTGGGATGCTTTCAGGAGGCCTTTGAGATCTCTCTCAGCTCAGTGCTGGGGGAATATTTATGCCCCTACTCCTCTGGCTCTAAGTGCATTTATCTCAGAATGGTCAGTTCAGTTGAATCTCAGACAGAATTAGTTCCAAGTAGACTGAGCGCCACTCTATATGGAAAATAAAACAAAAAAAATCAGGCAGACTGAAAGGCTCTGATTTGGTGCTTGGTGCAGGAGGAAATGTTATTGGAGAAGAGGTTCTTTAAACTCAGAATCCCTATGTGTATTTCTTCTCTGTCCACATTTGCCCCATGATCCATTGATTCATCTTTTTTATGACAATTCTCTGTATTTATATTAGTATTCAATATTGATTTGAAGCACTTTTAGAAATTTGACCTTTACTGTGCAGTTATTAGAAATTACTATTTTCATACTGTCTAAAATATGTAATACAGTACAGTGACAGTAAGGCTACAATATTTTAATTCTAAGATGGTACTTAAAGATTATGGTTAAATTTAGATGTATCATAATGTCATGTTAAGGTTATGTTTATAGGTTAATGTTGGTTTTAGACATAAATTAAGGTGTAGGTTAAAGTTAGGTGTAGATGTACATTAAGGTATAGGTTAAGATTAGATGTAAGTGTAGATTAAGGTGTAAATTAAGATTACAGCTGGTGTAGATTAAGGTGTAAATTTAAACTTAGGTTTAGGTGTTGATTAAGGTGTAGGGTAAAGTTAGGTTTAGATGCAGATTAAGGTGTAGGTTATGGATAGGTTTAAGTGTAGATTAAAGTTTAAGATTTAAGATTAAGTTAGGTTTAGACTCTTTTTTTAGATTAAAAAAGTCAGAATATATTGAACATTTTGGTAGTTTTTGCCTGGTTACAGTAACATTGAGATCTCAGTTGTGAGTCTAGTCTAAGAGCAGTCGTCTTTAGTATTTTCCTCATCACCAGCACTCACACTTCCCCAGAACATACTAATCAGTTGTTTTACAGGGTGAAAACTGTAAACAATGTCAATGTTTTCAACAGAAGTACATAACAGTAGTTTCCCTGTAGTTCTTTTCACACAAACAACAGGTGCAGCAGATAAAACTCTCCAACAAACCATAAATACATAAAGCTCCTTCAGTATTCACTCTGTCTTAAGTTCAGGTTCAGGTGTGAAGGCTGAATCTCCTTCACGGATGAGGCAGTGTCTTTAATTTATGGTGTGAGTGGTGAAAGACAAGACCCTGGTGTAGAACACCTGTGTGTATTTATTAGCTCAGTCTAATAGGAGCTGACACTTTCCCTTTCTGTCCATGTGGCACGGCTAAAGCAGGAGGCCGCACTGAGGCTGCTGCTGAAGGCCAAAGGGCAAATACTACATTCTTATAAACATACTGACAGCAACCAAGAGCCCAACTTTTTCTTCTTTTTTTTTGTCCAGTTTGTTGTGAATATCTGACACTGAACCCAGTGTGTAACTGTGTGTCCATACATGGTTCAGCTATGACAAACATTTCTTAACAAAATTGTGGTGTAATTTGGTCACATCACTTCTCGTTCACAGCTCACTGAAACAAGCCGAGAAAATCAGCCAAAAGTGTGGAATCATTTTTTTTTCTACAAATAGAAAATGTGAAAAAGTTGACTCAAAACTTGTGAGGAAAAATCTACACAGTTTGGAATTTTTTTGATATATATAGTATATAAAGAATGCTTTAATATGTTTTTAGACTAATCAACAAACCTACTGGTTTCTCTCAAATGTACACCCTTAAACAGTTTTTCAACAGTTCTATGAAGAACCGCATCAACTCAGAAAACCATTTCATTGCTCAAACTGATTATTTATTGCCTCTCTAATGGGAGAAAAACTCTCTTTGAAGACTATTGGTCCAAGTAAAAAAAAATATTTTCCAGAACTACCAAACCCTTTGTACTTGGAATGATTCAGGAAGCTGTACAATATGATAAATAATATTACATCTTATATTTAGTTATATTAAAGTGATGATCAGATATTAAGGTAGAAAACCAGGAAATTATAGTGTATAATTTTTCATTTAATAATTTTAGTTGTTTCCCCAAATACTATAAATATTGACCATAACATCTCAAAATAAAATTTTAAAAAATTGCTAGTATAAATGATAAATCTAAATTATTATTGCATAGGTTTATATTGTATATTGTTGTTATGCAAAAAATCTTCAAAATGACAATTTACCAAAATAAACAAAATTTATTGAAAAACTTCTTTCTATTCATCCATTCTTCATGACACAATACACTTTTGACACAATGTTAAGAACAACTGCATGTCAAACCTGAAAAATGGAGGTAAGATTTTTACATATACACATTTTTTAAACATATTTAATATGAAAAGTTATTCCCAACCTGTGAATGGTAGTGTAAATAAAATGTTAACAGATCTGTAACTTACTATGCATTTATTATGTAATTGTTATTATGCAGTGCTGCACAGTATTGTATTTTTGCAGCAAAAATGATTTAAATGTCTTAAGTATCCAACTAAAACCTTGAACCATATTTCGACATGTTAAACAGACTGCTTTTTATTTGCCTGGCTTGCAATGAGTCCAGAATCAATTTGAACTTACAATGGACCCATCAAGTCAGGACAGTTTTATTGAAAAGTTATTGAGTTTATGAAGAAAAAAAACAGAGAGAAGAGAGGAAAGAACAGCTGATGGGAAAGCAGTCATGAAAAATCATAAAATGGGCCAAAAGTAAAGAGAGGTTCAAAAAGTAGACGTGTTTTGCCATGGCTGTGTATTTTGACAGCAGTCTGCAGGTCACAAGGGTAGGATTTGGCAGGAGGACTAGATGGGCCACTGCTCACAGATGTCTAGCGTGCACACGCACACACACACACACACGCACACACACACACACACACACACACACACACACACACACACACACACACACACACACACACACACACACACACAATTTCCCATAAGGAGGGGGGCATTGCTCCAGCTAGTATCCCCCAGGACTGCAGCGGAGGAGGTGTGTCCTGACCCTGTTGATGGTTTAAGCACTCTGGGTGATGCTCGATCTGCAGAACGGCTGAAGAAGATTAAAACTGGCCTTGAGTTTGGAGTAAGCATGAGCACTTACGGCAGCAGCAATAGCCCCAAAGGTCTGCTCTATCTACACTCCAGATGTGCAGACACACACACACACCTCACTAATCACAACAAACTCTTGTATTTCAAGTTCTAAATTAAATCCCATATTTTGTTCAAAAACAAGGGCTGTACTGAAAGCCTCCAAACAGCTAAATGTTAGTGTTTTTGTTTGTTTTCCTGGCATCATGGGGACATATGTGTCTCATAAAGAAAACAAGCACTGTACACTCATACACAAACACACACACATTCCCGCACACCATCAGCCCACAAGACATGTCACACACAAAGAAGTCACTTGCAAATAACACTTAATAATAGTAAGGTGCATCAGAGAGGAGTTGAAATGTATGCATGGTTAGCTTGGTATTCACGGGACTGTTGATTTACACTGTACACATTCTACCATACCCAAATCATGAAGAATGGTCTCTTGCTGCTATGTAAGTAACAAAAGCACCCCCTCGTGGCCCCTATGGAAAGCATGCAGAAAAGGTTTGGGTACGCCCAGTTAACCCATTTACAAATTTGCTAAAACACTTGGGAAGCATTCAAGAGGAACTGCTACTTTATTTGTCTCTCCTATGTTACAATCAATGTTAACTCAATTAAGTCTAACTATGTACAATTTATTCTGATATTAAGAGCCCATAAGGCCTATTTAGGCCTATGTATTGTGAGTTCATGGTGAAAGCAGATGGATAATGTCCCATCTGTTGTAGAGGATACCTGTTAGTTCTAATTAGCCTCTGAACTCACAGCTGGGTCTAATGGCAATAAAACCAGCTGTGGCAAGTGCTGCAACAGAGGGCCTCCAGACTCACACTCACTTCTTCTTTCAATGCATTGTATTTATGTGCATCATTTCTACATGAATAACATATATATGCACTGAAACATGCATAATATAAAATAGCAAAAACTAATAAAAAAATAAAAATAAAAAAATAAATACAATTGAAGATACAAAGTTTTTGCTTGGCAGCACTGAAATACAATATATAGTACTGTACAAAATCCTCCCTTTGTTTATTTCATTGTTGATGAAAGCACCTGTTACTCTAAAAAGACAGAAAAAAACTTTCACAGATCAACCATAACATTAAAACCACCTGTGAGTAGATGGAATTTCTGTGGAATTGGACCAGATGGGCTAGACTTTACTACCCATATGCATCAGTGTTCCCTTTGTGAGTGGTTCACTGGTTGCCCTTCCTTGGAGCACTTTTGTTAAATATGAACAAGTGGGATAGTACATCCCACATGAACTGTTTTTTGGAGATGTCCTGACCCAATCGTCTTGCCATCAAAATTTAACTCTTGTGAAGGTGGTTTAGATTCTTACACTTTGCTGTTTCCAACATATCAGGAGTCTTCACTTACTCCTATGCCAAATATGTAAATCCCACTTCATGACAGGTTGCACTGTAACAAGATAATCAAAGTGTCCTGTCACTTTTAATGTTATGGCTGATTAGTGATTAGTGAATTACATACAGCTTCATTAGTGTGAATGTAATGATGACAATTTTAAGTAAAGAATAAATCTATTGACGAAAACTGTCAAATTAAAAGGATGCTCTGTTACCTTGTTGGGACACCTGTAGCCTGGATACAAGATGAAATACAGTTGGGCATGGAGTCATAAAGGTTCTGTGAGGCATCCTGCAGTACATTTGGCCACAGATGATGCAGCTGGCCCTGTAGATCCTGCACACTCATATGCTGCTAAAGCTGGTGTCCCAGCAGGTCCCATAAACACTAATTTGCCAAGGAAGTGTTTAAATCTGGTGGAGACATTCCCTGGAATCCCTTGCTGTGTGTGAGCAAGCACACTCACAAATGCCAGTTGGAAGCCATGCCACAATAAACAACACATGTGGCTGCAGGATGTCCTTTGTTATTGTCCCTTGCATCACTACTATGGAGACCAATTGTCATAAGCCATGGCTTCCCAGATCATCACACCAGCAGTTCGGACAGTGTCTCCACAGCAGTGCTAGGATTGAAGCTCTCATCACAAGGCTTCCATACTCAAACTTGACTGTCATCAGATACCAAACAGAACTTGGAATCATTGCTAAAGACAATACGATTCCAGTTGTGTTTGTCGTGTGTGTGTGTGTGTGTGTGTGTGTGCCCCCTTGTAAACACTGCTCCGAACACCTCATAATAGCTTTGTAAGAATGGCAAATTTTGTAAAAAAAAAAAAAAAAAAGACCAACTTGCTTCTTTCAGTCCAATGAAGTGTCCTTGTTCAAAGGACACTGTGTTTGTCTGTGTGTGTGTGGGCAAGCATTATCCTGCTGAAAAATGCCAACTAGAAGCACTGCTATAGAGTCCACAGGATGTCTGACATTGCTGAGCTGTGTCCCTTTTATCACTCCTAGGGGTGACCGGCTGTCATTTGCAGTGGCTCCCCAGATTGTCACTGCAGCATTTGGGCCAGTGTGTGTCATTCCACAGCAAAAAAAAAAATTGAAGTAATTGAAGCATGACGCCTCCATACTCTAACCCATCTGTCACTAGATCTCAAACAGAACCTGCATTCATTGTTATAAACACTATGGTTCCTGTCTGTAGCAGTCCAGGTTTCTCCTTCATAACACCACTGCCAAAATGCATTGACCTGGCAGTCAATATTATCTTACCAAGAGGTACAGTATCCAAAATTTGTAAGGGAGCGGCGGAAAACAAAAATTCATACACAACTATGTACTGTATAACATTTCAAATGTTGTAGCATTCATATGTTTGTCCACTCTTAATGGATATTTAACTGGAAATTAAATAAATGATGGGTGGTCTCTGACTTTTGCACAGTACTGTTTTACATCCTTTTGGCCATTACTGTGTTGCTGTACTGTATTCATGTGGAAGCTATGTACACATTTCAAACAATTTCAATGCATTACTTTTTCAGTGAGCACACACACACACACACACACACACACACAAACATCTCACATATAATCCAATCCACATATAATCCAATCCATAGCTCACACCAAAATGCACAAACACACACCTCTTACTTCCCAGCCTAGTTACTATGTAAACAGCAATGGCAGTAACTAGGTAATCACACCACTCTGTTTAAGCTGCTCTTTTAGCCAGTAGACTAAACAAACAGACTACTCGCCGCGTGCAGATAAATAGCCGTGTCAGAAGAAGCTCCTAATGTGACTGGGCCTGCTTAGTGGAACCTGCACCCAGTGGGGATGGCCTGACACAGCTGGAAGCTCTGACTGAGTGGGTGTGTTTGTACAAGTGGCTCAACCTGGCCGCCAGCCGCACATTTTTCTCAATGAAAGAGGTGACTTTAAATATTACAACCACCCCACCACCCCCACCACAACCCCCTTTCACTGACTCCAACACAGCTTCTCAAAACCGCAAAATGTTCCAATAGTTCGCTGCCTCACCCGGGAGGAATTCTCTCAAAAAACACACAACACAGGTGCATCTACTCTCGACACTGCAAATAACTCATCATATTAGGCATATTAAGAATCCAACAGCCAAGTTAAGCCTACTTTTATCTTGTGGAAACCTTTTCTTTACTGTTTCAATATCTGCATGACAGATACAGCATGAGCCGCTGGACAACAACATCAGTGATGCATGGTGTTATTTCACTGATAGTAAAAAGCCATTTGATTTCAGTGGACTAGTCATTTTGCAGCAGTGCTGTAGAAGGATGACGCTTTGCTCTTGCTCAAATGCCAGAAGAGGAAAGCCAAAAGCCAGAATAAATAATAAGGCACAAGAAAGTTCTGCCTTCATGCTTTCCCTTACAAAGCAGAATGACCAAGGCAACTTTTAAAATGGATAGTTTTTCCCTAAAATCATTCGGCTGAGCCAAATTAAAAGTTACTTTTAAAAATAAAGGTGTTCCAAAAGGTTCTTTTTGCCCCTTAAAATTGTGTTTCTTATTGAGATGTGTGAGTACAAAGAAAGATTTAAAGAACCTTCATTCGGTTGATGCAAAGTTTTTGAATGACAGCACAGTTTTTACACACACACACACACACACACACACACACACACACACACACACACACACACACACACACACACACACGCACACACACACAACTGAATCACATATTAATCCACCCCTAAATTAAAACTATTACAAGAAGTGTAAACATGGTTGAGCATGTCTTCAGATGATACACCATTCATGGAAATATTTAGATTAAAATTATCCTAACCACTTATCATAATCATAGGATAATAGCTGTGTCCCAACGCCTGGGCTGCAGATGAGGAAGGCCACATTTCTTGGCTGTTATGTCCCTGAAAGCTGTTCTTGTGTCCTTTATTCCTGAGACAAGCAACCTTCCATCAAGGTCTTCGGTGATCTAGAATCCTTGAAAAGGTTTTAAAAGATGTTCTGACCTAGTCATTTAGCCATTACAATTTGGCTGTTAAAGTTGCTGAGATTCTTACACTTGCCCTTTTTTCCAGTTTTCAACAAATCAACTTCAATAACTGACAGTTCACTTGCTGCCTAATATGTACCGTGCATCCAGAAAGTATTCACAGTGCTTGTTAGGTGCCTTTTGGCAAACCCCAGATGGGCTATCATGTGCCTTTTACTGAGGAGTGGCTTCCATCTGGCCACTATTGAGGTCTATCCACAGATTTTCAATGATGTTCAGAACAGGGGACAATGAAGACCATGGTAAAACCTTCAACTTGTGCCTTTTGAGGTAGTCTGTTGTAGATTTTGAGGTGTGTTTAGGATTACTATCCATTTGTAGAAACCATCCCTTTTTCAACTTTCAACAGCTTTTTACAGATGTTGAAAGTGTTTGTTATGTTTGCTTCCAGAATTTACTGGAATTTCACTGAAAACATTCTTCCCTCTAACGATGAAATGTTATGTGTGCCACTGGCTGAAACTTGAACCCCAAAGCATGATTGATCTACCACCATGCTTAATAGTGGACAATAACAGAGAGATGTTCTTTTGTGAATGAAATTCTGTGCCCTTTATTCCTGCAATTCCTCCTGACTCTCTACAAATGAGACAATCTACAACTTGATACAATAGTATGTATGACAAGGTAAAGACGGGAAAAAATAGAGTAAAGCCAAAAATACTTAAAATAGCCATAATCACAGCAGGAGAAGATGTATTATGATTGTTTGGGTGTAAGGGGTTAATAATTATTGCTTTAGCACTGATGTGTGTGGGTTACTCGAGCAGTAATCAGTGACCTTTAGAGCAAGTGAAGGGAACCTAATGCTCTGGCTTATGTCACAAACACTCCACACCTGCTGGGGCTTCAGTGCAAATCAATCAGCGGAGCTGGGTTCAGCTGAGGACACTGGCAGTGCTTGTGTGCTGAAAGGCTCGGGTTCAGCTGAGGAAGCTGCAGTGCTCTGCCAGCTCCTCCACCATTAAAGCATATGCAGACACACAGCAGCCTCCAGCCCTGCTCACTTTCCTCCTGCTGTGTGTTCACTATAATGTTTGGAGCCTTAGGGCTGGGTCTGAAATTGGCCAAAGCTATTGTCGTTTTCATCATTTGTACAGTTATCGCTGAAGTATGACACTGTGATTGAATAAAACACTTATACATGATTTTTCAATCCCTCTGTGGAAACTGGGCCATCTAAGAGATGTGGTGTGATGTATGGGAAGTCAAGGGGAATGTTATTACTGTTAAATCATGATTTATAAATGGAATAAAAAAAACTTGTCTTGCCGGTAAGCACAAACTCCAGTCCCAACAGAGCTTTTAAACATTTACAGTGAGAGCAGAGCTTTACAACATACATTAATACATCTATACTTCCAACATGAAAAAATGCAACCATAAAATGTTTCAGAGCTGCACAGTAAATATATACAACCATACATAAATGTGTGTATAAGTTATGTATATGTATATGTTCAACATTCTTCTTCTAGACCTGAGAATTTCCATATACATACAGTATCTTCTACTTAGTTTAATAAATGGCACACATCCAGTAAAGGATGGCATGTCCTCTCTGTGCCCTTTAATTACAGCAGGGGACTCATAAATCTTTCAGCAGATAGTTTTAAATTACTGAAAAAGTCAACTGCTTCAGGTCCAGCAGGTAAACCAAGAACACTCCTCCACACAATACTTACCTAATAACAAGAAAGCAAGACATATGATAGAAAAAATTATTACAATTTAAATTAATACCCATAAACAGCCTCCAAAACAAGGCTCCCCTGTTGAAGTCTATACTTGTAAGCCCAGCCTCTATCCCCCTAGAGCTCCAGATTTTATGAGGCAGCTCAGGCCCAGCAACTGCAGGAGAATGGTGCCCTGTTACTGCAAGACAATATGTCCTAGCTATTCATCATCATTATGTGTGTAGTTATGTAAGTGAGGAATAGAAGTATATCCTTAAGTTAAAGTATTGTTACTTCAATAAAACTTTGAATAAATTAGCTGTACCTTTCCCGGAGGGTCTTGAGTGGAGGTAAAAAATAAAGGAGCAGCTCAAAAACCTACTGAAGTACTGACTATCTTATAGAACTGGGCTTACTGGAAGTTCGTACAACACCTAGTATATTCATATTAATAGTTATATTAATAGTTAAACAAGTGCAATAATAATGTGCAATTACCCTTCCTACTGGACTTTCCAAATATTCTCCTTATTACATCTATATTATTTTTCTATTTACATTTTTATTATCTTCTTCTCTGTCTGGACTGTATTAGTGCTGCTGCCGGATCATAATTTCCCTGAGGTAACCAATCAATATATTCTATCTAATCTAATCATCAAAGTGAAGTCTGTGTGAGATTTTTTTCATAACTTTTTAACATAGGCATGGTCTACAATAGTAAAATACACCACAAAAGTGACATAGCTAATAACAAGAGATACGGTATATGACATCAATTATATAAATTTAAAAGGCCATAATATGACCTCCACACAAAGGTCCCCTGTTATAATCTACCATTGAAAGCCTGGCCTCTATCCCTGCAGAGCTCCAGATTTTATGAGAGAGCTCATGTCTAGCAACTGTAGGAGAATGGTCCCCAGTTACTGCAAGATAATATGACCTTGTCCATCCAGCCTATAATCAGAGTTGGCTCGGCTTTCTCAATTAGGGTCATTTTTCTGATTAAACATTACAAATCACACTGAGGCAGAAATGGGATTTTGATTGATGCAAGTGGTCAGCTCTCTTCATGGGAATTAGAAGGCGAAACAGGCCAGTCCATTTTCCACCAGATTTGACTGCTTGTTTTTGGATTGTGCAGGAAAAAGGTCTTCAGCAGGGGGAAGCAAATTTCAAGCAGTTATCCATCATTTTACTGGGTAAGAAAATGCATATGACAATGAAAAGCCCTTTGTCTTGGTGGAGACAAACAAGGAATGCATGTGTGGAGGCACCATGGTCAGCACCAAGATCACACACATCCAGAAAAGTACAAATAGAGGTGACCAAAATGACTGTTATAGTTATGCATTGTCCCATTTCATAGTGCATAATATCATCAATACTAACTGTGTATATTGATAAACATTACAGCAAGTAAGACTAAGTATATACTAGCACCTAGTAATAGCAATGAAAAGTAGCTAGTCTGAGTGGTTTAGTTGTATTTGTTTTCAATTAAAGCAACATTCTGTAGAAATTTTCCCTTTTAAAAAACAGCTTCAAAATCATGCTGATTGTAGACTGACTTGTAATCAGGTGAATAGAGTTTCTGTCATTGGCACTCCAGACTTGGAATGCTGCAACTGCAATACGTAACTTTGGGTATGTTCACTCACAAGAACTATGTAACACTGCATCACCCACGTCACACTGCATATTTGTGTAAAATTCTGCAATATTACTTTATTCTGTCACTTCAGATGGGAATTCTGTATCGCATTGTAAATGAGCCAGTGTTCAAAGTGTGATATGTCTTTATGACAGTGGTATAAATGTGAATTACACTTCCCATGTGAAGGGGGAGCAAAACAACAGTTCTTGTAGTATGCTGCTTTAAATAAATAAGTAAGTAAATAAGTAAATAAATAAATAAAATTATGAAGAAGAAATTATTGTTATTGTTATTATTATTATTGTTATTATTATTATTATTATTATTATTATTATTATTATTGATAATAATAATAATAATAATAATAATAATAATAATAACAATAATAATAATAATAATAATATTGTTGTTGTTGTTGTTGTTGTTATTGTTGTTGTTGTTGATGATGATGATGATGATGATGATGATGATGATGATGATGATGATGATGCTGTTGTTCTTTTACTATTAATGTTAATAACTATTAATGTTAAATTACTGCTGTTTTCCTGAAATCATCTGAAATATTATATACTGTGAGAAATTATAAAAATTATCATCATTTATTTTGAAATGTTAGTGTTATTAATGTGATATGAATTTGGAAAACTATTCAGATGTAATTAATTCAAGCATTCTGGCAGCCCAAGGAAAAAGAGGCAGCTTTAAATGATATCACCCCCAGACCACTTTCTTCATGGCTAGTCCAGTCCCTCTCTTAGCCACTCCTGCACGGCTCCAAGAAAAACACTCAGCAGGCACAGCTTTCATTAGCCACAAGGCTTGTTTGGTAACTTCCACCCTCCACCCCACCAGGCAGGTCTTGCAGTCTGGATCTAGACACTGCTGTCAGCATCAGTTAGGAGAGGCTGACAGATAAATGGCATCCAAGATCATTAGAGAAATTACAAATCTTTCAACAGCGACACAAGTAAAAGCAATATCACTGCACTATTGGAGCAAAGCAGAGCAAAAATATGACAGCTGCAATGGCAGGCCATCTAAATATAAATTCAGAGAGATAAATCCGGGCATACATAAAATCTGACACACATAGGGCTAACCAAATTCTTTTCAAGCAATGATGCAGAGATACTAAATGGTGCATAAAATACAGCAGTGTAATGTGCCTGAACGTGACACATTTTGGGCTGCAGAATAAGATTCATAGACATGTTTGGTACTTTAGACTTTCACAATAAGCCTGTTCAATCATTTCTTGTTTAGCTAATAAAAGCTTCTACTATATGTAACACAAAGCAGGCGAGCTCATTTAAAAAAAATAATTGACTGGATTTACTTGATTTAAATTATTGCATCGCTTGCACATGTAAAAAAAAACTTAGATATCTCTGCTTCATTTGAAAACAATAGATACCATATACACTGTGCAAACATTTAATGATTAATGAACAGAAATCATCCAAAAGGATTTACTATGAAACTGTGTTACATCAAATAACATTACATTACATAACATTTAACTTAACCTTTTGAAGATATATTATATGGAGAAACCTATTGGGACACTTGCCTATTCAATGTTTCTTTCTAAATCAAAGGTCAAAAACATGGTGATAAGACATTTAATCTGAGTTTAATCCGTTTTTGTTGGAGTAACAGTCTCTGCTGTCCTGAAAAGGCTTTCTAATACATTTTGGGGCATTGCTGTAAGGATTTGATTGCACTCAATAGCTTTAGTGAGGTCAACTACCCAACTCATGCCAAAATTTGGATGTAGCACCATCATTCCAGAGAACACAATTGCTCTGCTCCACAGCTCAATAGTTGGGGGCTTTATACCCATCTAGCTTACACCTGGCATTTGGAATGGTGCAAATAGTATCATATTTATCAGCTTCAGAGAGTCATAGTCTATTAGCAGTACTTCTCTATATGCACTAGACAAACTGCAATGTGTGCAACTTAAAGTAGCTGAACGCATTAGAAGAGGTGTCCACAAACATTTAGGCCCATAGTGCACATGGCTTTGTTTGCACTGTGAGTGAAAAGTGAATTCTTTGGAAATATCTGAATTTCTGCCTCGATTACTAATAAAATGTAACAATTATAGCCAAACACAATGCAGGCTAGAATCTCTGTGTTAATGTTTTCTCCAAGAGCTTATTGGAAAATAACATTTCAGCTAATGAGACAGAATTGGAAATAAGGATTTTATTTGTTCTTCTCAAGAAAGACTAGTTGGTGGGAGCCATTCCTTGATGCCAACAACTTTCAGGAGACTGTAGAAAACATTATAAAGAAGCTGGAAAATGCAAATGTATATGTCCACACATTTGTAGACACATGAAAATGTAACGTTCCTTCTGCAGTTTGAGTTACATCTGATATATTTAGAGCCTATACACTTATAGGAAGGCCTTTAATAAGTGTATTAACATTGCTGTGAGGATTTGAATGCACCTATGTAGTCAAATCATAATCACTATCACAATTAGAAAGAGTTCACTGCAAAATTACAGTCTTCAGGAAAAAAGTGATTTTGTTCTATTTTTCACCTATTTGATATAAAATGCCCAAAGCCCGGACCATACTACCGCCAGGATTAAGAGTGATAATATTTCATGGAATAGTCATTCTAGCTAAAAGACAACAAGGCATACATTTTCCATGATGTCATAGAGTGTCCTGGAAGTGATCTGCAGGTGTTCATCACCTCAGTTCAGGTCATAAGTCAAGCATCAGAAAGACACAGGACAAAAATGGAATGGAATGAGGAGATGTTTCAAGGTTGCCAAAAACCACATGGAATGATGTTTCATGAAGAGATCAAAAGTAGACCTTTCTGAGCTCTGCCTGGAAAAAAAACAATTACTGCTTTCAAGACGAAGACCACCATAACCAAACTGAACAATGGTGGTGGAACTATTTTGATTATGGATTACAGTATCAGGTGCTTACCACCATTGAAGTTAACTTGAACTTCTGCTCAATTTCCAGGAACTTCAAAGAAGAATTTAAGATTACATCCCTGTCCTATAGCTGAGTTACTTTGTAAGAAAATAGCTCAAACCAACAAAAACAAGACAAAAGAAATCCTGTATTTTGGTTAGTTCTGGAATGGCTTGTCTGACAGTTTCAATTAGTTAGACCTAGAACTGTTACTAGTGGCCACTTCACACTGTCATATCCATCCATCCACCCAGAAAAGGCCTAGAAAAGGCCTAAATCTAGCCATTCAGAAATTACTAAGTTAAATGTAGGAGATTGCACTGGACGTCTGTGACTATTTCTGCTAATGGTAATTGGTTGATACCAAATTGTCAATAAATGAATGCAGGTAATTTCTTTTCATTTAGGGAATATTAGGTTTCTTAATCTCTTAAAATGGTAAGAGTGATCCAGACCTGTAGTACTGACTCTTTTGATGACAATATATGTTACATTTTTTGTTGACACCCCTTCTTGTGCCTACTGCTGACCCAGATGTGCAAAAGCTCTCACACCATGTCTAGAGAAGTATTTCCAACAGAATAAGACTCTCCTCACCCATTAATGACCTCACTAACACTCTTGCTACAGAATAGATAAATCCTCACAGCAATGCCCCAAAATCTAATAATATTGGACAATAGAGACAAACAAAAGCAGGATAAACCCTTTTTAATACCTTTGATTTTTAACACAAACTGAATAAATGTGTCTCCAATACTTTTTTCATATAGTGTGTGTATTGTGCTTATTAGTTTAATATTGGTTACATGAATATTTAAAATGTAGTCCCTGAATAATAAGCTTTAATAAATAATAGCTGAATAATAAGCCTTTACTCTTCAAAATAAAGGTGCCAAAATTAGTTCTTTGAAGAAAAGCCACAGAAGTTCCCTAAAGAACCTTTCAGTGAAAAAAAAATAATAATAAAAAAACATTAAAGCCACTAGATTGGAAAGGTCCTTTAGAGAACCAAAGAGGTACTGGTATGTCATCCCTCCAGAGAACCTTTATTTTAATGTATAGTATTTAGGGTCTACACTCCACAGTGCATATGACCTCTCTCCTGAGCAAACAACAGAGATATGAAGGGGTTAAAGTGAAAAGTGGCCCTGCTCCAGACCCTGTCCCGCTCCCCTCCTTGTACTTGAATCTTTTTGCCACGCGCTCGTGGTTGAGCCCAGCCAACTTTTTTAACCTTCTCCTTTTCTCCTCCTTTCTCCTCGCCTCAAACCTGTCAAACCCCATAAGTGAAAACATATTGTACACACATTATTTTCTTTCGCGCTCTTTCTCCTCTCTCATTTTTTTTAATGGGGGCTGATGGATTTTCAATCTACAGAGCGTTTGTGTGCATGACATCACCTCAGAGTTTTTCTGCCGAGAGAAACGGTTTCATTACAATCGTAATTCATTCTGGAAAACCCTCCTAATGTCTCATCTCTCCAGAGTGTAGCTGGTTAAAACTATAGTATAACAACCCCTATCTGTCTCAAACCCTATCCCATCTCATGAAAAGATCATGCTTTTAATTAAGTTTTGCTTTCATAACAGGTCTTACTGACGGCAATGAGAAGGACCCTGGTGCCTGGGGAAAAGTAGACTGGTGCAAGTTGAGAAAGAGTCTGATTCATGGTGAGAAGGAGACTAGTGCTTGGTGTGAAGAAAACCGGTGCATGGTAAGAAGCAGCCCAGTGCATGGTAAGAAAGAGCCTGGTGTATGACAATAAAAGGAGAATGGTGCACGGTGAGAAGGAGATTGGTGGATGGCAGAAAAGGAGACTAGTTCATGTCAAGAAGAAGACTGATTCGTGGTAAGAAGGAGCCTGGTAAATGGTAAGAAGTCTGGTGCATGTTGAGAAGAAGCCTGGTGAGAATGAGTTTGGTGCATGGCAGAAAAATGAAACTAGTGCATGTTGAGGAGAAGGACCGTGGTAAGAAGGACCCTGGTGCATGATAAGAAGGAACATGGTGTATGGCAAAAAAGGAGTCTGGCACATGGTGAGATGGAGATTGTTGCATAGTAAAAAGGTGTCTGGTGCATGGTAAAAAAGTAGACTGGTGCATGGTAAGAAGTAGACTGGTGCATGGTAAGAAGTAGACTGGTGCATGGTAAGAAGGACCTTGGTGCATGAGGGGCCCACTACTACATCAAATAATATGTAAATAAACAGAGCCCTGTTAGAATCATTAGAAGTGCATTCATTATGGCATGGCATCTGAAGTATAGAGATATGTGGTTTGTTATTCAGATGCAGGCCAAAGGGATGATAGATAGATGATCAGACGGTAAGAGACATGTTTGGCCTACCAAAAATAAACTGTCCCAGTTTCATTTTGGCTTTATTGGGAATTAACATTTAATGGTGAAATTACTTCACATTAAAGTAAACATGCCTGAAGACAACAGGCATGATTTGCATATTATTTTAACAGGAAACTATTTATTTGTGTATAAACGGTGTGGAATTCTGCATGTCAGTAAACCTCGATAGGAATGTGCAGGTGGCAGCACACAGAAAGTTAGGCCTAGTGGGACAAATTATGACGATTTTCAGTGCAAGTGGTAGGAAAGCTTGCAGAAGAGAAACTTAGGATTTAAAACTAACTGTTCAGTATGAACTAAAATAAAGTGAAAGAAAATCAAGGATCTATAGAAGCTCATTTCAACCAAGTAAAAGATAAAATACATTTTAAGAACTAAATTAAATGCTAACTACTATTATCTATGATAAATTATAATGGACAAAATCAGCCTTTATTTGAATAGTCAATCAAAACCTCAAGATAATAAGCCGTTATTACAATATATTTAACAGGAATTTCAAGACAATTAACCACTATTTCAATATATTCAACCAAATTCTTAGGAAAAGATGTTATACTTTCAATATATTAAGAAATCTCAAGAAAAAAAGCAATTTTATCAATATTTTTATCCCAAATCTCAAGGGAAAGGTTATTTCAATACATTCATTCAAAATATAAACCTTTATATAAGTATTTGTAACATAAATCTCGAGAAATAAGCATTTATTTAAATATATTGAACCGAAATCTCAAGGGAAACTTAAGTTTTATACAAATCAAATCTTTCACAAATTAAAATTCAGCCATGCATGCCATTAAATGCCAGACTAGAAACTGTGCAAAAACAGTTTAACTAAAACTTAGAGTAATGAGGCTGTTCTGAAAATGTAGTAAAAATACAGAAATCTCTTGTGAAATGTATGGAGTAACAATAAATAGTATTAAGAAATACTTAAGTTAAGTTATAGATACACCAAAAATCTACTTAAGTACAGCAACAAAGCAGTTGTATTTTTGCCACCACTGAGTAAATGTGGGGGTGCACATGCTCCACTTCCACTTGCTCCATTGCTCAGGAATCTTTGAACTGGTGCACAAACGGCCTGAACCCACTGACCTCGACACATAGCAGAAGCAGAGCAAGGTGTTTACTGGTCGTTTTTGTGCTCAGGGTATTAAATGGAGCAAAAAGCACACATAAAGAGAGAAATCTAAGGCCTGGCTGAGCTCTTGCAGCCATGTAAGAGAACATGCACACACTGCAGATTACTTCCACATTATCTGTGGTCTGCAGTATTTGGTAAACAGAATTTTTTTCCCCTCCGACCTCTTTCGACTGGGTGACCTTTTTTTCCATAACCAAATCAGCTTCAGACACGAAAGCCATTATCTCCATGCAAAGAGTGATTTCTTTTAAAAACAACAAACTGTCATAAAAAGTTGTTATATTATCACATGCTGAAAGTGTTATATCATAACATGCTGACTCAAACATTTAGTATAAATAAGACGAGAGCTCTAGGTCAGTGAACATCTGCTTTTGTTATAAACCAGAGACAAGTCAGTGCTTGTTTTCAGCAGGATGCCTACCAGCTTCTCTTCCAACCTCTGGGGAAATTAATGATCATAATTTCATCTCCTCTTTCCATTCCATGCTTTGCTATGGCTCTGAAAAGAGGCAAGTAAATCGCCATATATGCAGTCAGCCTCCCCAGGTATAAGTAACATTTCACCCAGTGCGAACACGGTACTGAAAGGCCATGTTGTCTGGAAGTGAGTGAGAGACAGAGGTATTAGGTCTTGCTAGCATGCCAGAGTTACCTCAGCTACAGCCGCCCCAGTAAACACTCACTGGTTGAGTAATTGCTGTTTTATCACTGTTTCTAAAAACAACGGTCTTGCTGGCCCTGCTGAATGGGGGATGCCAGCAGACACACAACAGCCAGCTCTTACGCTGGTATGTGCCGGATGGCCCGCTGAGAGATGGGGTGCGTCTGAACGGCAGGCAGATATAGAGCCATGCCAACTGATGACAGATAGCTTTAGGCACTCTGTAGCACACACTTCTCTTCACCCCTATATTTATTACAGCTTTATTTATATATCAGAGATACTGCACATAAATCAACCCAAATGTAAATGCACCAGTGTTAGCCAACTATATAAATGAGTGGGTGATATAGCAAAAATGTGTAGATGGGACATACAATATAGACTGACATGGCAAAAGTCATGGGATAGCTGTCTGTAAATAACCACA
The DNA here is from genome assembly GCA_034509495.1 of Acestrorhynchus altus. Lineage (NCBI taxonomy): Eukaryota > Metazoa > Chordata > Actinopteri > Characiformes > Acestrorhynchidae > Acestrorhynchus > Acestrorhynchus altus. The sequence goes on from CM067501.1 coordinate 41,931,231, forward strand.
GGGGGTGACTTGGGAATGCCTGTTGTTGTTGCCTCCAAAGATCTCCAAAAATATGTACATATAATATTAAAATACACCCCAAGATTTTGTACCATGTGCACGATTTTCACATACAATTTTATAAGTCCACAAAGGGCTGCAAATGGTCACCAAGCAATGAAGCATAGTGGGCTCCAGTCAGTGATATACCTAATCAGAACACTGGACCCAATCCATGACAAAAGATACAACCCACACCAGTATGGAACCACCACCATCCTGCACAGTGCCTTGATCACAACTGTCCTTGTCTTCATGGGGTCTGTGTGACACACAAACTGTACCGTTAGCCCAAAACTATTGGTACTGTGACTCATCAGACCACTCCACATGTTGCCATTCCTCTTTAACCCTGTTAGTAACTTCACAAGCCAAGGTGGGGCGCTGTGTTCAGTGGTGTGGTGCTAACAGAAGTACATTGCTCTGATCTCCTGCATTGAATATGGATGTGATTTATGTGGAATTGCTTGTCTGTTTGCACAGACAATTCTAGCTAGATGCCCTATTTCATGATCATTAAGCACCCCTTGGGCAACTGTCCACTGTATGGGTTATTCCTTCTATGATGTAATCCTGGTACACACATGACACTTTGGGATGAAAAATGTTAAATGCCTGCACAACATCAGAAATTGAATGTTGCATTCAACTGGCACCAACTATCATGCATCACTTGCCCATGTAGAAACTGAAAGCAGCTTCAAAAGGCCACATTTTAGTAACATCTAGGGGTTTTAGACTTCAGATATTTAATGACAACAAAAGAGTTTCCATACAAGTATTAGAAATAATCATTTTATCTTTAGTTATGGTTAATATGCCCAACCGTTCTCCTAAAAAGCTGACATTTTGAAGATACAAGGTTTTTGTGAGACAGTGACGTTGCTCATTGCTATATACACACTCACATTTTAAAACAGAAACTATTCAAATAAGATAAATAAGTCACACTAAATAATTTCTACAAATAAGTCTCACCAGCATTGGTAAGGCAAGACATATAGGACATATAGAAAAAGTGAGAAAAGCAAAACTGCACTGTTATTCTACAGTGCGGCTGATAAACAGAGGTAATGACTGACTGATGTGCCTGATAAAGGCTTGTGTTTTCTTGAGCATATTGCATCACTTTACAGTTATCTGTGTGCTCTAGAGCCCATGTTTCCACTTAACTGGCTTACACCTGGCACACAAAGTGCATGCTTGAAAAGGCTTTAGGTACTTTGCGGTTATAGTAATCAAGCAGTGTATGGGCAAGTCACCAGTTACAGTAAAATGTAGCAACCAGCTGCAATGTTAGAGCTGCAATCATTTGAATACAACAGAAATACTGAGAATCTGATTTGCAGTACACTTCACCTTTTATTTAAATGCTCAAATATTGTGATACAGCAGAACTGCTAGGAAATCCTCATCTGAATCTGAACTTCAAAATGCTTATAACACATAGTACAGAACATTAGTTGTGTAGGTGTTGGTTGGCCCTCCCTTATCATGAAGTGTGATGATGGCCAGAGTGTTAGCTGTTTTCAATGTATTCATCTCAGTGCTGGTGGCATCATGTCATACTGGGCGTGCACTGATAGATGACTCTATTGGGGAAAGTTTTTCATTTCCATATTCCTTATGAATATCAATCCTGTGTTACAAAATAATGAACAAACAAACACCTTATTAAACAGCTCCAATAAGCATCATTTTAGAATTGGTTTGCAAACATTGGCAGTCAAATCTGCTATATACTGTTACAGGCAGGATCTAATGGAATGGGCCAAGCCTGTCCAACAAACGCTTCTTGTGAAAACTAAGCTCCAAGCACCATCTCACCTGCTGTGCTGATGGGGAAAACACACTTCTATCATTTCTCCCTTTATGAGAAACTATATTTATGTCACTCACTACATCCTTTATAAAACTCTGGTCATTGTAAAGCAACAAGAGTGTTTTCACAGGCTTATCTCACTCATATATCTCTGGATGTAACACAGTGCAGCAGTGACTTATTCAGTATCAGACTTGTTCATTGTGTATATAAATTAAAGTGAGGTCTACAAAGTGTGTGTAAACATGAGAGAATAAATGTGATACTGATACATAAACTGTACAATGCCAATTCTGCCCAATTAAAAAAAACTGAGAATTTATAGTTGCAACATGTGCATGTCTAGCACAGCCACTTAGGTCTACTGCACCATAGGTGGGGTATATTGTAACAGATGGAGGGTAAGTTCAACTGTCAACTGTTAATAAACTGTCAAAGTTGGTGCAAAACCCAATTCATTTAAAACAATCCAATGCTCCTTAAACCCAACAAGTTGTCCAACCTAAATGCATTAAAATATTTGCATCAAATTGAATTAAATATATGATTAGTAAAAAAGAAGCCGAGAGAAATTAGGCAAATTTAATTTTGACTTCATTTACTAGTTTAATCACCATTCTTGGCATTATATACTTACTCCCTTTTTACAGACTTGTGTAGTGAACCCACAAGGCTGTGGCCAATAACACAGTATTGTAACTACTGAGCCACCACTACTCAGATATGACATTTACAGTGTTTTTGATGAATCTAAAAAAAAAAAAAAAAAAAAAAAAAAATTCTTTGAATGTATAAAGGGACGTGTATAGCCTTGTTACCTTTCACTGTCAGCTGGTATATGTTTCTAAACGGTGCTCTACTTCAAATTAAATTAGTTAAATATAATATAGTAATATAATAAGTGTGTATCTTATGATGAAATTAGTTGTGAACAAACCATGAATTATGTGTTATTGTGCTACAGAAATGGTGGAGCCTGTAAACAGTCAGTCAACCTTAGCTGTGGGAAATGCTCTAAAGAAAGGTAAATACACCACAACTAAGCTGAATAAAGGCAAGTCTGTAGGACTGTGGGCGAGACTGGACCGAAAATGTCTATGTTGCGGGTGCTGACGATTTTTGGCAGGAGCAGGTGGGAGCAGGCCAAATTACTGTGGGAGCGGGATTAAAAAACGGTCCCACGCAGACCTCTACAGTGTGACTATTACTTTGGAAGTTACTTTGGAAATATGATTAAAAGTATGTTGTATATTAACCTGTTTAACTTAATTACATATTACCCTCCATTAGTTTATGCCCTACCCGAAATTTTTATATGCATTGAGACACACACACACACACACACACACACACACACACACACACACACACACACAGACACAGACACAGACACACACACACACACCTTATTTGTTTATTTATTTATTTACTTACTTACTTATTTATTATGCATCTGAGTTTGGTCAAGAATTAAGTTTATAAGTGACTCACAAGCATTAATAAATGAGCTGCAGCTGAAATTGCTTAAATATTTTGTAAGATGTCTTTTTTCCTCCCCTGAAATCTAGTTATGGTTTATTCCAATCTGCAGATTAGGACTCACCCTGTCACGTGGTGAAAAACATTTCCATTCTCAGAATCCTGTTGTATCCATGGGATTTGAAATTTAGGTCTCCTGATTATTGACAAACAGGCAGTTAGACTGATGTGCCACTAGAGCTGTGAAAACACAGCTTCTGCAGAAAAGTACATTTCGGAGTGTTTTATATCATGTTATTTCACAGCTCTAGAGTGAAACAGCAGCCTTAACTGCTGCTCATCATGTGTGAGAAGATCATATGTTCAAATCCCAGCAGAGACTCTCAAAAGCCTCAGGGATTGTGGAAAAGCCTTTCAGTCTGAGGACACTGTTAGGGGAAATTCTAAGATACAGATGGGAATATACAGTATACAAATTGAGGGTGGGGGGCTCAGACTAAAAATATTTCAGCTGCAGCTCATTTACTAATAATGTTTTTGAGGCTCACCTTAATATGTTCTGTTGATCAAACTGAGATGCAGTAATGTACATTCGGAGAATTTGACTAATAACATTTTGTAAAAATATTTCATCATTTTAAGTTGATTTAATTTTTATTAACAGTAATTGATAAAGTAAACTTGATCCTGCCTGGTTTCTACTTACACAGACATTCATTTTATCTGGCTCTATTATGGAATCTTCAGACCAGAGGATTTGCTTTTTCATCTCCATACCTGCTCCCAAAAAGTGAGATGAGATATCTCTGGTCTTTCTGAGTGAAAGAGTGTGTTGAGAGTATACTGGGGGGAGGTTACTGCTTATCAGCAAATCTCCTGAAAAATAACAAAGCGAGACTGCAGAAGACTTGGCCACACAGCTCTGTAAAGGCCTGCGCCCTGTGAGCTTCACCCCACTTGTGTGGCCCTATTTGCTCTGTCTTCTCTACTTTTCTCAGTTTTATCACCCGGCTGCTCTGTGGACCATGTGCACACGGACAGTATGACAGTACTGACAGCCGGAGATGAGCCACGACTAGAAAAACAATCGTCTGAGTGTCGCAAAGTCAGGATTTTCACTGCTTCTCTCCTCCCTCATACACATAAACACATGCACATTTGGCCTGACTTTTTTTTTCCAGTGCCTTCAGCAACCGAGCTGAACGTAGAGATGGTAAGGATCCAGATAAAACACAGCACCCCCTCCTCTCTGTCTTTCATGTTGTCCATATGCTTTGATTGTGCTGCTCTGAAAGGGGGGGAAATGATTCACACTGCTGGCGTGCGAGCATGGCCGAGCTGCAGCTGCACGCTGCACCTGCAGCATGAGCAGAGTGGGAAAAACAAGCTGCCAGGCACATGCGAGGAGAAACAGACCCACCCTCACAAACTCATATATGCCTCTCCACCCACCGTGGCAGGCCTTGCTGATTTCTGTAAACACAGGAGACTCTTAAACCCTCTGCTGCTCTGCAGTTTAACATCTCCAGCCTTTGTTTTGTTATTTGAGATGCCGTCAATAGATGCAAATCTGAAATAAACATAAAAGTATAAAATGTATAAAATCACAGTTTAGGTCTCCCTCAGAAAAGGAATTTGAATCTCAGGGGAACTCCTGGTTAAATATAGGTTTACATAAAAAAAACCCAAAAAAAAAACCCAGTTCCTTCATTTTCAACAGTGAAATGCATCCGATGGGACTCCAGATTTGGACACTTACTTTCCCCTTATTTTCTTTTGACATTTTCCATCTTTATGGGAATGAATGGGAGCAACACAGAGTTACAACAACAAAGTGACACAAAGCCAGTTACATATAAACGTCTTACATAAAACATCTACACACAGACAATCTGGGTTACCAATAAGAGTCCTCAGAAAACTAATACTATGTTCACCTACCTGTGTAACATGATTCTAATGTAAGTCATGCTGCCAAATGCCATATATGTCAATATTTGGAATGGGAAATGAAATAAATGAAGGGTGGTCTCTGACATATGCACAGTACTCTAATTGTCTTTACAAAATCCATAAGAAATTACTGACATTAAAAAATCTTAAAAATCTCTTTAGCACAATAAAGAAAAGGTGCATGTCTCTCATCTCAGGATTTTAGTAAATTACTTAATTAAATGACTAAAATAATTAAATCATTCATAAAACTAATGCATTAAATCTCTTTTTTCCCACTTTTCCAGTCAATTAAATTTCATCAAATAGTTACTGCAACATTTTAAGAATCAACTAAATACATACATATAATTGATGGAATAATTTGCATGGTAGTTGAATATTAACAACAAAATTGAAGGCATGATTTTTGAGTATATTTATATACTATAATTCATTTTAAATTGATGCAGATTTAATTAGGAGTGGTGCATCATTACGCACTAATGCATTTCTACACACAACCCTACAGTAAAGTCTAATTGTGGATTGCAAGAATGATTGTACTTCCATGATGTACTCGGAAAAAAGTGATGCACTGACTGTAATTTATTGAAATGAGTCCTCATTTCCACATCAATTAAGTAATAAAATCATTGCCAAAATTATGTAAACTGAAGGACTGAAAAACTAGTGATTGTTTAATTCAGAAAAATAAACTGCCATATCATTACATGTATCTCCAAAATATGTACAACATGTATCTCTAAAATAGTGTCTTTACAGGAGAAGGTCAAAAAGTAATTTTAGATCATTTCTATTGGTCTGTTCATCCAGAATCATTTGCACAGTATACAGAGCAGCTAGCATGCTCAAACGAACAAAATGGCATAATGAACAGCATTGACATGTTCTATATTAATTACATTTAAAGTGTTGTAATACCACCATTCTTTGTTTTAATATCTTTGTATTAAATATTCTAATAATCAGAGATTAAGAATTTCTGATTGTCATGAGCTATAAGCCATGCTGATCAAAAAAGTAAAACTTTGAAATAGTTCATTTAACATGTAATACATATTAAAAATGGTTGATCTTATACAAACATTTACAAATATTTACAAATATACAAGTATACAAATATACAAGTATACAAATATTTTATTCCAGTCAACCACTGTTATATTCAAATTACAGTGAAAATGAAATGGTGATGATATTTATATCTTGAGAAAATGAAAGCTACATAATTGAATCAAATAAATGCAATTCATCTTTTGTGTGTGTAATCACTTTGGACTGAAGGGTGGGCTCTAGTGGGCGGCAGAGATAGACGAAAAAAAAAAGATGAGAGGCAGCAAATGGACTCCAGTTGGTTTTGTATGAGCTGGACAAGCTCAGTCTCATGCTGGGGAGAGCCCAGGAGCCTCGGTGACCTTTATGACCTTGAGCAATAAAAGAGGTTGTCATGTGACTAATAAAAGCTTTAATTAAAGTGACACTTTACAGCAGAAAGGGGCGTCAAGCACCTCTAGGCTGAAGATCAGAGGGAGTGGAGTTTTATTGTGGGTTTTTGGTGACAGTGGTGGTGGGTGAGTATGTCTGCTTTTCATTATGAGAGAGCTTGTTGGACTGGGCCATTTAATTAACTCAACTGGAAACTCAAAGCAGCATTGAATCAAAAGGCCATGCTACAAGAGGCCTTTACTGTGTCTCTAAAGAATTGGCCTTTGCAAACAAGCTTTAAAAGCTTTCACTGGCATTTGGAGACATGCTAGACACAGAAACCTACAGAGGAGTTTGTACTTGTTGCCAATACACACACACACACACACATACATACATTTCACACTTGCACACACACACACACACACACACACTCATAGCCTGTTACCTTCCGTGATGCAATAACACCTAACTCACGCTGTGTGTATACAGTGAAATAAAACATCCTCTAGTAAGATTGTAATGCTCTCACATGCCTAGTTAACAAGCCATGACATGGCCACCATTAGCAGGAGGAAACCGATACACACACACACATAAATGAATGCACACTCTCATACACACGCAAACAGCTGGATGAGGAATGTGGGGAAAATACACTCTCCAAAGTGTTTTGAGCAGCACTGAACTTACTGGCCATCTACAGCCAGGCATGCCAAGGCATTAAAAGCCACTCTTCACACACACCATTACCACAGCTTGAGTGAGTGCAATGTGCAACTATAGAGAAGCAGTGAGCTTTGGGCTAGTACGGCCTTCTCACAGTGAATATGATGTACCTGATAATGAACCCCTACTGACAGGAGCCCAGAAAACCTGCCCGTGCTTGTCAAACATGTCAGAGAAATAAACACTGAAGGGAATCATAAATTAAATTTTGCAATGATACATTAAAAACTGTTGTGAAACCACACTCACAGAAAAATAACATTTAACACAGAAAAGATTTTTTAATCATAATTTAAGAAATTTATATAAACATTAATTTTGCTAGCATACATGCTGACAATATTAGAAACAATGGGCAAGGGTGTCCAATTTTATGCTAATTGGCAGGTGTGGCTGCAAGTTTTCATTCAGCCAATTTCAGCCAAATGGATCAGGTGGTTGAAAATTGGCCAGGTGATCAAATGACTACAGATAAGATCTGACACTCCTTTAGTAGGGTGTCCATATTTTATTTTTTAAAAAGTCATAATAGACAGGAATCTGTGGTGTTTAGTATGCTGTGGCCTAAACTGTAGGATTGTGGCAATGTGTGTGTGGGAAGAGGAGTCAAATAACTCTAAAGCATGCAGCTACTGTGTGTTAATGAAGATTAATGCATAAACTTTTACTCATTTACCAAGACTGTTATTATTTAATAGAAACTCATATTTTTTATAACTTAATGCATAAATAAAAATGTATTTCACTATTTCACTGGCCAGCATTCATTCCTCCTGGTGTGTCTGACAGGCTGTGTGTGATTTGATTACTGATATAAATTTAAGTGCTTTTGGACATTGATGAATATTTGGTCCAAATGGGTCTACCAATATAAAACCTCAGGATTGTTTCTTTCCTTAAATGGCTTTTGCTGGGGAACGTGTGGTGGGAAGCACATTGACCAATAGTTGCATGTTAATGCAGCTACGTTTAGAGCTTTTGTAATGGCAGGACTTAAAGAGACAAGTTTAAATTTGCAACAAAATGTGTATCCACTATAGAATTAAACACTGATATGGAATCATTATCAAATTTTCTCAAATTAAGAAATACCATCTGAACATATTTTTAGATCACAAAAAGAGATGTCCACCCTATATGTTGTTAACTACACATTCAGGGAAGCCCTCTACATTCTAAAGTCTGAGTTGGTTGCAAGTTCAAATATTTGTTGTTTATTTAGATGATCTGTTTAGACAACATAAATAATGATGATGTGATCTGGCAGTTAAGCGTTAACTATGACAGGTCAACCTTTAAAGACATGAAGAGCCCTAAGACAATCACAGCAGTACATGTGACTGCTTGATTGAGACAGTTCTATCAAATGGAGGGATCTCTTCACATCTAGTCAGTTCATCTGAAGTCTTGACAGCAGTTGTGACAGATGTGAAGCTCTCCTACCAGCAGGTATGTTCTAGTAGACGTGAGACCACCCACGCTCCAATGTGAGAGAGGCCTTATCATCTGGTGACAGGGGATTTTTGCTGAGTTGGTTTTCACATTCACTCAACTGCACACACAGATATACACCCACATACACTGCCTCCTCCTGCTGCTGCTGTTACTGAGGATTGGTAGGTGCAAAAACATTTGGAGGCCAAATGTAATGAATTTAAACTACATTAACAGTAGCTTTTATCATAATTTTCCACATAATTGTAATATATTCCTAACACACTTTAGTCATTATGAACCAATTTAAATTCAAGGTAAGATAGTGGATGTGCGAATGTACCCAGTTGATCCAGTGAAACTTTCAGTACTGGGCCTTTTTTCAGTAAATGGAATATGCACTAAAAACTAACACAAGTAATTTCTTGCATGAAGTAATGAGTCCCTAAAGTAGCAGTAGTCTCTCCACTCCTGAATAGCTTGCAGTAAACAGCTTTCCTGCTCCAATTCACATTTTCCTCTCTGCCACTCAGTCTCACTCATGAACTCACACTGGGAGGAGAAGAGCGCCAGGTCAACGCCATCGTTCTGCAGCGGCTGCAGTACAACAGACTCATTATTCATGGCCTTGACAGTTTTATGGTGCAAACATGTGAGTGAGGGGGATGTTGTAAGTGCCTCAAGGGCATCGAAATGGATCTGCAAAGAAGACACACACCAAGCACTCAACACACCACACCCATCCTCACTCCCTCCACCACACTGACTGCACGTTTTACAGCAAGCTAAAGTTGAGGTTTGGTTAAAAAATAAAGTACATATTTATCCACTTAACCCAGCAGTCAGTGAGGTGATATGTTTTCTTCCATGTTTTAATATTAACCATTAGAATCCTAGGCCAAGTTTGGGATGTTTTTGTAGCTTTGTTTTGATGAGTTATTTGTAATGATTAGATTGACAAGGATAATTTGTAATACATTCTTCAAAATACTTGACAATAGTTCAATACAAGAAAACCCTCAATGTTATTTTTTATTATTGTTATTTTTATTATTTATGTATGTATCAGTATTATCCCTTCCCATGACTTTTATTCTGAAATTTGAGCAGTATGCGAGAGAAAAAAATGGAGCAAATGGTAGTTCACTTCTTGTTTTCCTCTGTAACCCAATGTCTGGGTCAGTGACATCATTAGCCCTGCCCCTCTTACTGACCAGAGCAGTAAACATGTGCTGGAAGGCTCCTTTGGCAGTTTAACTCAATTTAAACAGTTGGCAAAGAGTGAATTTTAACTGTTTTCCAACCTGGATTACTTTCTTATAATTCATGACACATTTATTAGATATTACATAGGGTAAGTCTTGTAGTTTGTCATATTATGTGTACCATGTCTATAGGTTACTCTAATATGATCTGAGCCTAGAAAACAGCATGTAACTGCCCGCAAAGTGTGGATCTTTTGTTCTAAGAGTCACATACACTTATCTATGTTAGTCCAAAAATGATGCTTTTATTCATTCAGCATGGATTATATGGTCATTGTTCTGAGCCAGGCAGCATATATTTATCAACTTATATATACAACAAAGTGTCACACAGTGTCAGAAACCACATAAGTAATGATTCAATCACTCAATTAAAAAGCAGGACTGGGACAACCAAATCAAACTGCAGTATTCAGTTAACAAATTAGAGGGCATATTGAAGGATAGAAAGAAGACAGATTGTAGGATTTAAGTAGTCAATCAAAGCACAGGGATCGTTCAGATTGCAGAAGTGAAGCAACTAACAAAAAGAAGACCCAGCAAACCAGTGCCTTCTTAAAGAGTAAACACTGGTAGCTGGTTTTGGGTTATTTTGAAAGTGTACAGAACAGAACAATAACATTTGTTTGCCTGCAGATCTCAGAGAAAAAGTCTCAAAATAGCAATATAGTTAGATGAGGCCTGTTACAGGCACATTGGGTACCTGTAGTGTGAAGAAATGCAACACTAAGCAATGCAGCTACATATCTCAGAAAGGTCACTTAAACAGCTTTCACTGTTGGCCATTGTACAGGAACATGCTATCTAACTTAGCTAATGGTACACTGTTTGGGTAGTGTCTTTCAGTAAAACAAACTGCCCATGAATATGTCACAATGACCGGCGGCCACTCTTCTAGAACTCACAAGGAGTACAAAGAAAGGCTGTTGGTGTTGCTTTTTAAGGCCTACATTAATGAAATATGAACTGCTGATTTTCTCAGCTTGATGTCTGTTGTCCAAGGATTCGTCTTGATCAAGCAATTGCTTGGTTTGTTTGTCTGGGACATTGGGGTCTGGATGAATTTTTAATGGAGCGCTGCCCTTGCTGCCCCAGACTTTAGACTGCTTTTGTTTTGTATATGTCACATTTGTATATGTCTTGTTACTCTCCTTTCTTGTCTTTGTTTTGTCTTTCCCCCATGTGCTTCTGAGCACATGTGTTTTGTGTTGTTTTGGTCCTGTCTTCTCCCTTCCTCCGCCCTTTCCCAGCTGTGTCTCATGATTAACCCTGCCCCTTCATTTCCCAGCTTCAGGTGTTTGTAATGTGTCCCTGTATTTAAGACCCTTTGATTCAGCCTGTATTTTTCAGCGCTGTTGACTGTGTGTCAGCAATTCTGTCAGTTCATTTGGTTTTTAATAAGTTCTAAACCACAGCATGTACATTCTTGTCCATTATTATCCATTTTTATACTATTAACAATTTTATTAAGACATTGAGTATGTTTACATATACTTAATCTGCAAGCTTGCAACCTGCTAGTTTGTCCCATTGATTCCTGCTGCATGCTCATGTCCTGATTATTAATAGCTGCATTGTATCAGGAAAAGTGTAGGCACAGACTGAGAAATCAGAGTATAGTGTATACATGTGCTGAGACATCAGATTACTGAGCAAAACTCCAGATCTCTATAAGATTTCTTAATTTCTATACCTTATTCCAATCTTCGAAATTGCTGTTTATAGGACAATTTGAATAATCAGATAATTTCAGAATTCCAGTTAAGTCTGGATTATTGAGTGTATGGAAATGTACTGCTTATAAGTTACATCACACAAGATCAGCTAAGGTGCAATATATAGCAGCTGGTGAAAAACTAGGTGCATGTTCATGTGCATGTACTATTTAACCCTACTGTAAGCCAAGCTGGCATACATGCTGGAGAATGACTCCCACCCTATACATGAGACTCTGGCAGAATGGGGCAGCTCCTTCAGTGAAAGGGTGCTTTTCACCCTAAAGTGTGTGAAGGAGCGATATCACAGGTCCTTCCTTCCTGCAACTGTTAAGACTCTACAACTAGCAGCCAGCAGACCATGGAGACCCACACCCACACACATGCAAATTCCATACATTATATATACTCTTTTTCAATATAGCATCTTATCATATTTTATTTTATCTTACAGCAGCATGACTGTCACAGAATTTACATCAAGTACATGCTTGTGATTTATCTAACCACACACACACACAAAAACTGGATCGTGGAAAAATGTGAAAAACGTGCTATTTCTAGATTTCTGTCAACATATGAAGCCAAACACAAACAGACCACACTGGTTTTAATTAGCAAATTTTATAAATATACTCCAATTTGAATGAACATTTTGTTAAACCCATCTGGCAACCTGTTCATAAAGACACAATATGACCTTTCAGTAGATACCCAGTTACCACCACAGCCATAAAAAACAAATCACTCCCTTAGTCTGGGTGCAGGTTACATAATGAGACTGATGATGCACCATGTTAGGGCTGGTTCTGCTGTGGAATCAAACAGAGGGAACAGCATGGTGGAACAGCTTATGGATGTCTCTACAGCTGTTGCTCCAGCCTAGGTTTACTTTGGCAAGCTCACTGTAAGCCAAACATCCTCCAGGACTTATGTCCACCTTGCCATCCAAATCAAGCACAGGCCTGCAAGATGGACTTTGAGCAACCTTAAACGTGTTAAGCAACCAACTAGTCTAATGTGCTGATAGATGGCAACGGAGGAACACACACAACGGTGTGCAGGAAATACCTGAACTCAAGCTTGTCCACATAAATATAAAGGGAAAAAAACATTAGGTTTATAACACTATATGTTCAAAGAATTTATTCAGCTACTTTAAGATGCACCCACTGCTGACACAGATGTGCAAAAGCACACACAGCTCAACTGGCACTTGGGATTTTAAAAGAAAGAAAGATAAAATCTGAAATAAATAGACCCAATCATAGCACTGAAACAGCTTATTAAAAGTAACAAATGACTTGCTCCTCTCCCATGATAAAAATTGCTATGGTATTTTAGTACTATTAGATCTTAGTGTTGTGTTCAACACTTGATCATTCTACCTTGCTTCATAGACTAGAAAACCACTTAGGAATTAATGGATCCGAATTGACTATAAAATATTGCTACTAACCTACAAGTTGCTCAATGGCTTACCCCATAATATCAAAATGATATTATGTACCCGTCACGTACACTGCGCTCTCAAGATGCGGGCCTACTGGCAGTCCCTAGAATTAAAAAGAACCCTGTAGGGAGATGAGCTTTCTCTTATAAAGTTCCCCCAACTCTGGAATAGCCTTCCTGCTACTGTTCGGGACTCAGACACCCTATCTATCTTCAAATCATGACTTAAAACTTTTCAGTTTACACAGGCTTTTTATTAACACCTCTATGGGGTCACTAATTTTTCTCCTTCTCTCCCCCAATGTCTCAAGCTGCCCCTGCTGCCTGGCTGATACTGGTCCATGCCCTCCCATGAAGTTTTATCGAATGATTCTACCCAGATGTCTACTCATCCACATCTGAGCTCATACCAATTCACATTTACATTACATTTAGTGCAAGCAACATTTCTCTTCTGTTCTACATCTTTTATGCCCATGTATGTTCCTATGTCTGTGCTCTCTGGTGTTGACCAGAGGAAGATGGGTTCCTCTCTTGAGCCTTGGTTCCTCTCAAGGTTTCTTCTTCCTAGCCTGAGTTTGAGCAAGTTTTTCCTTTCCACTGTTGCCTGCTGGCTGCTCATTTGAGACTTGGACCTGGATTTCAGTAAAGCTGCTTTGTGACAACTCCCTTGTTGTATAAAGTGCTATACAAATAAACATTGATTGATCGACTGATTTTCAGCCAACAATTAAAATATACAGAAATGTTCAAAACTGGGTGAGAGAACAAACATTACAGGACTAAATGATTACAAAAGTCAAACCTGGATGACCACCTGGAAGCTGTAACAGATTCTCTGCTGGACCCCCTACAGCTTGCGTACAGAGCAAACAAGTCTGTCCATGATGCAGTATATTTGGCCCTGCACTTCATGCTACAGCATCTCCACGGTCCATGGATCTATGCTAGAGTTCTGTTTGTGGACTTCATCTAACTTTTTAACACCATTCTGCCGAAGCAGGTCAAACAGTTTGAGCTGTCAGTGCCAGATCCCATCTGCCCATGGATCATGGATTTCCTGACCAACAGGAGGCAGCATATGGGACTAGGAAAACACATCAGACATCTGGATCTTCAGTATGCGACTACCACAAGGCTGTGTGTTCTCACCCCTGCTCTTCAGTCTCTGCATCTTCAAAGCACCATCTGTGAAGATTGTGGATGATTCCACCACCAGCCTCATAACCAGCAATGATGAGTCTGGACACAGAGGAAGGAAATTGAACAGCTGGTGCCCTGGTGCAACAGCAACCACCTGCTACTGAAAAGGACTGTAGAGTGGACTTTAGACCCCCACCACCAGTCCATCCATCAACAGATTTGCAGTTTTCACTCTGGAATCACTTAAGTTTCTGGTCACCACCATATCCAGACTGGAAGTGAGAATGGAGCATGGTCTTCACAGCTAAGAGAGCACAGCAATCGTTTACATTTATTTAGTTGACATTCTTATCTAGAGCTACTAACAAGCTTATTCACATTACAGAGGTGTGCCGGAGTTGTGCCCAAAGACTTTTATTTGTGTAGCACAGCATAGTTGCCAGACTGGGAGTCAAACCCCAGTCTCCCACATTATGTGGTGACTCACTGGTGGTGTTATCTGTTGCACCACACCAACCACAGCAAAGAATGTTCTTCCTGAGGCAGCTGAAAGAAACCGCAAGTCCTGATGATTCAGTTTACACAGTCATCGCCATCCTCACATCCTCCACAATCATCATATATTTTTGAATGATGTCAGCAGACTGTATAATTTTCTAACCTGTTTTTTTTGTGTGTGAATTTATCAAGCTCCTCGTGTCTGTAACATGCTTTAAAAATTCTAAAGGGACTTTTATTTTGTGAGGTCTCTCCTTTCTGCCAGGGCTGTCCCGCGTTTTCACCACTAGAGGGCGCACGGACAGCTTTAGCAGCTGATGACGTGGGTAAGGAAAAGTGAAGACATGGCGGCGCCCGCTGTGGAGCGCAGTAATAACAGTGTGAACGATGAACATGAAGATATTAACGAGACTGACACCCAGTCCGAATATGCATCAGAGGACGGGAGCTCCGTGGACCATGTGGCCGAACTGGTGGAGAGAGAGTTCGGCGGAGACCTGAAGTCTCTGAGGAAAGTTGGTGGGCTTCTGGAGAAACTGACAGCAGAGAACAGATTACTGGAGGAGCAGGTAAAGCTAACCTCACCATACTGTGAGGTATGGAGGTGGATCTAAATTATGTATTAGGGTTGTACTGCTCTGCCAGTGGCATTGTATGGGTGAAGGGTAAAATGGATTTCATAAAATTTCAGCAAATCCTGTTTGCAGTGTACAGTATAAAATGCTTTTAGGATGTTCTTGTGTGTTTACTTTTATTGAGTGGTAGTTAATAAGTGGGCTTCAGCACTGGAGTAGAAAGTTGACACATAGGTGTGCAGGACTGTTAAGACTAATATGCTCTTTTATAACATTACACTCTGTTGGTTAGTATTCCTGACACCTAGATAATAACCTGCCAATATCTAGGATGTGTTTCTTCATTTAATGTATTGCTAAAATGCATTTGGAATCTATATTTTCTGTTTGTCCACCCCTTTTATTTATAATTGCAGTGGTTATCACATCCAGCAAAAATATAGCTCCAAAAAATATAGCAAATTAGTAGTTATTTAAAAACAAAGAACAGTTCAGATTTAACTAAACATCAAGATGAGTGTGTGCTCTCTTGATCTGTCTGTTTCTACTCTATTGACCTAACATCACTGACCTTTCTGTCTACACAGGTGTTGACTGTATCCAGCTCAGTACCTTTACGTGTAGCTGCTGCATTGTCCGCTGCAGAGGAGTCCAGAACCAAGCTGGAGGTCCTGCTCCAGAAGGAGAGGCTCCTGTCCAACACACTGCAGCAGCATCTGCAAGGCGCTCAGAGTTGGGCGGACAGCCTGGGACAAACCCTTGGACAACTGGACATGCTGGAAAGGCATATGAAGTACCTTCAATGCTTGGCTCGTGTCGAGGAGCTTAGGTGAACAATCCTGCACAAAAACATAACACTGTTAAGCACTGCAGAATGTGCATTTGTATTGTCATAAGTGGTATGTGTTTTGACATATTAAGTGCCATGTTTTCTTACTCTTATCAACTTTTTTATTGCTCAATAAAAGCAAGTTTAGTTGGGATAATGGTGTAAAGAGATGGAATTAGAGATCCAAGGATGCATGCATGGATCCATAGATGGATCCATATACGGATCCATGAATTGATGGTTGGATAAATGGTTCGAGGGAACCAGTGATGCGTGTATGAATGTATCCATGGACAGATCAATCCATATGATGGATTGATATCATTGATGTTTGAATCAACGGATCCATGGATTTGCATGAGAAACTCATATTCCCCTAGTTTTTGTCCTGAGAGATGGGAAAGTGATCAGAGGAAGTGCTCTGGACCTTAACTGCACTGAGCAGAAGAGACCCCCAGTAGTCTTGGGGAAATGCACAACAATGGAGACAAAAAAATAGCACATGTACAAACATAGACCTGTTATTTTCTAAATGGTACCAACGATCAATTTGTCATTCTACTCTCTGTTCTGAACAGTGACAATATTCAGCAATTCCTGATGACTAACAGTGTATGGGAGGCAATTGGATCAGTGGGCAATATGGCTACTCTGGACATGGGCCTTAAAGAGTCTGGCTGCACTCATCTACAAGCATTCCTTCGAGAAACATTGCATTTCTGGCACAAGATCCTGAAAGACAAGCTTGCGAGGTATTGTCAGTATTACAATAGTAATGCAGTGTTTTGCGTCCTGGTCCTGGGGTAATCCTGTGCTGTGAGTATTAACATTTTCTTTGTCTTAACACACACATTCCTATTCAGGAAGACTTAGTTAAGTAGCTGATTAGTGTTGGAGCCAGAAATGTCAGACATAATCCAGCACAAAGGGCAAAATTATTCTAGGCATTGGTGCTCTTGGACCAGGATTGTGTATCACTGGTTTGATGAATTTTTAACCATTTGTTGCTTCCAATCTTAGTGACTTTGAGGAGGTGCTGACACAGCTACACTGGCCGATAGTCTCTCCCCCTACTCAGTCTCTCTCTCCTCCAGCCAATGCTCAGGAGCTCAGCAGCCAGCTGGAGCTTCTGGTTTCTCAGCTCCTCTCCCTACAGATGTCGTATCCTCTGTGACACACACACATGCATACAGATCTACACTAACCATCGTCAGGAGTTCACATTAATGTTTGTTAATAACCGTCTGACTTTGTTTTAGGTAGACAGTGAGACACAGTGTGTTTATGTTTAGATTTATGTGATAACCACCTTTTTTAAGGGAAAAAATCACTCAAATGAAGTTATAAAAGAAATTGAACTGTATTACTCTTGACTCCTGTCTAAGTGATGATCTTATATCAGAGAAGAAGGAAATGCCCACACATCCAGGTTTACCACAGACTCCGCCACTCTCACTGCCTATTCAAATCATGTTGCTGCCCCTCAGTAAGAGGTTCAGGTATCACTTCACTGGGAACCGTCAGACAAACTCATTAAACAAGGTTAGATTGTACACACATTTGCCAGCTGTTATACATGTGATGTAACAAACAGTCCTTTTGGCTGGCAACAATGGCTTTTAATGGCTATATAATATAAATTTGCACCTATAAAAACAACAAAATGTGTAATTTAACTGGAGCAAACTTTAGCATAAGACTGTTTTATATTGCCTATCTATTTTTATTCACCAGATCTCTCCATTTTTACAACTTGAATTGTAAAAATTCTCAATTAACTGTGTTCAATTGGTTCTAAAAACCAATTGACTGATCTGTGTTCTGAGCCATTGTGAAATACTCAGTATGCACACACACCTTGACTGTATTCTAGATCAATGTGAAAAGTTATTCTTTTATTATTTGTAAATACTATAGTCTTTATTTAAGTAACTTTTATAAATTAATTTACCTGCCAGCAGAAATAAAATCACTAAATGTATTAACCCTTTATCCCTTAACTCATTGACTCTCAGAACTAATGTGAACACTTAATTATTAGGAAACTGAGAAATTAGATAACTTCTTATGTTCTATGTTTTGTACTATTTTTAAATAATTTACATAATTTTATTTTTTGATTTTTTTTTTATTATTCTTTGTTTACTCTTATTTAGTCTTTATTACCATGTTTGGGTAAAGTTAGGTTCAAAGAGGTTAATAGATGGACAGATCACCAAGACAAGCATTTCATCATAAACATTGAATTTCATTCTCCCTTTTAGCCAGAGTGGTATCTGACTCAGGTGCTCATGTGGATGGGGCACAACTCCACCTTCATGGAGGAGAAGATTCAGCCCATTCTCGATCGTGCTGGGGTCAATGTCAATGCAAAGGTCAGACAAGTCAAATACTAATGTATGTTTTAATTAGCTCATTTTCTGACTGAACCAGAGATATACAGTATGTTTGTTGTATTTCTTGTACCCATTAGGTGGAGCTGTGCAGAGGACTCCTCACTCTGGCTCAGGAAAAGCTGACCCATGATGCCCCTCGACTGCTATATGATGATGCCCTCTTTTGCCACCTGGTGGATGAAGTGCTGCAGTTTGAGAAGGAGCTGCGCACCACACACGCCTACCCCAGCACTTACCCTGGCGCCCTACACATCCTGCTGGAAGAAGCTGTCTTCCAGAAGTGGCTCAGTGTGGAGAGAAAGAGTGAGTGCTTGGAAGGACATGCATGTCGAAGGGGAATGTTCTGTGTTTAATGTATCAGTATGAGATATTTTTGTCCTGTGAAGTCAATTCAGTTCAATGTGCTGGCAGCCATATTGAGAGTGTACTGTTCTGGTCTGTTAGGGGTCTTTAAATGGGTCTTAAATGCCTTGTTCGTGAGTCCTCAAATTGAACCCATCCATCATGTTGCTGGCTGTCCACTTTGTGTTTCCTTTAACCTGAAGTAGCTTTTTTTGCTCTTCTATCTTGGCCTTGAGTAAGTGAGGCTTCATTTTGGTCTGTTTTTATTGCTGTCCAGAAAAAATCTTCACCAGCACCAAAGACCATATTTTTCCTGTTATGTCTTTATTGGTCCAGCTGTCGCATCCACAAATAACTTAAGAAAAGCTCATATTTTAAGGCAGATAGCTTTCTGAATAAATATTATTAATAGAATAGTATATTATTATTAACAGTATTTATTTGTTTCCAAAATCCATGAAATACAGTAATGTTCAATAAAATTAATAATTGAATTGAAGCAAAAAAATGCAAACAAAAAAAATCTAAAAGAAATATTAATATTCCTGCATTTAATGTGTAATGTAACTTGTATATTATATTCATATATTTAAAAATAAAATAACAGTACTATTGTATGTTTTTAAACATTGGAATTGTGTGTGTGTGTGTGTGTGTGTGTGTGTGTGTGTGTGTGTGTGTGTGTGTATGTGTGTGTGTGTGTGTGGGTGGGTGTGTGTGTGGGTGGGTGTGTGGGGATGTTTAGTGGCAGTGGAGAAAGTGGATGCCATGCTGTCTGCAGAAGGGGCCTGGAGCTCTCAGTATAAGGACATCACTGATATGGACGAGCTAAAAGCCCCAGACTGTGCAGAGACATTTATGACTTTATTGCTGGTCATTACAGGTTTGGATCCTTTCTGTTTGTGTTTGAAAAGTCAATGATGAAGTGCTCATTAAAGATCTGCCTGATTGCATAATACCAGCATCTCAGCGTAATTGTACATCGTATATGGTTTAATTTTCACCTGGTCCTTACGCAGATCTTCTCCTCTCCACCAATAACTCTTTCAGATCGGTATCGTTCTTTACCATGTCCTCAAGCTCAGCTCAGCTTCCTGGCTCTGCAGAGGGAGCTGATGGATGATTTCCGCATCCGTCTTACCCAGGTGATGAAGGAGGAGTCCCGCCAGCCACTGGGAGCCCGCTACTGCGCCATCCTGAATGCCGCCAACTACATATCTACAGTTCTCAGTGACTGGGGAGACAATGTGGTTAGTGAATTTAAGTGATGCTATGATATTAAAATACAGTCTTTCTCTTTGGACATGCAGAAGTCATTAATTCATAATTAATCAGTAATAATCATAATCATTAATTATTAATCTCTCATGTGTATCTAGCATGACTGACTGTCTGTATATTTTATATCTAAAGAATTCTTATATAGTCCACCTTTCTCATTATTCTATTCCATCAAACAACCCTAGAGTGTGATACTACCAACACCATGCTTAAGAGATGGTACACGGTTCTTGGGGTTGTCTTGTGAACATAAAACTTTGCTCCTGAAGGCCATGTGGTCTGCCGCAAATACATGCCAAGCTTGAAGATGTCAGTTCTCAGTGATGCAAAACTCGCTTGACTATATCAGATGCCAGTGTTCCAGCAGCTTTCAGTTCATGGCAGGCAAGCCTGTGTCTTGATGGTTTTTGGATTGTCCGTAACTGTCTGAACCAGTTCTCTCACAACGAAGATGTTGACCATTTGAATGAGTGTCTATAAACGTTTGACTTCAACTATACATCATATTTAATCACCATAACTTTCTCTCAATTGCACTTTTTATTTCCCAGTTCTTCCTGCAGCTACAGCAAGCAGCAGTGTCTGTGGGTGAAGAAGTGCTGGGGCCTCTGGGGGCCACAGAGAGTGGACGGCTGGCATCTCTGGAGGGTTCTTTGTTTGACGGACTGCTAGCACTTCTTGAAAGGCTGAGAGGAGACATGTTGGGTCGGCTGCTTGATGCAGTAATGAGAGACGTGAAGGAAAAGGCCCACCCTTATAGCAGGGACAGGTATGTCCGCAGTGATTGTGATTATGAATAATTTTCTATAGTTGAGAGAACAGAGCTATGTTTTGTCACAGTATTAGTTTTAAGTAGTAACAGTTAAATTTTATAATTCACAGTTATCGCTGATCATAAGTCAATTTTAAGTGAAGAGGAGGATGTTTTCAAATTTGATAAATTAATCATATTTTGTGGGGAAAATCACATTTTGGTATTGCATAACATCTCATTTAATGCAGTTTGGAATGCAGACTCAAACCTGGATGTAAATCAATGTACACTGCATTGTACACTGCAAGTATTGGAACACCTGCGCATTCATTGTTTCTTCCAAAATCAAGGGTTAAAATTAACCAAAGTAGCTGAATTTATTAATTAGAAGGGGTGTTCACAAACAATTTAACATATAAAATAGAACATAAAACAGTGTAGCAAAAACAAGTTCAGACAATAAATGTCCCCAATATTAATGCAGCAGCAGATATCCCACTCTAACTAAGCTCTGTGTTGCAGGTGGATCTCTTTGCCATCGCAGTGTGACCAGGCCATCATGTCATTGTCCAGCTCAGCGTGTCCCATGCTGCTGTGTTTGAGGGATCACCTGCTCCAGCTGCAGCAGCTGCTCTGCCTTCCCCTGTTCCAGATGTTTTGGCAGGGTCTAGCTGAAAAACTAGACCTCTTCTTGTATCAAGATGTTAGTTTCCCACTACAACAGCTCAGCATGTCTGCAGTTTTCTACATCAGTAACAGATAAACAGAAATTTCCTTTAAAATTAAATAAATAAAAATCTAAACATTAACCTTTATTCAGCAGCTTGTGATTGTTTACAAATGTCTGTGTGTAGCAATTCTGTAACATGTCTTATTGAACACAATAGCTGTTTCTTTATGCTCACAGGTGATCCTGTATAACCATTTCAATGAAGGTGGTGCTGCCCAACTACAATTTGACATGACCAGAAACCTCTTTCCATTGTTTGGACATTACTGCAAGAGACCAGAGAACTTCTTCAAACAGTGAGTGCAGCAGAATTTCAGCCAGATTCACAAATGTTATGGGCCAGAAAACAGCATGAGAGTGGACAGACCAAATATTTGTTCACAGTTCACACAGAAGCGAATTTATACTCACCGAGCACTTTATTAGGAACGTTGTACTAATACTAGATATGGCCTCCATTTGAAACCAAAACCATCTCAGTTGTTTTGTTTTTTTTTGTTTGTATATTTTGGGCATGGATTCCACAGCTTTCTTTTGATATTCTAGTACATGTTGACATTCCATCACATAATTTCTTATGACATTTCAGGTGCACTTTCATGCTGTGAATATCCTTCTCTACCACATGCCAAACTTCCGTTGGTTAAGATAATAGATCAAAGATAAGTTTGATTGGCGACACAGTGGATCATCGTGCTGGAAGTAACAATTAGAAAATAGATAAATTAGCCTTGATGATCAGAAACAATATTCAAACAAGCTGTGGCATTCAAGCTATGATTGGTATTGACAGGCCCAAACTGGACTAAGAAAAACAATCCACATTATATCACCTCTACCAGTCTGGGTCCATGCATTCAATTGGTTGGAACCAACAAATCTTCATTCCTCAGCAGAAAGCAAGATCCATCTGACTAGACTACATCAGCCTTCAAATGTGTAGTTTTTGTAAGCTTATACCTAAACATCCTCAGCTTTCTGTTCTAAGCTGACAAAATACAGGACATCCTAATGAAGTGCTCAGTAAGTGTAGTATTGTGTTGTCCAATTATTTGCATTTTGTGCACGTTTGCAATCAAGTGAATATAATGGACTACAAAAATTTTGCTGAATTTTACTCATAACTCACAGTTCCTCTTTCTGCATGGCAGTGTGAAGGAAGCCTGCCTCGTCCTGAATCTCAAGGTCGGGCCGGCTCTGCTGCTGTGCGATGTGTTGAAGCAAGCAGAGGAAGGGCTAGAAGAGGGTGAAGCGTCTGTCAGGCCACAACAGCCCACTCCTGAATCAGCACTGAATGAGCTGGGTGTGTACAAGCTGTCCCCCAGTGATGTGCAGATCCTCTTAAACCTCCGCTCTGCCTGGCTCAACCACTGAGGGAAGCGTCCTACCTGACTAAAGCAGCATCACAATCCTCACATACTGAAGCATCTAGCTAGGTGTGACCAATGACATTTGTGGGCCCCTCCTAACTTGGATTAATCAATAAAAATGGACTACATTCAGTGCTTATAGGAAACAACAGAATAAAAGGAGTGTGCACTCTTTATACTTCTATGGATGAGATGTGCAGAAACAGATTGTCGACCAAATTCACCACCATATTTAATTATCAGTCAGGATGTACTGAGATTGCTGTTTTAAGCGGTCTGAATCAGCCATCTGTATAATTGTGTAATATTAAGTCTTTGGTGTGAAATAAATTCACAATGTGTGAAAGCTTTTGGTTAAGTGCAGTCCTGAAAGTTTGGTCATTTAGTTTGAACAAATATAAGCCACACCTGGCTATTAACAGGGGAGTTCATATTAAGGGTTTTTGAGCAGGGGAAATCACACAATTTAATTCTTAGAAAAGCAAGTTTGGGACTAGAAGAAAACTGGTTTGACCCCCTGGATTAGAAGGAAATTAGGACCAGGGGAGTAAAGGAACATCACTTTCTCTTACCCAAAAATTCATGGCTGGGGTGACCTTGCTGCGCAATTGCTTCCTAGTACTAGGTGACTTCCCAGTGCTCAAGGTGTGTGTGTGTGTGTGTGTGTGTGTGTGTGTGTGTGTGTGTGTGTGTGTGTGTGTGTGTGACTGCAAAAGATAAGTTAAATGGGCAATGGTCAGAAAGGATGACCTTAAACATAAGTGAATACCCTGAAAGATCAGCTTTTTTGAAGTTTTATTTGGGTGCTTGTATTGATGCATCAGAGGAGGAGTGAGAAGAGCCAGTCAGTCAAGGCTTTCTGCTCCAGAATGCCACCTGTTGCTGGGTTGAAGCAGCGCTCCAAGTCGCACAGCACCTCAACACTGGGCTCAAAGGGTACCTGCAGCAGAATGACACACACTCATTGGACCACAGACCATATTATGATATATGTAAATAGTGCGATTGAGTGAAACACCAAGTTACACATATATTGTACTGATGTTAAATAATATGCTCACCGCACAAAAAGCATTTTTATCATTTTGGTGTTTTTATACATGAGGTTTTTATTATATTTGTTTATTTGAATGTTGCAGCTTTTTGCAATATCAGAAAAGCAAAGACCAATTACCTAATAATACTTAACAAACAATTTATTGGACAGTGCAACCAGAGTCCGCCAAACGGAATGAAACCAGTGAAAGGTCCTGAGGCTCCCTACCTCCGCGACAGGATGTGATTTTAAAGCAGGCTTTAGCAGATTCCTTATCTCTGTACAAATATGCTTGGTCTTCTCCAGCAGCATCTAATAACAAACATGCACATTTTAGTCACAGCAAACAAACATGTTGTCTTTTGTTTATTCTTTCAGCACAATAGCAGTGCTTAAACCCTGCTATTCTGCACATTATTTATCCAGCCCTAATGTCTGAAATGGCTCAGAAAGTGATTAGTAATAATCTGGTGACTTGAATTAGCTAAATAAACCAGGGTCAAATACTAAACAGGAAAACTGAAATGTGAATTTGGTGCCTGACAATACTTAATAACATAGGCAGAGTGATGTAGTAAATCAGTGCTTTAAAACAGCATTGGCTCTGGTTTATATGAGGTAAGAAATACCAAGCAGTCCTGTCGCTGTGGGCTGAAGATGTCAGGTTTATTGAAGCTTTCGCTGCTGCTTTGAATCTCTTTTTTGGAGCTGAAGGAGGGGGTGATGCTGAGAGCAGATGATGTAGATGAGGTGAAATCCCCTTTGGCCTCCATACACACTGAGATCAGCTGATCATGAAGACTTTTTAACCTGCCAACAGAGAGAGGGATTTCATCAGTCACAGTATTTTTGCTGGGTGGTTACTATGATGTTGCTTAGAGGTTCCATGGTGGTTACCATAGTATCAAGGCTGGTGGGTTTGGTATTTACTAGTGTATTATATTATGACTGTGATTTGACCTATTCATTCCTATAGGAAATAATGGTGCTGATATGGTATCACAACTGCTTGCTATGGTGTTAATTGGTTTGGTCGCTATGGTGCTGCTAAGATGTTTTCAAGATGTGTAAAGTAGCTTTTGCTGTCAACATGTAGCATCTACCCTCAGAGAGAGACTAAACAAGTGTGATTTTCATGTACAAGGAAACCTAACATTGCTAATTATTTTAAAAGACATTTCTTCAGTTTTGTGTGTTTAGTTATATCACCTCAATATACAGTAGCTAAAATGAAGATCAAGTGTCCGTAAGTTTAAATGTGTTGAAGTGAAAGGTGTTCATGGGCTGACCTAATGTTCATGACTGTATGTGGAAACCAGTGCAATCAAAAAACTATATACAAGCCAAAATCACACAATCAGACCAAAAATTTGGAGTTGAAAGTATTAGACATCCACAAATGCTAACCTGTTTTTGGAAATTAACCGCTGTCCAGCCTCTAGCTTAGCAACAGCCACTACACTGGGATGCATAGCAGACAGTGGAGCTTTATTCAGTCCAAAGATGAGCACAATCTGTTAAAGAAAAACAGATAATCTAATCCCTTTAAACTTTCGTATTCCCCCAGTTTGCAGATCTGAAAGCTACAGTATGTGGATTAGGCAGAAGTCTGTCTGTTCATAGAAAATAAAACCGTTTAATACTGTGTTGGGAGTCGATCCTTTGAGTTCCAGCATTGGTTGATACCACAGTATGCACAGCTGCTGTGTGTCCACTGTGGCCCATGGGTACAGGTCTGACACTGGTTGCTTGGGCTGGCCAAGCTACACACATAGCAAGAAGGAATATAGTTAGTTATTATAAAGAATTCAACCTCAAAATATCAACTTGAGTTTTATAGTTCCTGAAAATCTACCCTAGGACCAGAAGGAAGATCAAGTATACTGCTCTGTGAATAGTGTGTTTAACTACCTGCGTAGTCTGAGGCTCCAGGAAGAGTTCAGCTGGAGGGTCTGGTACAACACACTTCTCTCTGTAGGGTTCTAGGTGTGAGTTAAAGAAACTGTGTAGCTGAACAAGTTTCAGAGACAAACTGGGGTCACCACCTGCAGACATCAACCCCTCGATATACTGCTCTGCCACTGGGCAACACACACACACACACACACACACACACACACACACACACACACACACACACAAAAATAACCACCACAGCTTATATACACAGTGATATATTACTGTACACTCAAAAATAACGACACTTCAGATGATTCTTTGAAAGGCCTTTTCCAAACTCTAGCTCTAGAACTGGTTCTGTTCGGGCTTTTAAGATCTTTGGTGTTTTTTAACGAATCATCCTGCATTTACACCAGTCTTAGTGGAACCAACTGTATGTCACAGAATAAAAGCATTTGTGCTGTTACAGACATTTGTTCTTCATAAGGCAAAGATTGATCAAACATGAATCAACTTTTGGTGATGAGACTTTTCAGGTTTTGGATGATGGAAATACACCGAATGGTTCAAAATTAGGTTTGCAGAATGGAACCCGTTCTACATTGGTTTTCCATAAAGAACTTACACGTCTTGTAATATGTGGTTCTTTATGGATAAGTCGATATTTTGTTGCATTACTCAAAAAACCATCTGAAGTGTATATAAGAAGGTACAGGCTATTAAATGAAATGTTAAAGGCTATTAAATGCTAAATATAAAAGACAAGATGCTGTGAAGAGCACTCTGAGCCTGTGTAGTACCTGGCTGTATAGCTATGTGCCTCAGGTTGAACAAATGTGTGTGGTAGCGGAACAGGTGCACCCAGGTGAGCTGTTCCTTATTTCTGCTGCTCAGATCATTATCCACATCTAGGGTAGGACTGTGACGAAATTGGATAGGATCCTCCATACCACCTGATATCCATTTGCACACAAGCACGTTTTAGTAAAAAGTAACAACTTTTAGTTCAAAAAGAACTTCAGCTTTTTTTTATATTAACCCTCGGCCATTCAAATTCACCATCAACATACATGATTTTTTTAAGCTTTACTCAAGTCAAGTGAAACAAAGAAACAGTCATTCCATGAAAAGTGTGCCATTTAAAGCTATAAGAAACTGTTACTCTTTCCCGCCATGACTCGGACCATCAAGCAGGTCCACCACATCACACATCATGTTCCCTTCTGCCCCAAATTCAATGTACTAGGACTACTTGCATAAAATACATACATTTTTTTGGGATAGAGTAAAGTTTTAACTGAAGTGAGAGGCTATTACTGCAAGAAAGGGGTAAATTCTTATAAATACATGTAATTTGAGCTTAAATTTTGCTATTTTGGATCCACTCATTTGTGGATATATACTATATCTGATAATTATACTGGTCATAAATAATTTATATAATTAGAACAGTAGAAACAATAACATGGGTATATTTGTCTGAGCTGCCTTGTTAAACACAAATACTTTAAAATTGTAATTTAATAATTCCTGTAATAAATTAATTAATCTATTTATTTATTTATTTTCATTGGGAGTGACAAAGTGACAAGGATGGACATGATTGGAGATAGTTTGGAGATAAAGTCAGAGAGGCCTGGTTGAGATGGTTTGGACATGTGTTGAATGTTAGTGATGGAGCTGCCGGGCAGACGGAGAAGAGGAAAACCTCAGAGAAGGTTTATGGATGTAGTGAAGGTGGACATGGAGATGGTTGGTGTAACAGTAGAGGAGGCAGATGATCCGCTGCAGATCATATACACACACATTCAATTTGGCATGGCCAATTCACCCCCAACATGCATTTTTGGGAAGTGAGAGGAACTTGAAGCACAATATAATATAAGCAGAATATAGGATATTTGTTATTTTATTATTATGTATATATTAAGTGTACCTCAGTCTAATTTTGGTTATATTTTAGTAGTGGTTCAGTACAAATTATTGGTTCCAAAAACATAAGTACAATTCAACCAAATTTAAGTAAGTTTATACTTTTATAAGAGACTGGAAATTTATTTTTGTTTGGGTGCGATTAAGATGTAGATAAGAAGGACAAAAACTGATCTCTTGACAAACAAATTTTGGCACTGATTTCATGACATGGAATTGCAGGTTAACTGTACCACATGGACGGAGTAAATCATTGGCAGCAAAGTCAGGGAGAGCTTTTAACGGCGTAGGAGGAAGATGACCTCCCACAGAATTAGCAAAGCTATTCAGTTGGCTGAAACTGGTAAAAGCCTCCTTTGTCTGTGAAATACAGTAAAAAATTATTGGAAAATTAACCACAACACACTTTCACTACTACTATGATGTGTTTAATACTATCATCATATGTTTGTGTAACTCACCTTTAAAGCAGCTCTCAAACAAACCCAGAAGAGAAGTATCCAAGCTTGAGGCTACAGAAAGTGAACAAACACAAGTTATGTAAACACTCACATCACTAATGAATGGGTTCATCATCATGTCCTGCTGTTTCATCATTACCTCATTGTGTGAACTGGCAGGTGCTGAAGGTGGTGAAGGCTTGGCAGTAGATGTACTCTTCTGCCACTGTTGAAGGTATATTAGTGCCATTTCAATATAACACCTGTAAATTAACCTGTATAACACACACAAACACACATTATTTACCCCATAATGACATCATTCTCATACTCACAAAATGTTTAACTGCGTTAATTGTAACACTATAAACCAAAGTAAGCTTTGAGCAATAAGGGAGTGCAGTTCCAACTCATGTCCTCCTAAATTCCATTTATGCACAAATTCGTTGCTCACTGCAGATTGTGGCTGTGAGAATGAGTGAGTGTGATGCTCTCCAGAAAGGTCTCTAATGATGCCTGTTGCTGGAATGCATCCAGTGACGTCAGGATTCTTTCCACCATTCCTGCAGAAACACAGTCCAGAAACCAGCATTAACATCAGCTACAGAGCTAAGAGAAGACCTGCTTCCTAGCTCAAAGACTTTGTTCTCACCTCTGCAGTACAAGATCTCAGCCTCCTGTTCTTGGTTCCTGAAGGCACAGGCCTGGGAGATGAAGAGTGCAGACTGCAGCACCTCCTGAGCAGAGATCCAGGGCTTTGAATGGTCTTCACCCTGCTCAAAGGAACTCGTCATGGCCTGTAGTGCCAAAGAGTGACCTGGAGTACAAGAGCAAAAAATTATTATTTTTTTGTTTATTACCAAAATGGATGAGAGATAAGAATGTACACATTTTTTATTTAACTGACATTCACAATGAAATTATTTACAGATGACTGTTATTTGTATTGTGATTAACAGCAGGTTCCTTTACTGACATATTTTTATGCTTACCCAAGCACATTGTTGTCCTGGCCAGCAGAGGGAGTTGTGGGTGGTAGATATTCCTCAAACCTTGAGTGGAGTGCAGCTCCAGTCCTCCCCCAGCTTTCAGCACTATGCTCTCCCCCAGAGTACACAGCTTTGAGAAAGAGTAGAATTTAAAACATATGTAAATCAGTTAGATGAAAGAGACTAATAAAAATGTCTCTTCAATCACACGTAACCTTGGGCTAGTTGCAACACGTGCTGATATGTGAACAAGATTCTGAGCTAGAATAGAATAGAATAGAACCACAGATTGCAGATGTATCTCAGAGTGGACAGTGAGTACCAACCTGCTGCTGCAGTAGTTTCTGAGCAAGAAGATGGAGCGAAGGACTGCCTGAGGCTCTAAGATCACTCAACCACAAAGTGGCCTTAGAAAGGGTAAGACTCGACTGCAGATGCAGAGCATTACGGCCAGAGAGCAACCTGACTACCTCCTAAAAGCACACAGATATCCACAAATGTTAAACTCAACTGCTAATAAGAATATTATACATATGCAATATACATAATATTAATGTTTGTAATACAAATTGATTCAATATAATTATTATATGGATTAACCCATTAAACATTTACATTTCGTTTTATTATTTATTCACTGTTAGAAACTAATAAATATTATTATTATTATTATTATTATTATTATTATTATTATTAATAATAATAATAATAATAATAATAATAATAATGTCATGTAAAGCAGGCAGTTTAGAGTGTGGTCTTTAACAAATTACTCTGAACAAGATTGTGAATGGTTGCCTGCAGAATAGAGATGCTCTCCTTTGGAGATTTCCCATAATGAGTGTTAAGCACAGCCTCCTGCAGAAGGAGCTGGGCCTGGGTGTCAGGGTCTCCCCAGGCTACAGCCTCAGCAGGCCCTCTTTCAGTAGTCTTGCTGCTTCCACACTGCTGTCCACACCTGCATGTGTCTTGCACTTGCGCACTGCACTGCACGCCTTGCTGCATACCCTTGCGCCACGCCACGCACGCCACGCACACACACACACACACACACACACACACACACACACACACACACACACACACACACACACACACACACACACACACACACACACACACACACACACACACACACACACACACACACACACACACACACACACACACACACACTAAAATTTATAACCAGATGGATCAAAAGCCCTTGGTTTCATTCAGTAGTGTTGTGTTTTGTGTCAAATCAGGTCATGGAAGTTCATCTGACAACCATTATTGTGGGCTTGAGTTTCAAAACAGGAAATGAGTGCTGACTTCAAAAAATGTAGTCCTGAAAACTACAGCTTACATATGTATTGCTTAACACAAATACAAAAAAATTTCCAAGTGAAATCCATACACATCTATTTAGTTTTTAAAAATAGGAAACTTTAAGCCTCATATTTGCAGAGGAGCCAACAATGTACATAAACATCATCACAACAATACTATGTTGGTTTACATATTTCATAAAGTCTTGCATACCTGGGTATACAGCAGTACCAGGGATATGTGCTGTAAGGGTTTGGACTACAGCAAGCCTGCAGCGCAACCAGAAAGAGCGGCCCATGCGCTCTATGGCCTCCACACCAGCTGGCATCTCAGTCAGCTGTGGGTCAGGGACAGGGTCTGCTTTTTGCAGGTCTTTCTGTACCTAAACAGCAACATGGAGCAAGTTAAAATAAATCCTTCCATGAAGTATTTACAATGGCAACACTCATATATAACAACAAACACTGGGCTTTGGGAAAAGCACACTTGCAGTAGTCAGGCAACAGCTGTAAATACTTTTATGATAAACATAAATCTCTTAAAGAGGCAAAATTACTAGCATAGGAGTCGGAAGTTGTTAAATCTGTGAAATAAGGAAAAATATAAAAAGTTATTTGCTGCAAGTTGTCTTTAAAGAAAGAATGGTAAAGTACCTGCTGGAGTAGATCATTGGCACTGAACTGTCTAAGTACAGAAAATGGAGCTCTGGGTGGCAGCTGATGTGGATTCTTGCTTTGAAACAGGGGAGACTCCTGCAGCAGCCTCAGAGCAGATGCAGCCAGGTCGGCACTGCAGGAGAGGGTACATTAACTTACAGCACATACAGCACTTTACCGTCAGGATCATTTTGTTGTTCTTCATAAGGTAGGTTATCTGTGTTTCCTGTGGTTTTCTTACTGTACAGATACAGAGAAACACTATGAGCCCTATTTTTACCTGTATGCAGTTCTGCCCTGCTGCATGCTGATGCTGGACAGCAGCAGTCTGGTCTCCACTGCCAGCTCCAGCTCTTCTGGGTCTGTGTGGGTGTTGTGATGGGCAATGAGCTGAGCGCTCAACTGGGTGAAGGCCTCTCTCAGCACCAAAGCCTACAGTGGAACACATATTAGGCAAAGAAAATGCCTGAAAAGCTGCAGATGTTAAAGTCGAAATTGTTATCCTGAGTTAGGCTACAATTGACAATTATGTCTCTTGTAATTGCACAGATGTCTAGCTTGTTTATAAAAATGTATTTTGAAAGAGAGGAGAAAAAAAAAAAGACACCTTGACTTGGCCCAGAGTCAACTTATTCTTCTGGAAATCCAGTTGCACGCCTTCAGGGACCCTGCATTTTGTGGTGGGACCAAAGGGATACTCTTCACTACTGTAATTTGGTGGGTCTGGAGCACTCGTCACACTGCATTCCACCTGAGACTCCAACATTTCTGTATGATTGCACACATTTCTAACAGTTCACGTTTTTGAATTAACCATGGTTGGTCCTTCAGAGCTACTCAATTCTGAGTCTGATGAGTCATGGTGAATTACCTGGTGAAACTGGCTCAGGTAAATCATGAATTGTGCTGCACAAGGCTGTGATGAGCTGAATTCTAGCCAGAAAGACTCGGTGGACCAATTTGGTACCATAAAGTTCCATGACTTCTTCACTGGGCCTCTGGTTCACTACCTCCTCCAGAGCCTGGGGAGAAGAAAACAAGCATGCTTCACTATCTAGGAACTTTTCCCCTACGTAGTATTTAAAAACAGCACAGAATATTCTGACCTGGAGATTTAAATGATCCATAAGGGGCCTACAATTTCTAAATTTCTTCTTTGCCTGCAAATACAGAATACATTTAATTTAGAGAACACATTAATCATGCTCTTAGAGGAATTTATGTTGTGGGTGTAGAGGGCTGGGTTGCCCAGCCCAGAATTTTCAAGCCAGTTCAGACTTTTGAAGAAGAGGAGACAGTCTAGAGAGAAAAGTCCATAAATATGATAGGAGAGTCCACAGAGACCAAAAGTGAATGCATGAAAAACAGTTTTTATTTAAAGTCACAAAAAAACTGCAATGTATCTAACTCTGACATTAGTTTCCCAGCCAAGATGGCTCATCCCATCCCAAGGCACACAAGGTGGAGAATGTGGGATATGTTCCTTTGTAGGCAGGTCCACTGACTGGGAGCTGAATGGGTCCCAGGAGCATGCTAGTTTGTGTGTGTGTGTGTGTTTCTACGGTTAAGTTTGCATTCCCAGCCAGAATGCATTTGCCCCAGCCCCAGACTGAGGTCACAATGTATATAAACAGACTTTTAGTACCCATAAAAGTTAGGTTAAGATCAGGTTAATTGATCAACCCTGTAAATAAACATATTGCTTCATGAAAATGATTTCTTATTCGATGGTACTTTACCCAAGTCTCTCCTCCTCCACTGAACCTTTTGTGAAGCAGAGGGACTTCTTCCCCCAAAGTAAGAATGTGTATCTCTCTTACTGCCTCAGCAAACAAGCACAGCTCTGTCAACACCTTCACCTGAGCACAAAAACAAAATAACATATTGTATCAATGAAAATCAATGATGACAAAACAAAAAAACAGCAGATTCAGCACACTCTTACACACCTTCAGTATTCTGCAGCTTACAGTAAGGTGTGGGTCTCGACACACCTTGCTGGCTATATATTGGTAAAGAGCAAGCAGAGGAAGCATCTGAAACCAGACACATTTACAAAATATATGAACATATTTTATTACTGTAAGGAGAATATTGTGCGATTAGAAAAATGTATTCAATGTTAACATTACAGACTCAAACATGAGATATGAATTAAATGCCCATGCTGAGCCAACATATATGAATTATTTTATTCCTTTATTTCCTTAAATTAATTGTTATCATCTGATAAAAATGAAATGATTACATGGAAGACATTTACACTGTGCACCGATTTTTAATAAGTGCTGTTTCACATCTCCTTAAGTGTTAGTGAGTGTGTGTGTGTGTGTGCGTGCGTGGTTCCAGTACTGTAAGGTGATGTCCCGAGTTGTAGAGCCAGTGACACAAGAAATCAAGACTGGCCACGGTATGGGCAGCAATGCCCCATTCTGGCTCTGAAAAGATATCTAAACCAGGGATCAGCTCTGTCTTCAGCGAGTAAGAAGAGTATTGCAGATCGTTATCAGGATGAGGGAGGGATGCCTTCAGCAGACACTATACAACACACAAATACACCCATTACAATACAACCATTACAGAACACTAGTGAATACTATGGAATAGGCAGCATTTAAGCAATAAAGGCACTCTCAGTAGTTACTGAATAGATCTTAAGATTAATAACTAAATAATAACCCCAGTGTTTAACAGGTTAAGTTCTACTGTAACCATTCATTGCATAATTACTTCCTAGATCAGATCATTTGACAAAGCTAGGAATATCTTTTTTGTTCTCTTTTTACCTTAAACATTCATTTACCTTGAAGAGTTTGGCAGACAGAAGACTGCATTTCGTACGTTGGCTGATGTCAGATATCATGATGTACCTGTAGACAGAAGTAAATCAACACTGTGATCATATTACTGAGTTGCAACTGAAATTTGATGTCATATTTAATATAACATACTGAGCAATCTTGGCAGACAACAACGCTCCCTGCAGACAGCCCCATATCCCAGCATTTCTCAGGGTCTCCTGAGAGGAGCTGCCAGCCCACGAATCTCCATCCCATGATTCCAGTACACCAGTTGACTGCAGAGCACAGTCCAAAGCCTTGCTCCAGTGTGAATGAGCAGCCCTACATCAGAATCAGACACATGCGAGGCATTCTTAGTAATTGGTCAATTAATGATTTATACAATGAGTTTCAATGAGCAACAACTTAATAAAAATAGATACTTCTGATTCCCATTGTAGAAATGCAGATTTCCAAGGTCATGTAGGGCTTGAACCTGGAGCGAGTTGTATTTATTTGCTTGCAGGTATTCTGTATTAGTGACCAAAGGGAAATAGACTGTAAATTAATTCTGCAACTGTGAAATATGTTCAATATAAAAAGGTCTAAATGTCTTTATATGGTATTCTCACTGATAGAGCTGGTGTAGGAAGAGAAAACAGCCTGGAGGTGGGAAGCAGGCACAGAACCCACAGGGCTGTAGTCTTCAATGCTCAGGTCTGGAGGACTGATGGATGGTGCAGTGGTGGCTGCAATGTTAAACTCAAATCCTCCCTGTAAGTCACTGTGAAACTCCTTCCAGAATGGGACCTCCATTGCTGGTGAAACATTAAATTTAATCTTACAATGTGGAGTCATTTAAATATATTATGAGGCATCATGAAATCCCCAAAATCCCCAAGAGACATCCAAATATTTATGTACCAAGCATGTTAAGATTCATTGCATTTCATATAGAATCATGCATAATGTCTCTATTCTTCCTACACTAAAATAATACCTTAATATTATTTCAAACTATGAAATAACAAGTTTAACACTTATATAATAGGTTGATTAATAGCTTATAGATGGTGACTATATACTTGGATGTTCAAAATGACTTAAGTATACATATATTATCTATTGTATTATTCTATTGGGTAATATTTAATTTTTTCTGTGTTCAACTTACAGTGCAAGAAGTAAATTATAGTTAATTCATTACTGACTAACTAGCTTGACATTTGTTAGTTATGACATTTAATTACAATTTGGAATTCCATAACTTGTTGCGAGTGCACATTTATAGCACATCTGAAGGTTTTGTTAGTTCGGTTCATGATTCAGAACAGTTCCTCATAGCAAAGTTCCAACATTGAGTGAAAAGTCTTCCTAGAGGAGTAGACTGCAACAAACTCCCTGTTGATATCCATGACTTCATTACAAATGCTGAAATCAGCAGGTGTCCACATACTAATATGGTCCTATTAAGAAATGCTATCTTTATTTAGCTTTTATTAATATAAATCTCTTTAAATAAATAAAATGCCTTTGTCTCTCAAAGGGTGAATATCCAATGTGTTCTAACCCTGATTTTAAGACATTGTGTATTTGAATCGGTGCAGACAGTATGTAGAGTAGAACAGTATGAAAGACTTACAATACTGTGAGTCAGCCAGCAAAAGCAGGAGCAGCATGCGGCTATGCTGAAAGGTACGTAGTGTGTGATGTCTTTCAGCCATTGTTTCTCTGAAACAGCGCAGCGTGTCTTCAATGTCCAGTGGCACACACACAACACACATGGCTCTTTTCACCTCTGAACAGAATGGAAAATGAACAAAATGTACAGATACATATGTACATAGAGAGTTACAACACTTTCTGTCTACCAGGCTGCCACATATTGCAGAACTATTGTGCTATTAGAATCTCTAAGTCACTCTATACCTGCCAGCTCCAGTGGCTCTGGGCCTGCACTGCTTGCTGGGTCTCTTTGCAGACTTTGTGTACTGGAGGACCAATGTAAGAACAGCTGCTTTCCTGCATAATTTCTACAAGTGATCTGTGGACCAAAGGCAATCATAAGGCACACGTCCAGTGGATATTAAAATATATCATTACCACTATGCGTCAGACCCTGTAAGCCCCCAAAAAGGTCCCATTCTTTAGTCCTTTAATTTCATAGATATGTAATTAGCATGTTAGTTTCATTGTGGTTTCAAAATGTAATATGTACTTAATATCAACTAAGAACTAATGATAAGTTTAGCATTTAATCTGTTCCCAAATTTATGTTCACCTTCTCTCCGATGGCTGTTTCTGTGTGGATAAACTGAGGTTGAGGGTTTGGAGGACCTCCAAAGCAGTTGATTCTTTCCAGTAGTTTCCTCTGAGCATGAACCAATACAGGGGTTATCACATGAGTGTAGTGCTCCCTGAAATACAGCCAACAAGAAGGGCAGCTTAAGAAATAATGAGCATTATTGAATATAGAAATAAGGAGATTATTTTTTTACCAAATACACAACCCAAAGTCCTACTACTACCTCAACATTCTGTATCTACTACCACTACTAACTCACCTTGTATAGGTATTATAGAGGAAAGCAAGGTAGGCAAGTGTTTCCCACTTGCCCTGATGGTAGAGGAGCTCCAGGGTATGTAACACCACGTTTTTCACCCAGCGCAGCTCCATCAGCATGCCATCACCCAGAGGCCTAGCCTCCAGGTCTTCAGGTCTTTCATCATACACCTTCCATTTCTATACAAAGAAGCATAGAACTGTTCTCAGGATTTGTGAGGACTGCAAATACTCTATATGTCCAAATGTTTGTGGACACTCCTTCTATGTATGCAGCTACTTTAAGCTGACAGATGTGAAAATGTGCTCACAATTTTCTAATTCTAGTCCCTGTAGTGAAGTAAGGCCAATAGAATAGGACTCTCTGGAGCAGAGAGGCCTATATCTGAACGTATTGGCACCATGCTTAATGCCAGGCAGAGGCTAGAGGGGTTTACAACCCCCCAGCTGTGGAGCAGCAGAATTGTGTTCTCTGGATTGATGATACTGACAATGTTGTGACGTCACTAATGCTCTTGTTACTGAATGTAATCAAATCTTGACAGAAATGCTTAAAACTAAGAGAGAGCTTTTTCTGGACAGTTGAGATGGTTACATAAAAATCAGTATTAACACTATTTTAAACCTTTGATTTCAGAAGAAACCATGAATGAGCAGGTGCTACAATACATTTGAATATATAGTAGATAAACATAAATATGACAAGAGATTTTGACCATCTCATCCAGTTCTACCTGTAGCTTCTCCATCATGTCCATGAGCAGGTCTGAAGCCAATACCAGCAGGGGTGTGAACACTGTGTATAACTCATCCAGAGTCAGTTTGCTGGGGGAATCAGACATTTTGTCACACTCTACTATTGATGCTATGGTGTTTAACTGGTCCCACAAAATTCCACACACGCACTGCAGAGATGTCCAAAGGCCTCCACGGTGGGCTAGCACCTGCACATGAGTCAAAAAGCATGTTTTTTATTACCTTTCAGGCATATTTGCATTAAGTAAGTCTGAATCATTGTGCTTGCATGTGTCTACCATGGCTCTCCGCAGGTGTGCTGAGTCAATGCAGATGGTGTCCAGTGGCTGAGAGACTGCGTGTTGTGTCCAGGAGACCGTTGCAATAGGCTCACTGATGTCTGAGTCATTAGTCAGCTGTGTGCGTGGTGTGTCCAGCTCACTTCCCATTTCATTCCCCCTAGATTCTTCCTCAGTGATGTTTGGTGCTGCATATATTTACATTACATATGGAGGGAGAGACAAATGAGCTTGTATATATGTGAAAGCCAGCCAGCTATTGTAAAGAGACTAGATGAGCAGTGCCTAGCCATGTTTATGAACTTTCACTAGAACTTTTACCTGCAGAGACAATATTTTTTCATATGTGACCCAGATGTGCCATTTGCATGTAATGAATGGCAAAAAATAACACATTCAAAAATAAATCTGATTTGGGCCACTGTCATATGTGGTATGGAAATTCAATGCATGTTGGACTGGTGGCAATTGGACTCAGCTTTCCTCATAAAATGCATGTAGAAGAGAAGGGAAAATTAAACTATACATCCAGGACCAGATATTTTGCATATGCATATAAATTAAGATGAGTGACATTAAAAAATATAGTGTGAGCAGCCTAAACAAAGATCACTTTTCCTGTTGAATGAAGCCAAATTTTCAAATATTCACAAAAATCTTCAAAAGAATGAACTACTCCAGGAAAGACAAATCTGTCTTAGTTCTATCTACAATATAAAACCTAAACTGCTGTTTTTACTCACCCTGGCCGATGTCTTTGGCTTCATAAATGAGTTTAGTCTGAGGCATGGATTTGGGGGTTGGGAAGCTCATTTCAGGAGGTCTGATGTGTTGAGGAATATTATTCCATTTCACCAGTGTTCCCACATGTGCCAATGAGAAGAAGAATGGAGGCATTCTGTGGTAAGTGTAGCTTTTAAACAGAAAAAGAGACAAAACTTATGATTGGTGCCAGCATGATTCGCTGCAAATTTAGTTTAATGAGGATAAAAATGGAATTACTGTACTATTAAATACAGCAAAAATAAATGTTACAGTAAAGTACAACAGTTCGGTCATAGCACTAGCCTTGAGTAACATAAAAGGTCTATGCTATCTGTAAGTATACAGATGGTAGATTTTAAGGTCAAAAATGGATCCTATGACAGCATTGTGTATATTATGGTATGTTGTTGGTGCAGTGTGACAGTACCATTTCTGGAGAATCATTCTAGATTGGATATGCAGGCTCTTCCTCAGTAGACCCAGGTGGGCCTGGGCCAGGACCAGGTTGATGTGGCAGCGCCACAGCCTCTCCTCCGAGCACACCTGCCTCATCCTTCTCTGCCGTTGATACTTCCTGATCAGAGGCGCGAGATGCTTCATTAGGGTCTCAATCGCCTTGACCTCTCTTCTACCCCACATGCTGCATAGATATAAAATATGGAAATCAATAAAATACATGCCTTAATATAACAACAAATGAAACATTCTTAAAACAAACAAAAAAAGATCATTTCGCTGTTTTCACAAATGTTTTTGTCTGAATGTCGATGTTCAAATGTCGATGTCTGAATGTTCAAACGTACATCTCAGAGGGCTGGATTCCTTGTCCAGATAACTTCTGCAACTCTTTCTTTTTATTATCTTTCTGAAAACTGCTGGCCTTCTGTTTCTAGTAAAAACAAACAGCAGAAACATTACAGCAGGGTGCAGGAGTCAAGCATGTCTGCATTAGCGTGAATGTAAATGGTCGTAATGATCTTACTTTATTGCTATACTCTATAACAGAGGATGTGAACTTCTTCAGATCTTTCCTCATTTCCTCTAGAGGCTTCTTCGTGACTGTTACACTCTCACCTCGTCTGGACATAAAGCAAATAATTAAAACATACTTTGATGATCACATTGTGCACCTACAAACTGGCTTGAACACAAACACACACAAACCTGTTCAGCCAGCTGAAGATCTCCTGTCCCCATTGTGTCAACAGTTCCAGTTCATCTTCCTGCAGAGCTTTTTGCATCAGATGCTCAGCAAACTTCAGGAAGCAAGGC
Organism: Acestrorhynchus altus; assembly: GCA_034509495.1. NCBI lineage: Eukaryota > Metazoa > Chordata > Actinopteri > Characiformes > Acestrorhynchidae > Acestrorhynchus > Acestrorhynchus altus. Next base: position 41,971,142 of record CM067501.1, read on the forward strand.
TTCCATTTAAATTTCATCACTTTTTGGAGATAAAAAAAATAAATACATAAATAAAATACAAACACACACACACCTATCAAATATAACATTATGATCACCACCTTGTTTCTGCATTCTCTGCCCATTTTAACAGCTCTGTGTGCCATATAGGAGCACATTTAGTCTCATTGTTGCAGACTTTAATCCATCTGTTTCAGGACCTTGCACAGCAGAGGTATTATTTGGACAGTGGGTCATTCTCAGCACTGCAGTGACACATGACATGCAGTGACATGGTGGTTGTGTGTTAGTGAGTGTTGTGTTGGTATGATGGAATCAAATACAACAGTGTGGCTGGAGTGTTTAAACACAGTGTCCACTTTCTGTCCACTCTATTAGACACTCCTACCTAGTTGCTCCACCTTGTAGACGTAAAGTAGGAGGCAGAAACTTATCTGTTTCTGCAGTGTTTGTCATCCTAGAGTCCTTCATCAGTGGCCACAGGACAATGCCTGTGGCTGGATATTTCTTGATTGTGGACTGTTCTCAGTCCAGCACTGAGGGATTTAAACATCCACTCATACCACTGCAACAACACACCACCACGTCAGCAACACTGCAGTGCTGAGAATGACCCACCACCCTAAAAGAGTATGCAGAGAATCAGATGGACTACAGTCTGTAATTATAGAACTACAAAGTGCTCCTATATGGAAAGAGAATGGTAAATGTTGTGTGTGTGTGTGTGCATAAATTGCAGTTATTGGAGTGTCTGGTGAATTTTACTGTGCAGCATACCATCTTTGAAGGCACTTCTGAGTGAACTCTGACCAATGACTACATGAAGAACTACAGGGTCTTCATTCCCAGTAAGCTCGGGACCATTAGAATCTGCTTGGAAAAAAAACCTGATACTAGAGACCTGATTTAATACACAATGTCATTGCTGTTTACTGATCAAAACTTATTATTTTTTTTAAACAAACATGCCAAATACGAGCAAGTCTGGCCCCAAGACACTCTGCCTACAAACAGACAAAAAGAAGACTCTCTTTACCATGAACATACATTTACTAAGCACTATATTAGGAACACTACATAGAATCTAACAGTATTCTACATAGAACCCAGCATTCTGAGATGCTTTATTACTCACCAGAACAATACAGTAGAGTGATTATCTGAGTTACAATAGTTATTATGTCAGTTGAAACCAGTTTGGGCAGTGTCTATTGATTTCTCTCGCCATCATGGCATTTCCACCTGCAGAATTGTCAGTCTACTGTGTTCAATTCAATGTGTTTTACTTTATTTTACTTTACTGTATTAAACTCTAGACCAGGGTTGTCCAATCTTATCCTCAAAGGGCCCGTGCGGCTGCAGGTTTTCATTTCAGACATGCCGAAGTACACCTGATTGTACTTGTTTAATTTGTTTCTCTCAGTCTTCAGTTCACCTCCTGCTTTGTTGGATCAATAAAGCTGCAACCACATTAGCCCTTTACAGACCACTGCTCTAGAGCAATGGACACCAACCCTGCTCCTGGAGAGCTACCTTCCTGCAGGCTTTAGAATCAACCCTTATTTGCCCCACCTGATCTAACCAATTAGTGCCTTCAAAAGTTCCTGATTGGCTGAATGGGATGTGGTAGATTTTGTTGGAGTTGAAACCTACAGGAAGGTTACTCTCCAGGTTGAATTCAAGTTCAATGTCAGCAGTTCGATAAATAATCAAATCAGCCCATCTGGTACCAACAGTCATGTCCCACTCAAAATCCAAAAGATCACCTTTCCCCATCCTTCCCTTTTGATGTGAACATTACATGAACCTGCTGCCCCATATCTACATGCAATATCTACAACCTAATTGCATGAATGAGCAGGTGTACATGTCTTGTGAATAATTTGCTGGTGTATATGGTGTATGTATACACCAAGAGTTCTAATCAAAGTTGAGCCTGTCTGACAAAAGACATAATCCCACTCTCTAGGTGCTTTTCTACAAAAAGAACTCTGGTTCTTGAACTGGTGGAACCAAGTTTACGTCACAAAATATGTCTCTTGCAAAGAGACAGTAAACAGAATTGAGAAGATGGCTGAGTGTATAGACTACCTACGAGCATTTGCTGTTGTTACAGATGTTTTTCTCAAAAAAGTAGATCAAACATGGATCAACATTTGGATAAGAAAATGTAGAACAGTACAATAAACACACTGACAGCAGTTCAAGCTGAAAAACTAATCTTTGGTTCCTTGTGCAAACTAACCTATCAGGTTCCAGAACCTATTTTTGGTGATGGAAATGCACAGAATGGTTAATAATTAGGTGCGTGAACCAAAGCCCATGTGACAGCTTACTTTACTTATTTTACCTGCTGCTTTTGTGTTCTTCGAGGTGCTAACTTCCAAAGCCTTCAGCTGCTCATTGAGCTCCTCTACATAAGCCTTGTTCTGAAACTTCTCCACCTGAGATTCAGATATTACAATTCCAATTTCAGTACAAATGCTTTATATATGCATGTTGAAAAGAGTTACTAAATCTCAGAAACGAGAACTCACCCTATCCTGTTCTCGTAGTCCAGGCCTATTGGGGGGCTGCTGGGGGCCTTTGCTGATTTCCTGTAGGAGTTTCTTAACCTGTTTAATCACTGAAGATGCTGCATTATACTCCTTCCAGGTTCCCAAATTCTGCATTTAAAACAAGATGTGTTAAAGTATACCTATCATACAATTTTAACCACTCTTGATTTTTGCAATAGGTTTGGTTTACAAAAGTATACAATGGAGTGTTTGCATGCTGGTTATGTGATGTTACCTTAGCTACGTAGTATGTAATGCAGGCTATCATATGTTGCAATGATTCAGAGGTTGCAGCAGACTGCTTCTGCTTGAGCACTGCTGGAATGTCCTGCAGAACCTTCAGGCACTTCAACAACACCTGAAAAAATCAGATGATCAGACACTAGATCCACTTGTATTGATTAGAAATTGTAGTTTCCAATAGATCACACCTGAGACTTTCTATACCAAGGTCTACTTTGGAACTTCAATGTATTTCTCTGAGAAGAATAAGTAAACCTCTTCAAACAGAAGCATAGCAGAGAAAGGGGTTTGATTAACCTGAACCACAGCATCTGATGGTATCTGATAGTAGATTATAGGTGCCAGGAGGCCATAGCAGTTCACTACAGCCTGCAGGGCAGTGCTGCCATCATTTAGATTCAGAGCCAAATCAATGGCCACCAGCATCCGCTCACATTCTGTAAGTCTGGCCTCCTGTAAAGAAAGTAATAATTTAATCATGAGCATGAATGACAAAGACTAAATCTGCTTCTGTCTGTCAGGACGTCTGGGTGAGGCAGTTTTTCCAAACAAATGAGGAACAATTAAGTTCCTTATATTACTACTAACCTGTCCCCAGATTAACAAGCTTCCATCACAGTGGGAGTCACAATAAAGTGCTCTCTCCTGGATGTGGATTTCAGTCTGTAAAAAGATCAATGAAATTGAAAGCTGCTGCAGAATTGGAGAGGAGCGCTGCAGGACCTCTGGACACAGCCTAAAAAATACAAGCCTGACATTTAATTCTACAGCTATACAAACAAAATAAGTCAGATATAGTTCTTTAAGTCTCCATGATTATATATTTTTAACCTCGTCTGCGCAAGTCTCTCAAGATTCTCATTCACTGGCTCTGGAGAACCTTTGGAGTCTGATGCGGTGCTCATGGTGAAATGGCTCCAAACCACACTGCAACCTTTCTTCGCTAGTGTGTACTGTCCTGTTTGGAAAGCCACCTAAAGCAGAGAGATTGAAGGAACCTGGGTCTTGGAATTGATTATCAAAGCAAATGCATTTTATATATAAAGGTCCATCTTATGCACCTACCTGAGCCAGATGGGCCCAAGTTGTCAAGAGAGGAAAAGGCAAGGAAGCTAGCAGGGGCCTGGTGGCTTCTCCAATAGTTTTGCCAATTAGGTTACCCTGGGTGTCATAGGCCGCCACAGCAAAGATGTACTTCTGATTTGGCTCCAGTCCACTTACACAGAACAAACGTTCACCTCTGGAAGGAATCTGATGGAGTCCAAAGTTTTAATACTTAACAGACAGGTAGGTACAGTGCGATCTCAACATATTAGGCCAATGTAGTGAACAGCAAGCAATATGATAATCAATTTAAATATACATACGGTCACTCATAAAATAACACATTTATCCACCTCCTCCCTCCTAATTTGTTTATTACTAATTCTCACCTGCACCTCACCTGCAGGACTACCGTATCATGTAATACTGTATTGCCAGACTGATGAACTAGTAACCATGGAACAATCTGGCAATGCCAGGATTTTAACTCAGGATCTTCTGTCTCCTGAGAATCAGGCAGTCAATGTTCAGGTTAAGTCAGGGGAGAAAATAGAGTAAAGAGAGAAAGGCCTACTGTATTGCCAGTGCCAGGCAGGTGGCCGTCTCCAATCCGCACTTTCAAGTTATGTCCTTCCACTTCTCTGCCATAAATACGGTACCAGCAAACCTGCATCAAGAACAAAATAAAACCAAACTGTTTTATTTCAGCCTCAGATTTACAAAGCACAGCATAATGGAAACGACCAAACATTATCCACAGAGTTATGTGGTGAGATATATAATAAGCACCTTTTCCTCCAGAGCATATGGGGCTGGGGTGAAGGTCATACACCAGTTGCTGCATGACAGTAAGACAGGGGGTGGAGGAGGAGCACATCCATCAACTTCTGATTTTATATCAACAGGAAGAGAAGCACCAGCCAGTCTCCTCTCCTCTAGCTCTGCTTTCTCCAACAATACAACGGCCTCCTGAAATGGAAGAGGCCAGGATGTGGCATTACTTTTCTAGAGTTAAATTAGTGTTTCACAGTCCAGATCCAGATCTGAGAAAAACTTGGTTAGATGATTAAAAGATTTCCACACTCACCTCAATCAACTTTTTGGTGCCTTGGTTAGTAGGGTCCTTCTTGTAAGAAAGTAGGGCCTTCTGCAACAGGAAAAGTACTTTGGAAATTTTGTTCTTCTTAATCTTCTCCAGCAGAACACTCTCTGTTTACAAAAACAACAACATAAAAACATGATAAACCAACAAAGTTAAAGCTGCATACTTTATATTTTATATATATATATATATATATATATATATATATATATATATATATATATATATAATTTGGAGGGTACAGTCAAATTCACAGGTGTGAAGTAACAGTGAAGGCCAAATTAGCTTACCTGCTTTTGCTTTCATTGAATGTTCCTTGGAGCTCTGTCCTTGGGCAGTCTGTGCGACTGACCTCTTCCTGTCCCCTGCATTCTCTTCATCTGTACAGAAGAAAGAGTGTACTCAACCAACACATAACACATAATTTCAAGGGGTCAGGGTAAAATGTTCTCACCTGGGAAGGTATCTAGGAGTTTTAGGGAAACTTTGTGATAGAAAGCCAGCAATTCTACATGTAGGTCCATTGAGAGGGCACTGACAGATGAAGGTTTAGTGCTCTCTATTTGTTCACTTCCAGATGACCTCACATGTGCTCCACCAAACTTCTGGGGGAAAAAACAGGATCTTCTGAGAATGATTATACAAATTATACAAAAATATACAAATAAATCTAGGCAATACATGATTTGGGTATGATTCTTATGTTGAAATATACTGAACACACTGTGTCTGGATAAAAAAACAGCATACTGTCATTTTTACATTTCTAAATACCCATACATTAATTTAGGCCAAAATAAGCATATACTGAATATTACATTAATAAGCCTGAGTATATTTAAGTATTACACTAGTAGGTATGTAGTATGAGTATACAAGTTAGCTAAATATCATGTCACATTCCCTTGTGTTTTGTGGCCTAAGTGGAGATGTAGCTTTAGTAGACTGTGTACAGTACCTGCAGAAACACAGTATCAGAGATGGCTGAGACATCACTGGGCATAAATGCAGCCCTGCCTCTGGAGACACACTCCAGTCCTCTTTCCAACACACTACATGCAATCTCCAGCTGCTCTATCTTGGACCCCTGAGGGTAAGTACAGACAACCTGTAATTACTAATTATATTTTAAACTTCAACAACATTTCAATTATTCTGCATTTTACATGCATAACTCTCTTAGATGTCAGGCTTATGTTAACACACATTATTAAGTAACCACTTATATTAAATATTTTTTTCTACCTTTAAAGTTGTTGCTGTATGTTTTTCAACAGGGGTGGGCTGCAAACTTTTGTCTTCAGTTGAGGCTACAGAGACAAATTAAAAGATCATGGTGCTAATGATTTAGACTAATTTCCAGAACACTTAAATTGATTAATCACAGGGTCCTGAGCTCAGCTTAATATATGTCTGTCAGACCAGCATCCCCATACCTGTTTTTGTGCCAGACTGTGGAGAGGAGCCTGCACTACTCTCTAGTACCATGGCCAGCCTAAGAGTCATCTCAGCCACCATCACTGGGTCTGTTTCAGCCAGGTGGAATATATGGGCCACCTCACACAGTAGAAACAGAATCTGTACCCACTGTAAAACACAATGAGAATTAACTGCAATTATTAGTCATCCAATAAAAGTCAAACACCATCAAGAGATTATTCATCTTACATTGAATAACAGTCACCTTGTCTTGGTTCTCTGTTTTGCCCAGGTAACATATGGAATCATAGTGTCTGGCCTGAAATTTCTGAAATACAGTCTTGCACTTAGCCCAAAGGAACAGCACAATATCCACCACCATGTCCCCATCTAGTTGAATGTCCTGCACACACACACATACACACTCCTGAACAGTCAGCAATTACACTTACAATTACACTTCTGTGCTTAAAAACAACTTAATATGTGGCACCGAGCAGACCTGGGCTGCCTCACAGACACAAACATGTAGATTCTGGGCCAGATTCAGGAGGTCATCAGTCATGGTCACCTGATCCACACTCTTGTTTTCATCTGTGAGTTAAAAGAAATATTTCAGGTAAAGGGGCAAAGAAAATTAATGGTGCAACATGATGTAAAAAAAGCTGTCATCATCTTTTATATTGAAAGTGTAAGGAGCCGCCCGCAATGCCGCCGCTGATAATGATTGAGTTCACGTGTGGTTTGTTTATTTAAGCAACTGGTTGAGGTTTTCTTGGCCAAACTCTGTCCGAGACTCAGCCGGATTTCTTATCCTAACCTGTCCCTTCTCCCAAGTGAGAAGCGTTTCTACCTTTAAAATCCATTTTCCCTCTGCCTCCTCCAGTAAATGGGGCCGAGCTGTATTTCCTTCCCTCCTCACCAAGCAGGAGAGTCTGTCCCTATCTCTACCTCCAGAGCATAGACTCAAAGAAAAAAGAAAGAACTTTTTTTCTCCTCTCACTTTAGAGTGGTTTTCATTTGGTAGTTTCCTCTCTAAACGAGGGTGGTTCTAAGTTATAGTTTTCCTTCTCATTTGAGAAGCAGTTTTCAGTTCACCACTCCGAGCTCTCTCGCAGCTCTTCCCCTGGTCTGTATTTCCGGTTTCCCAGGCGACACCTTACCTCACCAGGCTAAGGCGCTTACCTGCGGAGCAGTGTGTGAGCTCACGGGGGTTCAACCCCAGGTCCTGTGGGTTTGTTCATTTGCTCTTTTGTCTGTTTATCTTTATAAACAAGCCTCTTTATTTCCAGTTCCGATCACTGGTGCATTCTTCCTCCAGTGATCTGTTGTTTAACCCTTTCCTCTCTCTCAGTTCCCCTCACGTGTCACCAAGCACCTCCCTTCATAAACCCTACCTCCATAAGCCACTTCCAGTTCAGACTGAACAGTGGTATAAGCGCTGACCCACACCTGAGTGGCCCGGGATCAAGCCCACTTGTAGTAGGTCTGCTTTGTTGCATTGGAGTCCAAAAATAATTATTTAAATCCTGGTCTCAACCCAGGTGTGCTTCTTAATTCATTTCCAACCGGGCTGCCCCCTGACAGAAAGATGGTAGTTCATCTAAAAACAATTTACATAAGGGAGAAATGTAAGGTAAATTAGAAGTTGATCAGTCAATACATGTTTGGTGCCCTTGACAAAGAAGGTACAGACAACATTCAGATTTTAAGAATGAATCTACTGCTTGTAGCTATGTGACACAGTATGTTTATAGATTTTTCTCACTATGATATACAATGCAAGAAACTACATAAGTCTACTTTACATTATGTAAAGTAATATTATGAAGCTATTTGTACCTTACAATAATAGCTTCAAATCATATTGATCACCCACTGATATATTGATATAGGGAGAATGGCGTCTCTGCCACTGCCACTCCTGGTCAAAACACTACTACTGCACTACAGAGCTTTGGTGGAGCCCTCATATTTGTGTAGAATCTTGTAATATCGCTCTACATTTTGAGTCAAGATGCTTATACTTGTCAACCAAATAATGCACTTGAGCAGTTGTCAATGAAGGGTGTTCAAACTACAACTTGTATTTATTGCAGTGAGGTCAATGTGAATTTCACTGTAGGGAAACCAAAAAATATTTATTCTACTCTTTAAGCAAAATTACTGGGCACCAAACAGGTCTTGAGTGACCTAGCTGAACTACTGAAAGGGGGACATTAGAATAAACATTTGCTAACATGCAAAAATGATGTATTTTATGATAAAAGGGGTTTGTACCAGCCAGAGCCTCAGTGCACAGTTTGACTTTGTGAGTGGATATGAGGTGCTCCAAGGCTTGCAAAAGTGTGAGCTCCAACTCAGCTTTCTGGAAGCAACGTACCTCCAGGTTCTGCCAGAAAGAAACAGAAAAAATCTCTGGATATGACAAACTAGTTTATTCCACATTATTACTTCTTTGAACCAATTATTTCCTCCTTTTTTTTCCAAGCTGACTTACAGATAATAGTGTCACAAGGCTGTTTGACAGCCGGCGAAATGTGTCCCATTGTTCATATGTGAACAACAGCTTCACAAACTTCACAGCAGCATCCACAGAGATCTGATTCTCCCCTATGCAATATACATTTTTTTAGTATGGTATATTTTTAATACAGTAAACACAAACCCCAGATCCCGTTAAAAATGAACAGAGTAAAATTAATCTGCCTTACCAGCTCTCACCATTTCCATGATCGTGAAAGTAGGAGTGACTGCCTTCAAGGAAGGTGGCAGGCTGTCATTTTGGACTCTATCTGAGGAGCCTCCATTTCCTAAAATCAAACAGCAACAACGGTCTACAGCAGAAGTGTAGAAGGGGTTGAATTCAAGCACAGTTTACTGATTTCCCTGCTTTAACAGACTTAATTAACAGGTGCGTTGAATCAGTAATGCTTGAACAGAAAGCACAAAATGGTGCAACAATTATGCCCTCTAAAACCCCTGGTCTCTAGACAATTAGAGAGAAAGGAATACTGAAGTAGGGTTCCAGAGCATAAATCCATCATTACAAAGAGTAATGCACATTTGAGAGATGGTAGAAAAACAGTCACTGGTCAACTGAGAGACAGGAAAAAGTGATGTGGTTAGATGCACTGAAGATGTTCTGGTTGCTTAGATCTTACTAAAGGTGTTCTTCCTATCTTATGTCACCCATAAGTGCCTAGTGATGTAATTATCTGGATGTGTTTATTTGTATATATACTATGGATCCTTTTTATTATGTACAATATTGATCCAGACAATCTTCCTTCAGGAAAGCTGGTTTTTCATATAAATTCTACATAAAGTAAAATATAACAATGTGAATGACATGTTTGCAAAAGCTTGTGCAAACCAGACTGCAAAGAGGGATGTACCGGACAATATGCTGATGCCGGCCGATATAAGTTCAAACACCACTTCCTGAATCTCAGGCTTATCAGAAATGCCAGTGTGCAGGGGTCTACGGGAGCTGTCCCACAGAGCTTCCAGCACTGCCAGGAACTGAGCGGCATTCCCCTCAAACATCTCCATCAGAATCCGCTCAGTCAGTGTCCGTGGCCATGGAATCTGGAGAGAGTGCAGTGAGTTAGTGTTTATATCTATACGTAATAATATGTCAGGATAAACAGAATAAACAACACGCACATTGTGACTTTCCTTGAAATTGCGCTTCTGTTCAGCCCCAGAATGTCCTTTGGATTTCCTTCGAGACTCATACACTGACCGTTTAAAAATCATCACTGCAAGCTGATTTCAAAAGAGAAGCAGTATATTGAAAAGCATGCAAAGATTTGCTTTATATATTAACAGGATGTCGGTCATACACGTACTTTTATAGTGGCTTCTTTGAAGGCTCGCTCTGTTTCAGCAGATGATGGTGAACCGCTCATGTCTTCCAGCTTTGCCAGTTCACTTATTTTACCAAGAGCTCTTCTAGCAAACACCTGTTCAGGAGAAGATGCAACTGAAACAAAATCCTAAAGCATACAAACTAACAGAAATAACGATTACAGTCACTTCTTTAAATGTTCTCTTTATATGACCTCCTGAGTCTCTAATAGCATGAAAATTGTGATACATAATAATTATTTATTACTCATAAAGGACAAATGTTATCAGTACTACCTTTATATTGATTACATATACTGGGAATATGATGAAAAGTCATTATTGTGTGGAAAGAAAAACTGTCCTTTGAATTTCATTAAGTAACAATACACAAAATAGAGTACTATAATGTCAGATATTGACACTGGTATACTGCAATTGTAGCCATGGACCATAGGCCCGAAATCCTTCCAAATATTTCACATTTCAGCACAAACCTCATATGAATTATTGTGATTATACCAGTAAGATTATTACCTGTTATTGTTCGATTTTTAATAAAAAGAGACCAACATTTTTTTACATTACATTTCACAAGATAAAATAGTTCCACTCTATCAGCCATCAAACTGCTAAATAAATGCATTACCTGCCCAGAAATGATGCAATGTCTGCAGTTTGAAAAGGCAGTGGCTTGCTTACATAACGCTATGCTTCTAAAGAGAGTTTATTCAAGTGTAATACTTATATACTACATTGCACATAAAGTGACAAGCTTCTGACCTCAGCCTGAACTGAAGCCTGGCCATCATAATAACATTCACACACAGCACAGTAGAGCGTGGCCCTCCAGGGCAGAAACCTGGGCATCAGAAGTGGAATAGACAGCTCCAGAGACATGCAAGCCCACAGCAGGTACTCTAAGGCCTGAGAAGCAAAAAATCTTTTGAGAACACACAATCCTGCATGACAAGTTGATGTGCTGTGACTGAAAACTCTGTTTATGTACCTGTGCAGCATGGCTCACTGACATCAGGAACCTGCATATGTTGTATATTTGAAGAGAGCCTGAGAAGATACAAACCACACTTACAACCAAATCATGTAAACATTTTATAGATTTTTACTTCAGTTAGACATGCAGTTGTGTTACCATTGTACAGTAACCAGCACAGGCTCTCGTGTGGCAGAATGGCTTGCATCATGATGCGCAAAAATGCCAGAATGGAAAGCAGCTCCTGCATCCCACTCTGATGTCGATAGCTGTACCTCTCTCGCTCCAAGTGGAATTTACACAAACACTCTCCCTGCAGAGCACGGAACTAACACACACACACATACACACACAGTTAATCAGTGATCAGTTATCAAATAGACCAGATGTGCTCATAGAGCTGGGATGCACATTGACACTGGCAGATTAATTACAGTAACCTGAAAATGTTTTTAAATTTCATGTTTAATAAAATATGCAAAAAAAATGTTGACCAAAACAAAATTAAAACATAAAAAAGAAGCTTTTATTACATACATTTCACAAATGGTACACACACATACACACACACACACACACATATATATATATACATATATATATATATATACATATATATATATACATATATATATATATATATATATATATATATATATATATATATATATATATATAATATGTTTGTCTTTACTGAGATACTTGAAGAATTTTGTGTTCTTGGTTTCATTGTGTTATCTCAGTACAGTTCAGATGTATTTTCATAATTAGATTTCTTCAAAAGGTCAAGATTAAGGTCTCTAACCGTGAGTTTCGCTCCTTCTGTATCAAAGCCCTCCGGAAAGAAAGTCTGCTTGAACTGGTCCACATCCTTGATGCTCTCCAAACCAGCAGCGCTGTAACTGTACAGATAGAGGCTGTATCCCTGCCACTGTGCCAGTCTGTAAAACTACACACACACACACACACACACACACACACACACACAGAGAGGAAGACCTTTGTGAAGATCTGTACCTGTTCATCAGGCCCTACCTCGCACAAGTTCAGTGTCAGGGCTTGAGAAACAGAAGCTAGAAACTCTCTCACATAAATAGTTGGGTACAGGCTGTGGGCTGTTATGGTTTCTACTTATAAACAGCCGGGCTGTGAGATGGAAAAGGCTGAGAAGCCCTGTAATAAGATATGTGCCAGCAGTAAATGTCTGTTCGGGGACACAACGTAGAAACGTGGATGAAAAGACTTACTTTATTGTCGTAAAGGAAATCTGCAGTCTGCAGCAGGCATTCCCCAAAATATGGAGAGGGAAGACGAGGCTGGTATTTTTTCCATATATCGAACAGTTTCGTGGCCCTGATAAAGACAGTTCATCACAGTATCAGCTCTTCTTGCCCACGGTTTATTGGTTAATCCACATCCACGCAGTGAAAATGGCATTCTCCACCTGTTTTAAGACTAAAGTCATGAACTCACCCTTTGGAATAAGACGAGTGGCTGAAGCTGGGCGACTCGCGAACTTTCTTCATGTGTGATTTGAACTCTTTTAACTCCCTCTCCATGGTAGAAATGACTGGGTTGGATTGATCTAATTTCCCATAATATGAAGCTGGTAAGGGCTCCATTGCAGGGCTGTTCCTCTGCTATCATTTAGCACACAAGCTAACAGCCAAGGCGCGTTTGGGAGCGTTGCTATAGAAACGAGCAGGCCTGCTTCACCTGCTGACCTGACTGAAGTAAACAAGTCTAAGTCTCAAGATCAAATAAAGTTTACAGATGCAGGTGGAATTCACTAGTTAAAACGACTAAGAACACCATCTGCTCACAGAAGGAAAGTAATAAAAGGAAAAATAATTTAAAGGGGAAAAAATCCCATTTTGAGAAATAGCTTATTATTAGCTTTATCATCTAATTTTATTTATTTTACAGAACAAAATTAGGAAACATTCATTAGGAGTAAAACTAACAAGTAAAAATAGGAAAAAGGCACTTCATTAAGCACCCGGCACTGGCTGGCTGACAAACCAACACAGATGCTGAGTGTAGCCTGATACTTCATTCAGCACATCCTGAATCTGCTGGAACTGTACAGGCATAATCTATTACATCTAAAAGTAGCTGTAACTTCCACTGACACATTCATTTCACTTCAATGGCCACATTTTAAAGCTGCCACATCTGATCATCCTGAATATCTCTGCTGGCACATGCACAGCTTAAAGCACCCAGTATACCAACCAGCACATCCTACATCATCTGGCACACCCTAAAACAGCCAGCACGTCCACAATCAGCCAGGACACCAAGCACCATACCTTTAAGAACACCATATAAAATAATCATTTTAAAGCTGGTTTTATATATTGTTGAGAATTCTGTACTGGAAATGGATCAGAACTGAAACAAGTACATATTTAAACATTCCATTTGAAAACTGAACATCTATAAAACATTTGTCTTAACGTAAGTAATGAAATTAGTCAGAAAGTTTAGTCTATTCCCAAGTTTAACTGATTATTATTCTGTATGTGCAGGTTAAGGTGTGACCCAACACCGAGCAGATGGTCTTCAGGCTGAGGTCGCTGGCGGCCTCTAGTGGACTGTTTTGAAAACGGCAGCAGATGCTCTTCCTGGATGAAAATAAGGGCGTGGTTTAATCCCCCCAAGGCGCACACCTGTAACCGAAAACGATTAAAGGACGCTGCTGTAAGTGACTGGCAAATACTTTGCTTTTGTAATTTATTTCTCTTTATTTAATGGAGTAACATTCACCTGAAATGATTGTCCCAGTGTGTAACAGAAATGACTGTTTTGCAGGGCGGCGTCCGATTTAATCTCCAACTCAGGTAAGATTGTCTCACCTGAAACTGCAGCTCTTGTCCTTTGTCATCGAGTCAAAGCGAAAACATGGCTGCTGTCAGATTACTGGCAGTTGCCCCATCTGTAAATATTATCGATTATCATATTAACGCTTTAAATGTCACACTCGTGTTGTTTCCTGAAAACGGGCCTGTGTTTGTTGGGTCATATTAACAGTGAATGTACGCAAACAAAAACAAGTAATAATAATAATAATAATAATTAATAATAACAATAATAACAATAACAATAGTGTGTTAAGTGAAGTTGTTAGTGTCTGAATAGAAAAGGAGTTTTTATGAGGTCACGTGATTTAACGAACAGACTAGATCACCGGGTTTCAGTGTAGCGCGGACTCGAGGCTGTGTTCCAAACGGTTCCCTGCTCCCTAATTAGTGCACTACAGAGGGTTAAACACATTAAACACTAAACGGCGCTAAAAACGACCGAATCTGTAAATGGATTCGGATCATTTTTGTTTACTCATCCACCTGTAAAATAAACCGGTATTATTGAGAGACTTAATAATGAGCCTTTTCCATCATTGACAGGCTTAATAATGAGACATTACAGTAAGATTATGATTCTCATAATCTCATAATTATGATCTCATCATTCTGACAGACTATAATTCTGACCTAATATCTCATTTTTAAAACATACTTATGTTGTAGTATGTCATAGTTTAGATGCTTTTCTCATAATTGTGACCTACTATATTCATGTTCTAATATGTGATAATTATGACTACATTTAAAGTTTGGCTCAAACATGAAAACCGTTTTGTTTGTGACTGGTGAATGTTGGGGTCCTGAATAAAATGTCCCAAATCATATTTAGCTAATAAACTTCTTAGTCCAGCACTATCCAGTGACTAGGGAACCATAGGGAGTCTGTGTTTATTTTATCTGTTCTGAGCAGTTTGACTGATTTGAATGTACATTTGCATCACAACCTCTCATGAGACTCACATGAACAAAGGGTTGGGAATGATGACATTTTCAGTATGATGATACACTGTAGTTTATGTCTGACAAAAACAGAGAAGTAAAAAACATTTTAACTTTCTATAGAAGTCAGTATAAAAACACAGTTATCGTGGATAATTTCTATTGGTCCAGTCATCATGCCATTCTGACACAATGTAAAGAGCAACAGCCAGTCATACATATTTAAACTGAAAACAATTGATTGTCATTCAGACTCCTTTTTATTGATTGTCATTTAGAGGCCTTTGTAAGAAATGGTGTAAGATCCAGAGAACTTGACAAATTGAACATTCTAAGAAACTATATATGTGTGTGTGTAATGTGTGTAGGATCAGGTGTATGAAGCGAAAAAGATGTCAGAATTTATTCAGTCATGCTGTCAGACAATGCCAGATAGCATTTTTAATGACGCAAAACAGATCAAGCACTTACGTTATAAAATCACAAAACAAATGGCTGTCATATGATAATATTGAGTTGGTTAGTTCACTCTTTAAAAAGGGGTTCTTTAGTAAAGCTAAAGCTAAATGTGATTTATAGAACAACTTCAATGTTAAATGGTTCTTCTCTTTGGTGGCAAACCTATTGTATATGGTTCTTTTAAAAACTTTAAAAAATAGAACCAAATATTAAAAAATTTACTGTAAGGGTTCAATACTGTCAAATACCCGTTTTAATACTGTATAAACCATTTTTGACAGGAAGTGTGCTGTAGAGTGCTTGAATAATGAGTATATGTAAATATTCACTCATCATCAAAACAATAGTTGTACCCAGAAGGAAGTGTGTGTGATTGTACAGCTATTGAAAAGGTCATGGTATAGTACATGGAACATCATACAGTAGATGACTAAAAATTTAGACGGATGTGGGCAATATTTATTGAGCTACATATAGATGTAGTGCACTTTTGCATGCCGTTCTCCATACCAAAGAACAACCATTTATACTGTTTTCTGGGTGATCATGTTTCTTTGTAAAACCATCACCTGAACCACAGAACCCTTTTTAAAGGGTGCAGATCTTAGTTGGTATGTAACTTGCAGTATGTTTTGTTTAGCTGCTACTGTTTTACTGTACTTACTGTTTCACTGGAGTATGTGTTTAGAGTCTCCTCATCTCTAGTGACAATAATAGTTCCTGGTACGAAACTGGACTGTGCACAGGATGAGCTCATCTCTTCACACACTAATAGGAACACAAACACACCCAGTGTGCTCTAGGTCACATGACTTTGTTTACATGGCAGTACAAGTTCGTTGAAGACTATAAAAAAAAAAAACACAAAGGGCACAGAATAACAACAAGGCTCTTAATGGGACAATCTGTTAACACAAATTAAACAGCAATGCCATGGGATAAATGGACCTCTGGATTAGGAGATTAAGCAGATGTACAGTATGAACACTGCTGTATGACTTTTATACACAAGTAAAATAATATCTCCACTCAGATTACAACATGGTGGAACAAGCACACGAAACGAGCAGCACCATTTCCCCCCAGGCTGGACCTAGCGAGGTGGAAAATCACACACTCTCTGACATCGACATGAGGTACAAAATTTTTGGCTTTAATCCATAGAAACTATTCTCTGTGTGCAGTGCCAAACACTGTGGTCACGTTACTGAAATGGAATTCTGGCATAAACAAAAGAAAGCTGTAAAACTATTTTTTATGTAAAGTCTTGACGCTAGACACAGAGGCATACAGTATATGCCCAAATGCTTTCAGTTAAGTTGCACCCATTGCTGGCACATATGTGCAAATGCACACACAGACTGTTTAGTTCATGTAGAAGTATTGACAATTGAATAAAACTCTGCAGCAGGTGAACAAGATCTTATTGCACATGAACATGTGCAACTTAATGTATATACTTCCAGCCTACTTGCAAAAACCTTTTGACAAGTTAACTGACAAGCAGCACATCACTGCCAGACTGAAATGTGAGCATTGTGGTGACATAAACCAGCCAATCAGAAATTCACCATTATTTTCATGAGCCCCAGCATGTTTCACTCTGAGGCAAAAAAAAAAAAAAATTATAAACCCATTAAGGGTTATAAATAGGCTTGTAAAACTGAATCCTAAAAACAAAGTTACACATTTACTATTTATACAAAGAACAAATATTTGAAAAATCAACTCTAGGAAAGCTTCACCACAAAGCACTTATTGCAGATTTTTAACCAGCTTTTGTGTTCATAATTTGTCGCAGTGGAAGAGCTGCTCAGCTTATCGGCCGTCAGCTAGCTGAGATCGGTGATGAACTGAACAGAAGGTGGAGTGAAAAACTTCCCAACCAGTGGCCACATCGGCGCTGGCAGGGATATGCTCTTTTGTTGAACTTTGGAGCTATGAATGGGCAAGTATCAGACAAACAGCTAAAGCGTGACTGTTAATTTTGCTTAAATTTTTGATCATCTATGTGTTACAAGTTAATTGGATTAATGTTTTATGCTATAGTGACAAGTGTTATTTATTTAATTTTTAATATGTCAGATGATTGTGGTAATGTAATACCACAGTAATCGCTTGGCAATACCTGGCCAGCCACTTGAGAAACCATAGCAACCACCTGGGATACTACAGAAACTGCCTAACAACCACTTTGCAACACCATATCAACTACCTGGGATACCCTAGCAACCATCTAGTAACCACTTAGCAACCAGGGGAAACAATGCAATCCCATTTTAGCTTTGCAAACATTCTGTGTTTTCTTCCAGGAAACTTTCTATTTTCTGTTATTTTAATTTCAGCTATATTTGAGAACAGGTTGCCTTGAATATACTAGGAGTGACTGTGCTCTTGTTTTTCACCCCATGATCCCCTTTTTTAAACAGTTTTTAATTTGAGAGTGCATCTGAATAACCAGATCTAAACTTACAAAGAATCAGTTCATTCTGTCTCTTGAAATGTTTTGCAAACTTACCGTTGTTTCCAAGCTCCTGGCCTGTTCTATAGCTGTTCATTTATGGAGGCAGAAAGTGAGTACGTCTGTTAAATGTGTACTAAAACATTGTCACAGAAGGCTCATTGGAAGACTCAAGTGGTCCAAGATCATGCCAATGGTGAAGGCATCCTGGGTGGTTCCTCAGCTGCACACTCATGCCTGCCACACAGCAATGAAGTGGGTGAGCTGGGTAAGACAGTCATTGTTGTGCTTTTATTGAGATTTCTGGAATCATGCCAGTCTTGTCTGGGATTTTCATATTTGTTTTTACATGTTTACACAGGTCTGCAACTTGCACTTTCCTGACTGGTATTGCGGCGCCAAATGTTTTCTGGCTTCAGCTCTCCTGCTGGTCACTGCAGCTGCCTTTACTGCAACCTGGAAAATGTTAGAGTTTTAGAAACCCAGTCCAGACAAGAGCCAAGAGCAGGTCTGCGGCTCAATAGAAATCATGAGTGTTTTTTTAAATAATTTTTTTATGTTTCTTTTCTAACTGTAACCCAAGTGCTGGTTCACATGTTTTTGTAAGTTGTTTGATACTGATGTTGGTTTACAGAAGGGTCTGTTGCTGGTTAATTGGTCCGTATTTTCTTGCCTCTTCCTCTAAGGATATTTCTGCCCCACTTAAAGAAGCTGGACTTTCAAATTCAACTTAATTTTTTTCCGATAAGCGATGCATATATGTAATAAATGTTTCCATAACAAAGTATGTCTTGGAGTTTTGTCTGTGGATTTTCCAAGGAATGAAAAGGATAGTTTAAAGGGTTAAACTATATTTTAAAATGTTTTAAACAATATTTTAATTTAGTTTTGTCTTAATTTTGTCTAAATTTCCCACTGTTGTGAAGGTTAGAACATATCTCCTCTTAACCTTTTTAGATTTACACGCCAATGTTCCTCTCTGGAGATCACTGTTCCTGCAAGTATCACCTCTAACCCAAATCTTCCAACCCTCATCTAGCTGTTTATTCTTTGGAAGGTAGTATTAAATGAATCAGGTGGAGCTGATTGGAGCACTGCAGGAAGGTAGATCTAAATAACCAGGGTTGGAAACCACTGACAAATTACAGAAATTCAGTGATTTTGGTTCTCAAACCAAAAACTGTAATAATCCAGTGCTAACTGAAGGCATAACATTATCCCCAAATGTAATGTTGTGTAGCGTCTAACAGGTTGAGCAAGCTTTAAAGAACATCAACAAGGAGTGTTTGGTTGGCCATGCTTGATGAATCCCCATTATCATAAACACAAACCAGTCAGTTTCTGTGATGTTGATTAGTTCTGATGTGTTCTGATCCACACTGCCCTGGGCTGATGTTCTCAACATTTTTCAACCGAAATATCTCTGGTTCTTGGATTGGTTCTGTTCAGGCTTATAAGAACTTTGGTGTTTTAGTGGAACTGAGAATATGTCACAGAATATGTCATCAACAGAGGGAGCTGCAGAGCGTCAGTAAACAGGTGTATAGTCTACACGTGAGCAGACTAGACACACCATCATTGGTTTGAGCTGAAAAAACTTTGGTTCCAGCTGCAAGTGAACCAAGTTCCAGAACCTATTTTTGTTGGTGGGAATGCGCCAAGCGGTTCAAAATTAAGTTTGCAAACTGGAATGGAGCCCGTTCCATTCTGGTGGAAAAGGTCTGAATCATATTAATGTAACACTTTCCATCAGAATGCTCGGCAAGGTCCAAAGCGCACACACTTTTCAGAGTGGATGATTCACACACGGTGTAAGACACCAACACAAGCTTTAAAACTGTATTCCACTCTATTATGTTTACCTTTGGCAGTGAATCCTGTTCACCTTTTTCCAGCAGTTGCTTTTTCAGCAGTGCAGGACACTGCAAACCGCAGCAGCTGTTATGGAGGACTCAGGTTTTCCACATAGTGAAAAATATTGCGCTATTGTAATACATTGCAATATTGCAAATGTCTTTAAATATGATATTTCTACAACATTGCCCATTTCTACTGAAATTCTGTGTAGGTGTAGCTCCAGTTTACAGTTTTGAGTGCTGTAGTCCAAGCTTAAACAGTTAATAAATGTTTATGTATCAGCATTGACAGATACCATCACTGGCCCAAAAGTTAAGCCTAATAATAAAAAAATATAATAGTCCCCTTCAAAGTCTATGTATGATGCTTGTTCTGCGAGTCAGTTTGACATTTCACAAAAACAAACACAAAAAACTATAGCAGTTGCGTACATGAATATGTCAGAGCAAAAAATCTGGGGTGAGGGGTTCCTTCCCGCCCAGCTAATGTATAGCCAACTCAGCAAAACACATCACTATGTTGTCATAATCCATGTCTTTCATCAATTCTGCGGCAGGGCAACATCAATGTGAGTGTAGTTCTTAAAAGCTTTCATATTACATTTCTGTAGAGTAGCACCCAAATGTTTCCCAGGTCCCACCTCATATGTATGGGGGAACTCATTACCCTGAGTCCTCTGATAGATCTCGTGCAGTGTCTGTTCCCACTTCACTGGTGACACCAGCTGCTTGGCAAGCTGCCATCGCACATGCTTCTCATGCATGTAGCGCTTTCCATCTACATTAGAGTGAACGGCAATGTTGGGCTTCCGGATTTCCAGCTCCCGCAGCACATTGTTGAGAGGCTCCACGGCTGGCTCCATCAGACTCGTGTGGAAGGCCCCACTCACAGACAGCTTTCGTGTACGAGCAAAGTAAAGCTGGTGAGAATTCTTTTGGAGGAAGTCCAATGCCTGGAGAAGACAGGACAGTTAATAGCTAATCTAGTAGAAAAAAAATTCCTGGATAGTAGAGACACAATAAACTCTTAATACCATTGATTTTGGAAGAAATTATCAATGGGGAGGTGTCCACATAGTGTATGTTCAAACGGGACTAGAAATAGTCATCTACTAGTCATCCTGTGATGCAAATTTTTGCAAGCATGGACAGGTGCGACATCCCTGATAGCAAGAGTAGAGTGGGGAAAGAGTGTTAAAGCTTGCAGTCCACTGGCCTTATGCTCTGCACTTTCTGGGCAATCCAGCAATGGTAATGCAGAGTATTAAACAGAGTCCAATTTAATGATTAAGCATTCTTTTATCTATTGCCAGTTAGTTTAGTAAATAATTTTCATATAGCACAGCATCCACAACACATTCAAAAATTATGTCCATATGATACATGACAAATTCAGACCAGTATTCCCATTTGTGTTTTTTTCTTTCAGTGAACCATCGTAGTGGCTTACCCTAGTGTAGAGCACACCAAGTTCAAAGTGTTCTGTAAAATCCTGAAAAAGTTTGTAAAGCTAAAGAGGTGCCATAGGGTGCTTTTCATTTATGTAAAAAAAATCATTTAAAGCTTTACTAAATTCTTATTTGAATGTTCACTTCTACATTGAAACTGTAATGGAATATATGTAGCATCTAATGTAGGAGAATTAAAACAAAAATAAAAAACAAAGAACTTTAATTTATGCATTCAAATGATTCTTTGATTCACAGTTCTATACAGAATAATTGAATTTACTAAAAACCCATTGAAGGACCCAATTTATAGACAAGTCAGTGTAACACATAGAGATTTATGATTTCAAATGTAACTACCATATTTGTATTATGTCACAACATTAGAATAGAATAAAGAAGTTTGATAAATACATAATCAAATTTCGGTTTGAAATATTGGCCAAATTTAAACATTAACCATTTTTTTAAATGTAATGATCTGTTGTTACCGTTAATACCGAACAATAATTTTGGACATTGGTAATATTATGCATCACTACATGTAATCCAACAGAATAAAACACGTCAAAATGAAAGTAAGTTGGTCTTTATCCATGTTAGACTATTAGTTAACAAATAAGACGTGATGCATTGTAATAAAAATACAAATGAATAGTCACAATCACGGTATCTTATACATATCTAGTAGTGCAGTTTTCTTTCAAAAAGCTAAACTGTGTTTAAAATGTAGAGACATTCTGTACGGTCGGTAACTTATTCATACATGAAATTAAATATTACAATAATTTAACATTTTCAATTAAGCCATAATAATGAAAAAACAGACTTGAAATATTTCAGTCTACATGTAATGAATATAAAATATTACAGTTGACCTTTTTTAATGAAATTATTAACAATTATTCAAGATGCACTAGTAGGTACACTTGCATTGCAACTTCTCTCAAAGCATTCTTGGGGAAACAAAAAAGAGCCCGTACAACACATTTGTTAAATCTGGTGAAGAACAGTTCTGACCTCTTCATGTCCAGCGATGACCCTCCCATCTGGAAAGAGGTAGTTTGCAATAGAGCAGACAGGATTCTGGATCCCCAGAGACAGGCAGTGCTGTCTGGCTTGAAGGCAGGCGTGTTTGTAGTTGGTCTGATGTCTTCCGATCACAGATAACATTCCACTTCGGGTTTGATCAGAAGCTTTCTGCATGGCCTCTGCCCTAACTTTCACTGCAAAAAGAGCTAAGAGCCCAGATCAAACCCATCATTAGATTAGGGTAAGAGATGCAATGAAAATCAACTCAGATGGTATGGCTGAAGGCCCAGAATGTACAGAGTTTGAAAAGTAGAAACATAGAAGGGCTATTTTACCTTCAGCAAAGTCCATTGCACCAGAAAACACCAGAGCAGCAAACTCCCCAACACTGAAGCCAGCAGCAGCAACACAGCTCTCTATTGCCTGTGGAAAAGAACCAAAGTCAAATACAACTGGCTCTGTAGTTGGCATGAAGCTGGACTCTCTGGTGACAGTGGCAGAGGACTATGAGCAAACTACTGGACATTATGGACAATGCCAGTCACCCTCTGCACACCATTATCAGCCATCAGAG
Organism: Acestrorhynchus altus; assembly: GCA_034509495.1. Taxonomy (NCBI): domain Eukaryota; kingdom Metazoa; phylum Chordata; class Actinopteri; order Characiformes; family Acestrorhynchidae; genus Acestrorhynchus; species Acestrorhynchus altus. The sequence continues at coordinate 41,993,990 of CM067501.1, forward strand.
GAGCCAGTTCAGTGACCGACTGCTCCTTCCCAAGTGCAGGTCCAACAGGTCCTGTTACATACAGAGTTTATAAACTCTTATGCCTCTGACACCATCAGACTGTACATCTCCTCTCTGGGGGGAGGAGTAACAGGAGGATAGAGGAGAGGATGGGAAGGAGTAGTAACCAATAACCAGTAACCTGACCACCACAATACAACCAGATTATGTGCAATACCTCTCCTACTGGACTTTTCATATACTCTGCATATTATATACTCTGTATTTTTCTATATTATTTCATTATTATTATATTATTCTCTGTCTGTACTGATACTGCTGGTGGTTTCCTTGGGAGCCCCCCCAAGGGATCAATAAACTCACTCTTTCATTCTTTCTCTTTTCAGTGTGCAGGACTCCAGCCTTAGACACTATTTTGTGTGGGGTCCTCCAGGACCAGGGTTAGGACCCCCATTACAGACCTTTTTTGACTGTTTTCAGCTTAATGGCTGTGTACATAAACACACACAGAAAAGAGTGGACAGTGAATGAACAAGGCGTTTTACCACTCCAGCAGCACTGCTGTGTCCGATCCAATCATACCAGCCTGACTCAGTGCTGAGAATGACCCACCCCAACAGGTTACCTGCTCTGCGGTGGTCTTTTGGGGTCCTGACCACTGACGATCAGGTGAAAGGAGGTTAACAAAGCATGCAGAGAAACAAATGGACTACAGTCTGGAAATACAGAACTACAAGGTGCTCCTGTATGATCAGTGGAGCTGATCACATGTACAGTGCATCAGTTCCTCTGCATGCTCTGTTGGCCTCCTTTCACCCAGATCTTCAGGCCAGGACCACCATAGAGCAGGTAATATGTGGTCATTCTCAGCACTGCAGTGATCTGACATGGTAGTGGCGGTGGTGTTAGTATGTGTTCCACTGGTAGAGCGGATCAGACACAGCAGTGCTGCTGGAGTGTTTGAACCCTGGGTCCACTCACAGATAAAGGGCTGATCATCACGAACCTCAGGGTTGTGATGGTTCAGTCTCTCCACAGCAGCCAGAGAACACACAAACACAGCAGGCTGGCAGTGGATGGTCTTCATGAGGTCCCTCTCAGGCCCATTCAGACACAGGTCCAGCAGGTTATAGCCCAGCAACTTCTGTGCCACAGAGAACATCTCTTTCACGTTGCTATACTTCAGCAGTCCTCTGGCCATGCCCACGAACTGGCTGCCCTGTCCAGGAAATAGAAGGACGGACACTCTGCTCGGGGGTCTTCTTGTCCTCGGATCCTGGATGTCAGAGAAGGACCGACCGTGAGCCAACTGGTTTCTGTATGCTGGGAATGAGACCCCCCTGCAGCAGAACGAGGGGGCTGCCCGGTGGATCAGAGCGATCAGACTCATTTCAGATAGATGTCAGAACAGATTCAGTGAGTCTGACACATGCACTCCACAGACCACCTGCTCAGGCTCAGGACTTTTAGTTTGTAAAAAATAGAAGACAGACTAAAAGTCCGGTTTGCTTGATCTGGAGATAAATATGATCCACTGCTGCTGGCTTTATTTCCATCTCATGCTTTCCACCATTCTTCCTCTTCTGGAGTCAGTGTGTTCTGATCTAAATGCACTGCCACCTAGTGGACTGGAGCCTCTTACAGTTGCTACGCTCACTGAAGGGCAAGTCCACCTTTTTATTTTTAAAAAAATAAAAACATAAAAACAAATCTCCCACTCAGGTGTAAACAGTTATTTGGTGTCTTGATGACTGTAGGCAAACTGATTCTAATTTTATTTAGTGGTGGTTACAAGTGTAGTATAAGCCCAAGCATTTTATGTGCAATGGGCGTACAGCAAAGTCCATTGCACCAGAAAACACCAGAGCACCAAACTCCCCAACACTGAAGCCAGCAGCAGCAACACAGCTCTCTATTGCCTGTGGAAAAGAACCAAAATCAAATACAACTGGCTCTGTAGTTGGCATGAAGCTGGACTCTCTGGTGACAGTGGCAGAGAAGAGGACTATGAGCAAACTACTGGACTTTATGGACGATGCCAGTCACCCTCTGCACACCATTATCAGCCATCAGAGGAGCCGGTTCAGTGTCCGACTGCTCCTTCCCAAGTGCAGGTCCAACAGGTCCTGGTACATACAGACTGTACATCTCCTCTCTGATCTGAATGCACTGCCACCTAGTGGACTGGAGCCTCTTATAGTTGCTAGCAAACATTTTATTTGCAATGGGCGTACAGGACCCCACTGGACCACCAGAGTATATATTGTGGTGTTATTTGGGAGGAGGTTCAAATAAGGGCCATCAATCAATTACAAAAGATTAGGGACAGATTTGACCTAGTATTTTATTTATGCAATATTACTCATTAATTATCTGATTGTATAATATTTATCATTGTTGAAAATCCTAAAAAGTTAGATATTATATGTGATCCACATTTATGTGCAATTCAGATTACCAGTTTTCTTTACCCCGATGGAACAGCCTGACCAGTTTAGTCCTTTACCTGCATTGCACAAAATTTTCATTTGAATGTTTTAACTCTTCTAATAACATGAGCCAGGATGGTTAGAAAGCAGGATGAGCATACAAGCATAGGCAACCAGTATGGCAAAGCTAATCATGTTGGCAGACCAACTAATCCACCAAACTCATTAAAACACATGCTTTGCTGGTCAGAAGTTAACCTGGTTAGCCAGCACAGAGTGCTTTCACATGGAAGATTATATATTCAACCACTGTGATCTTCAAAGACCAGATTACATCCTCTGAAACCAGCTACCAGCAAAAGCTGGTCTTGAGCTGGATTTCTCAGCAAAGAGAATGGGTGAAATAGTTACAAATTCAAAAGAGTATTCCATTGGCCAACTCGCACTGCATGCATCCCCCATTTAAAATAGATTGCAAAATTCACCACTGTGAAAAAATCAGATTTTTAAAACAATGAATTTCGGACCAAACTGTTTATGTTAAGCATGTAATTATCCAGAAATATATGGAAATCAGTTGGTTAAATGAAGCTAATTAGTATTTATATGAAATCATATGAAGCAATATAGATTGTGGATTTTATAACACCATACATGACACTATTTCCAAATGTTTGTGGACACCGCTTTAATTAATGCATTCAGGTACTGTAAATTGCACCCATGCTGACAGCTTGTCTAGTCCCTGTTGAACCATATTGTCAATAGGACTCTCTTGAGTAGATGAACATGAAACTTTTGGCACTATACCTAATGCCAGGTATAGGCTAGAAAGATATAAAGCCCCCCAGCATTGAGCTGTGGAAGTGTTTTCTCTGGAATGAGGGTGCATGAGCCAATACCTTTGGGATGAGTTTAGGATGACCTCACTAACACAAAGAAATACGCTTTTAATCCCAGAGGGAAATTTCTAAAACTCTAGTTGCTGAATGCTCTGAAACCTAGTAGAAAGCCTTCCCTGGACAGTAGAGACAGCTACTCCAAAAAAAGCAGGATAAACTATTGTTCTTCAAGGATCATCAACTCAGGAACCATATTCAGACTTTGTTGTGTAGGTGTTGTACATGGCATTTTGTCCCCACAGACTTATAATGAGCCACTGTGACATGATTATTCGGATGAGACTGGCTTGAACCTGCTCAAACTGACTTCACTGTAACAGCAATTTTAAGCCTCTTAAAATTGCTCCCCATCTCCCTATCAATAGATCTATTAATGTAGTTTCCAGAACTGTTTACTCCATCTATCCATCTTAAATATAAGTTCTACTAAATTAAGTGTAATATTTTTATTTCATTTTTATTATTGGAACGTCCTTCTCATATTCTTCCCTGAATTTATTTACACACAAAGCAACATTAATAACAGCTGGTCTACAGTAAGACTTAAATGTGTCCAGTAGTGACAGTAGTGATGAATCAGTGTGTGATCAGATCCAGACTAGTTTCTATGCTCATCCACTGCACAGCAGCATTACTCCAGAGAAAAATGTAATTGACACCATTTCCCCTTAGACTTTAGCCTACATGTAGGCAATCAACCAAAAAGTGTTTGGTGTTAGAAGTCTGTTTCATTTGTTTGAGCATAACAGTGGAGCTGCAAGTCCAATATTACAGAAGTCTATGACTACTTGCACATCACTTAACTGACTCAATCCAATCTTTTCAAATTACGTTCACATGTGGTACTAGGTCAGCAACATATCTGATTCATGGACAACATAAAAATGTAACTGGTCCGATTAGATTTTTGTCTATTTGCAGGTACGCATGTGCATAATTCAAGCCTTTTGTTGGTGATGGAGGCAACTTGCATAAGTACCATATCAAGAACAGATTTTTGAATGTTACAGGCAGATACAGGTGACTGACATGTATGAATGTGAACTGTCCAGATAGCCAAATCGGATTGGAGTGAAAAATCAGTTTAATGAGGCTTGTAATGTGACTGTAGCCTGTCACCCAAAAGACAAAAGACTGAGTGAAAGACTTCCATTACATTTGAGCCACTGTGTTTCAGAAACAGAAACTCAGTATTGGAGCAAGGACTTAGCACTTCCCAAGTAGCACCATCCAACTGGCAAAGTGGTGCACCTTCCAGTCAAGGCCCAGTAAGACAAAAATAGAACCTTGCTGGTAAGCAGATCAATAAACTTATGGCATCAATCACATCCTGGCTGATCACGTACAGAGTAAAGTAGGATAAAGACGCAGTGAACCCTTCCTTTCAGGTACACTTTGTCCTTTCATTACTACACATTACCCAGAATCGTAAAACAAGTGTGTCATTAGAGCAAATGTTAAACTGATTTTTATTGACAGAAGAACTCTGAAACAATACACAAACATCCAAGTGGCAAACTGGCTTCTTGCAAGCCCTTGCATGGCAATCCAATTTATTGAACTACAGATGCTTGGTTATACAAAATTGCACCACTTTAATTAAGGCTTTTAAGTTTACATTTGGCCACCCACCCATCCCCCCTCCCTTCCTTCCCGGCCCTCCCACCCCACTATTAAGCAGATGTTGCATTTCAAATACTGTGGTTCCATCTCTCTCAGGCCAAGGTTTAAACATCGTTGAGATGTCTTTGTTTTACTGTTGGTGTCTTTTTTTTTTTAATTCTTCTTATGAACAAGACTTGTAACAAGGCATTTGCTTTCAGGATCAAACAAGGACCAAACATCTGTGTTAACCTGTATCCATTGCTGTTGTGCTCCTCACAGAACGCATGCATAAAGCGTTCATTATGCACATAAACTGAACATTACATTCAGTTTCAAAATGCAGAGCATGAATGTTGAAGCTGGGGAAATCACCCTGAAGGTGGATAGAAACTGCAAGTCACTGTGTTCCAGTTCACCCAGCACTTATGAATACTTTATGAATGCCTCGTAGGATTGCACTTGGTACATGGTCATTGTTTTTTTTTTTTGTTTTTTTTTTTTCTTCCTATTGTTCCCTTTTTCCCTTCCCTGCCCATTAGCACAAGGTGCCCCCCCCTCCCGACATTCACTACAGTTAACCCCACAGGAACGCAGACAGAAATCAGGTCAAACCAATTATTACAAAGGTGAAAGTCACTAACAGGCAAGTTATTTTCTTTACTGAAAAGATCCAATATCTGGTTTTCATATCCTCAGTTAACCAGATGCATTAGCAGGCAAAGAGAAAGGGGTGGGGGTGGAGTCACTTACAGTGGAAATCTACAGTAACTGAACTGATGACATTGTTCCTTTTTTACATATTAAAACCCCCCAGTTCTTTAAAATATAGACCTCCTGTAGTAGAGAAAGGGAAATCTGTGATGAGGGACTGGATCGTTTTTAACTTTAAGCTCTGCCAATGAGAGGTGAAGTCAGAGAGGGCTACATTATGACATCACAAATGTCCGACTCTCATTGGTCGGGCATTAAAATTACCAAAAGTCCCTTTTAACAGCAGCCCCTTTTGGAAAACCCATCCACTGTACAAACATTTGTAAACGAGACAAAGAAACCTGGCACGAGAGACATGCCATGAGCGATTTTTTTTCCTTTTTGGTAATTTTTGTTTTTGTTGGAATCTCCTGAAAAGAAAAAATATCTAAACACATATTTGAAGGCAACATTTGAGGCTAAGGACAACATGATAGTGACAGAAATCATTATATATTTTTTGTTTTACTTTTTACACGTACATCACTGAATCCACAGGTTTTCCTAGAGATAAAACTCGTCAATAGTTTTGCGATATACCATCTCAGCAGAGCGAAAAAAAAAAAAAAAAAAAAGAATCTAGTAAATTTAAAAAAAGAAGAAAACGCAGAAGAGAAGGAAAATCAAGATGAAAACAAAAGCAAAAACAGAAAGAAAAGAGAAAAAGTTACAAAAGACAAAAACAAAGAGAAATGCACAGAAACCAAGGAGCGAAGTTAGCTGTATGAAAGAAATGGACTATATAGGCGCTCTTTGGACTTCCTCTCATCTCTGGCTAAAATAGTGGTGCTTATAAATATCGCATCATTGTAATTGCCATGGCAACGTGCACAGTCAGGTTCAACACCCGCTCCATACATTTCCAACGGTGGCTCTCCCCGTTAGCAATAACACTGTGTGTAGGCGCTGTGTTTTTAAAATTCTTTTAGCTCTTTATTCGTTTATCCATGTAATTACTTTTCTATTTCAGTTGCATACAGTTAGAATATATATTTATATATTTATAAGTAAAAATCTCTTTCTTGCGACACTGGAAAGTGATCATGGTTATCTATGTGCAAAAAACTAATATGATACTGTAGCTTTGAATCTGTTGGTTGGTTGGTTGGTTGGTTGGCTTGGTTGGTTGGTTTTGTTAAAGGGGCATCACCACACAGGAAAGTCCATTCGATGTTAGGTTTTAGTAACGTCGGAATGCTGGCACTGCTGAAAGCAGCAGTAAATCAGACCTGAAAATAGAGGGAGAGAGAGAAATAAAATAATCATAACTATATGTTAATACTGGTGTATTTGCAATTGTTTAATTGAAATGATTCATAGTAATTCAGGATGCAAGAATTGCTACTGGTCCAGAAGTAGAAAACAAATACAAAATCATATCCCAATATATTTTAGCTAAATGGTGATACGATATATAGTATCATATAAAAAAATTATGTGGAAAAAAATCCTTTGACCTTTTTACTATATTTAAACATTATAAAGTTATCTCATGCCATCATCTCATACCTCACCATGGGGTGTGTGTGTATGAGAATACGAGTGTGGGCAGAGTAGAGGAGGGGTTGAGAGCAGGGGGTAGGGCAGAAAGAGGGAACAGAAAAAAAAAAGTTTTTTCCACAAGATTAGAAAAGATCATTACCTTAAAACTTTCAAACTCTATATAAATAATATTTCCCCAGCCCATATCCATCTCTGTTTATATTGTGATACCGATATAAATATTGATATATTGGTCAAACCTAATACATCATAACATTGCAGTTATAAAACCTTGTATCTCCAAAATGGTAACTAATTAAGAGAAGGTGCGGGAAAACACATTTTTAAAGTGAGGGATCATAAATCTAAGGTGTCTTTTAAAGTACATTTGGACCATTTCAACTCAAATTACATATTTACTGTGTAATTTAATGTGTGTAAAATAATAAAAATGGAAAAGATGCAACTATACACCCTTAAACGGTGATAAAGGTACAACAAGGAGTTCACTGAGCAATGCCATAGAACTTTGTTTCTTAGCCCTGGTCCTGGAGACCCCTTACCCTGCAAATTTAGGTGGATTCTTTAACACATCCTCTGCAACTCTGAAAGGGCTTATTAGTTGACAAGTTCAATTGTGTGTGTTGGGCACAGGGAAAGCACTAAACTGTGCAGGGCAGGGGGTCTCTAGGACCAGGTTTACTTCCATAAAGGTACATTTTTCAAGTGTCAACAAAATATTTTACCCCTTGATACCTATATTTTTTCATTCAAGTTTAAGATCTACTATTCATTAACTCCCACAAATTATTCAGTATCTACCATCAAATATCCAGTAATGACTATGAACAAATATTTACCTTATGTCAATTGAGGGCAAGAATTCATGTGGTACTTGCCCACATATGGGCCTTTGCAAACACACTTTGGTAAAGTATGTTTACCGTTTCACATTTTTTTTTCATCTCTTTAAAAAACATTCCATGATTCTTCACAGAACCAAATATGGTTCTTCTATAGTGAACCTTTATTTAAAAGAGTGCAATGTCTGTTATGACAGCAAAAATAATGTTCACAATTTCTCTTCTGTAGTTCTCACCTGGCTCAGAGCGACAGAACAGCTGTGTATTAGAGCAGCTGGCAGTTGGACTTTTTGCGTGCCTTCCCAGGTACTGGAGTTTTCCTGTTGATTTGCCGAACCAGGTCATAGAAGATCTGCAAAGGCAGAGGCACACATGTTACACAGGCTGTAAACACAGGGCTGAGAACATCACCAGGCCTAAAAGAGGAGCACTTCATTTTGCATGAATTTGAGATTTAATATCCTGTCGCAGCTTCACTTAAACGTTGCTTATCTTCCAAAATCTCTACTCCACATATCCTGTTAAAACAACAATTTAAACTGCAAAGCATGCTTCATATCACCAGCAAAAGTCAGCCTGTCCTCACTCAGTGCCTCTGAAACCCACATCATCAGATATGTTCACTAATGTGGTGAGCCAAACTGTGGTGGCACGACTCAGTCCTGCAGATTACAGCTAGAGGAGTCTTGAGGCAAGACACACATGCATACACAAAGGACAGAAAAATCATCCAGCCAGTGGTGTGTCTGTTTCAAATCACATTTGTTCCAGTTCCTGTGGCGCTTACTTGGGCTACATGACAACTTTTCTATTTGTAAAGGCTGCTCATGTTCCCTACACCAAAAAGCTCTGAAGGTTTCAGTCAAGTATAATGCAATAAAGATCATATTCATTTGTTGACAATCAGTTTAGAGACGAGTCCCTGCTTGGGACCAGAAGGCCACTGGTTTGAACTCCAGGACCAGCCTTGAGCAAGGCACCCAACCGGCAGTTGGTTACCAAGCAATCAAGTGGCTGCCCACAACTCTGACCAATACCAGTAACCTTATTAATGTGTCTGTTTCATCACATTCTCAGGTGATGGTAACTGGGGGGTTCTGGAATTGCCAGTCTGCAGTACAGAAAGCTGCCTTGATTTTCGGCTCTGGCCAATGTCTCAACTTTCTGGTCCTCACCATTTCCTTTGAGAAACCACTGGTCACGCCATTGGCAGGACCAGTTATCATTCTCAGCTCATGTTGCAAAAATGACTCAGTCATGCAGATTTCTCCTTTACAACTGCAGGAGAAATCGACCTTTTATGTCTAGAGAGTACATTCGGGTGCAGATTCAGTCTCTTGTAATTTCAGTCTCTTGTAAAAGACTTGACAACCACCCTTCTAGCTGGCCTTCCTACATGGACCATCAGGCCCTTGGAACTGATCCAAAATGCAGCGGCATGGCTCATTTTTAATGTTCCCAATTTCAGTCAACTCGTCTGTTGCGTTCCCTTCACCGGCTATCTCTGAAGTATCTCTGGATTCTAGCCTCTACCACCTAGCTAATGATATTTTGTGAGTGAAAAGCACTTTTTTAAGACACAGTGTGTGTGTGTGTGTGTGTGTGTGTGTGTGTGTGTGTGTGTATTTGTTTGAACACAATGGATCTCCTGATTTTTATGTATACCATTTTTTCCCCCACATAGACGTTTTGAGATTTGTAGTGGCACAACCCATTGTGGACTACTGCCTCCACCTGAGGATGAGCCTGTGGACCACTAGAGAGTGCTTCACTGCCCACTGGTGGTCTCTGGCCCACAGGGTGAGAAACCCAGCACTAGTAGTAGTAGTAGTTCGCTTTCCATTAAAGTGTTATGTAGGGATCAAATAGCCAGACAAACACTGTCATTCAGTCATTAGAATGTTTATGTTCATGTTGTGGAAACTACGTTTATAATATTTTGATTACATCACTACAAAACCAATACATATTTTCTTCTATATGCCTCTATCTGGCTTCAATACCCTTAAGGCAATCTTTGAACAAAGTACTGAACACAGTCCACATTGGCTGAATTGGCCTTTACACTGCCAGTGCTAACCCAGTGTCTCAATTTAACCTGTCTAATCTCCTAAAAGCACTATAATTTACCATTTACTACATATAATACAATACAGCCTCAGGCAAATGATAACACCACCAGGGGGCAGCACCAATAACTGTTTTCATTTCACTGTGGGAGGTATTGATGTCTAATTCTGTTCTTGGAGTGTTCATTTCCCCCCTGATTCTACTGAACAGTTAGTTCATGTTGTGGGAACTGGACCAGAGCTGGACATCTCTTTTCCAGTTTGAGGTAAATTCACAACCAGAATAATAACAACTAAATATTCCCTCCCCCCTCATAATTAAAGGCAGACCCGACACAAAGTCAAGACTGCGGCTGACGGTGACAGTTTTCAAAGATAGTGAGGGACTCTTGCTAATTCCTCTCTTAACTGACTGGATTGCATGCTGCCCACCACACCTGTATTGAATGGGTGTCTGGATGTCGATTATGGAGAGTGAGAGGCAGCCATTGAGGATTTAATGATTATGCAGGGCTGCTGCTTTGATAGGAATAAATCAGCTCCACTGCAGTGATGCCAGACTTCACTCAAAAGATGATGACCTGAGATCATCTTCTTGTGGCCAGTAATAAGACACTATGAAGTGCAAAACTGACTCCAGGCCAGCGGTGGGACTTGATTGCATCTAGCAGTGGAAATGAAGGCTGCCAACGCAGTCTGACTGCTCAGACTGAACCAGGGCTTCTTGCTGACTGAACACAAGACAGCACTGTGCCTCAGAGTCAGCAGTGGCTGAGCCAAGGCCCTTCCACACAGAGCTTCCTCTGTGTCTGTGCACTGCAGCTGATTGCCTGACGTGGGACTATGTGACTAAGGCCACATCGAGCGATGGCACTGGCTGACAATAACCATTTTTTTTGTCCTCTGCACCCTCAGCAGGAGACTGGTGCTGTGCAAAGGCGCAAGTGGAAAACGTGTTGTCTTGTCAGAGTATCGGTGAGCAATGTGGAACAGAACCATCATACACTATATGTCCAGTGCAAGACGGAGAAAATGATTCCATATTTGCATTGTTCATACATGGCAAAACAGAAAATGGCACTGGGTGTGTTTTATCACTGTATGTCCAGATTAAACTTATATTACATGATTTTAGCCTTGGATTGTCAGATGGGCACAGGTGAAGAGAAAAAAAATGGCAAATGTTCACATTTAACATTTTGTTCCACCTTAAATGATGAATGCAACTTAATTTTGGAGCTAGTACATGTCTCATATAGCAGCATCATTCGAGGAGGCAACATCTGCCTCGTACGACAGTTAACCTCCAATATATACCATTTACTTTCCATCCAAAACCTCTAACATGTTGTTTGAATTTTAACATAATGAGTCTGCAAATGGCCACACAACCAATGACCACAGCAAGCCATCCATCATGGTTCCATGTTTAGAGTCCTCTAGATAATGTGAGGCATATTTTAGGGCATGTTAGTTTCAGTTCAGCAGCAGGTTGAAGCCGTTAAGTTTGTGATCCCTAGTTGTCTAGTGTGAGATGGATTTTTTTTTTCATTTGTCATAAAAATCAGCACAACGGGAGATACTCAGTCTGTTTATAATTGCTATGACTTTAGCATACCCAAGTCTTAATACAACAATGTGTTAAGCCAAATTTACAGTCACTTACAGGAAACCAATACAGGTTTTACCATTTCTGAGTAGGTTGCAGTTACTAGTACAATTTAATACCAGACCAGGCTAATTATCTTCTCTGACAACTGTGGATTAGAGGTGTCATGGCAGCAGAGCACAGAGGTGTACACAGTTTTATTAATATGCATAGAAATATAATGACTTCAGAGAAATGCATAAGGCTCACCTCGTTTACATTAATCTTGGACTTTGCGGAGGACTCCAGGAAGGCGCAGCTATTCCACTGGCGGGCCAGGTTCTGTCCCTGCTCCTTCCCCACCACTCTTTCATCCTCCAGATCACACTTATTCCCCACCAGGATCATCGGCACCTACACAGCAGTGAGGAACAGAGTGGTTAACCTCTTGAGTTTATTGTTCATTTTAATAGCATACACACAGCATTTTTAATTGAATCTGAAACATTCCTAGCAAAAGACCCTTTCCTAGTATGCAGTACCTGAACTACTCGATTCAACCTGGTTCGTTTTCCACTACCATGGCTCCCAGCTGATGATGCCGCAAAACACTAAAGCAATGGGCTATATAATTCAAATGACATTATCTGAAAAGATTTTCAGATTTCAATAATTTTGTTTAAAGCAACCCTTTAAGTACAGAAAAATGATAGATAGCTACGTTAGTTTGGCACTATTTGTTATTTGTAAGTCAGCCCATTAAAAAACAAACACACAAGAAGATACTTTTAGCTCATAACAGGCATGCAAGTAACTTCTACATCCTTCAGTGTCTCAATTTTTAAGTAATGGCTTTAATAGGAGGTGTGTTATTATTGCATCATTAGCCAATTATCTAGCTTATTTAGCTTTGTCCTGCATGTCAAGCCAAATAGAAATATTAGCACTGTTAGAAACAAAAGGTGATGTTAAACTGGTTTCACAATATGACATTGCGTTGTTGTGCTGTTGAGTAAATGTTGTTTAGATTGCTAACACCTTTGTTGTGTACGGCAGTTCTCTCTCTCCAACCAGTGCTCTACAGTGCTCTTACATGTCACATTTTCATTTCTTGTCCCTTCTGAGCTTGCGGAGAGCCACAAGCCAGCAGGTCCTAAAAACAGTACCTGCTTCTTGGTACCAGGTATGAAGCTTGCCTAATCGAAAAGCCAAAAAAACTTACCAGACAGCACATTCTCTGGACTCTTTTTGATAATCATCAACATTCAATTTACAGTTCATTCACAGTAATGCCAATATAATATTGTTAGAACGTATGGAAGGTTGGAGGTCACTTATTATAGAAACATACATTCTATACAATCCAAAAGAAACCAGCTGATGTTTCTCTTTTTGCATTAAAATATTCATCTAGTAACTACTCTGTAACTACTAATTAAATATTAAATAAATAAAATGTGTGTTTTTCATTCTTTGACACAGGTGTATCATTGCCCAGGATCCAGTGAATCATATTTTTATGGTACCATTTTAACAAACAACTCTAGATGGAGGTCCATCAATCTGTGAGTCAGTCAAATGGCCATGTCTTATGTGTCCCATCATGTGGCCTGAGGCATTTGCATTCCTTATCACAGGGACAATTTTTGTTCATATTCATTCCAGCATGTCTGATTTTGACACATTTAGTGCTGATTCTGTATTCAAACTTTGTGCAAGCACGTTGCAGAGAAAGTGCAGAGAAGATATTTAAAAGGTGAGGGTACCACTGAGAAACAATTGCTCCCACACAAATAACCAAGCCTCACTGCATGGTCTCAAGCTATGACTGCTGAGCAATAGGTCCCATGCTGTGAAGTTTGCTCAAAGTGTCCAATAAGCATTGTGTAATTTTGAGAATTAAGTATTGAAGTCTAGACTAGCTTTTTTCTCCCACCAAAGAAAATATATTATTTATATCTAATGCCATGCCTTGAGGACCACATCTTCACTGAAGTACTAATTATTTGAATTAGCAATGAAACGGTGTGAATGGTCTGTGGGTATTTTGGGGTTAAAATAAAAAATGGGGAGACATTGTATATGTATATGTATATATATATATATATATATATATATATATATATATATATATAAAAGCAATGAAACGTTGACTGACATTGATGAAGACTGTGAGAATGAGGGTGAAAGTGTGGAAAAATCTTATCATTAAATGGAGTGACACTGAGTGAATGAGTATGACTGCTGCAGATTTCTAATGAGATATATGAGTAAAGAACATTTAACTTGGTAAGAATCCCGGAGACCTTCAAAAAGTACTTTAGATGCTCCCACATCTTCACAAATGTTATTATAAACATGGTTCTTCATGAAACAAACAGTGATCATCAATGGAATTGCTCAAATTACCCTCTGAATCACCTTTCTTTTTAATGTATTTTGCATCACAGTGGTAAACTGGAATAGCATGTATTATGAAATATACTGCTAAGAATTGCTGAAATGTAGGGATTTTTGACATTTTTAAAGATTTCCCCCTCACATTTGCAAGTTATTTGTACCATTTCTTTGGAACTGTGAAGGCTAAAGGAGCAGGTAAGTGTAAACCCACCCTGAATCAACATGAAGCTGTGAGCTGAAATGGGAGAGGAAGTAACGTCAAGACAAAAAACACATACTTTGACTACAAACAGCCCCACACCTGAGCCAAAACTCAGACCCCATTTATTTGTCAGCCACACAGAGAAGTAAAACCATGTCTCTGGGGCTGGCCAAGCAGAGAGCTTTCCTAATCCATTGGCAATGAGGAAGATGACTGAAATAGTGCAGGTCAGGAGGGGAGTGACATTATCTTCCTTCTCGGAAACATTCTGAACAACGCCTCACACACACACACACACACACACACACACACACACACACACACACACACACACACACACACACACACACACACACACTTCTTTCACTGGGATTCATTTCCTCCATGCTCTTTGTATACACACAACAAAGCTGGACTTTAACCCCCTGTGTGAAACTCAATAAGGCTGTAACCCAAAACACCACCTACACTGATTATATGTACAAAAGAACTGGACAAAGAATATGGATATATATGAAGACAAAAACTAAACGCTAAAGATTTGACTGTCAAGACAATCAGGAGCTGAAGTGGGCAGAGGGAGGGGGTCCTCTATGGCCTTTTAAGTATTCAATCTATAAAACACTACAGTGAGATCAAAGCTACCTACAAAGAAAGCAGAGAACAGGACAGAGGCCCCTGTTGGAAAAGAAGGCTTTATGAATGATGAATGGCAAGAGCAAGGAAAACTCACATCATCAGTGTCTTTAACTCGCAGGATCTGTTCTCTCAAGTCCTGCAGATCATTGAATGTGGACTGTGCAGTTATGGAGTATACTAGTGCGAAGCCCTGGCCGTTCTTCATGTACAGGTCCCTCATGGCTGTAAATTGTTCCTGTAACAAAGTGAAACAAATACGATCACAATTTAAATTCAAAAGCTTTAACAGACAGTTTAGAAACGTTTAGGAATAGTAGCTGCTTCATAGACGTACGATGCTTTCACACCTATTCTGTTTTGACAGGACTTTCAGATTTGTGCGAAAGGTGCCATGGACCACAGTCTACACAATAGGAACAAAATCTGGTCCAAACAATTGAGGTGGTTACAAAACACAAACTGAACAATGTTTGGTTTACCTGTAGTGTGAAAACAAGCTTTGCATAGTTAGGACTATTGGATTTACATGAAGTTGAGGCAGGCTAACATCTCCATTAAACAAAGGAAATCAAACTTGAAAATACGCACAAAATTAGCCACAGATATTGAAATTAAACTGAACTAGTGTCAAGTACAGAGTTTGAAGTGGTTGTAATGCCATGATATTAGCAGTGCTGTGGCTAGGGGTGTTTAATTAGGTGTATTTATAATATTTATTGTTAAATAAAAATATTTTTGATCATTTTTTTCAAAACTAAAACTGATTTTACATTCATTACATTTAAAGTGATATGTTTGAAGATTTTCAAGATGATTCTGTGATTAATAATCTATTCAAATTTGAATTAAAATCTTAGAATTAGATTCTGAATTTCTGGTTTCCATGAGCTATAAGTCAAACTGTTCAACAGTAAAAGACAAAGTTTTTGAAATGTCACTTTATGTGTAATAAATATAAAATATGACAGTTTACCTTTTTGAATGAAATTGTGATCACAAGCTTTTTAATGATATTCAGATTTGTGATGCACTAGTAGTATGGAATTCTGGTATCCTAGGATCCTAAGACTGACAACTGAGGCTGACACACAGCACAGAATGCTTGGTTAGATATTTGTGGGACATTTAAAGTACACACTCCCAGATTGTCAAGAGTGGTTGGACCCTTCAACAGTCTTTAAAATTTCCAAATCAGTATTTAACTGCTTTACGCTGGCATGCTTCTGCTCTGATCAGTGGCACTTATTGAGCCAAAATAAATTCATGAAAAGATAACAAGCAGAAGGCCTCCTCATTAGGTCCAAGCTATACTTCTCTCTGCACGCTGGGCTACTGATCCAATGGCTTATTCCACCTAGGTTGAGTGGGAGGCGGTTGCTAAGGGCAACATGTTTGTAAGATACACACGAGAAATAATTACTCCTCAGTCCACAGGACAGGAATCCACCTGTGAGGGCCTTGTAATTTCTTGAGCAGACACAAAAAAAAATAAATAAAAATACATGTGGGTATGTGTGTAATGCTGACACAGGCAAACATCAAAAGACTATGGCCTCCAGTCCAAAACACTGCAGGAAGGATATGGCCATCATATGTGCTCACTACTAGCCACAATCCTACACTAGATGTGCTTTCAGGCTTAGAAAGAAAGCTAAGGCAGCACAACTTTTTCCTCCTCCTCCGTCACAATCACTTAACTATTTTCTGAGTTTGTTCAAGTCTAATGAAATGTTATAAGCGTGAACGTAATGATACACTGCAGTACAGAAAACTGTACAACTGAAAGAGGCTTTAGCATCCAGCTGGGTTAGCCTGGATACAAGATAATATAAGGTTGGGCACGGAGACATAAGTTCCATATGGAATTCTGTGGTACATTCACACATAGATGATGGGCCTGTGGATCCTGCATACTCCTATGCTGCCGAAGACGATGGAAACATTCCCGGGAAAACCTTGCTATGTGTCAATCATTTACATATCTGCCTGAGACAATCACATGCCAATTACAATCAGACAGAGCACATTTGGGTGGGAAGGTTGTATTCTGTCACCACATGACTTCTAGTCTGATGCTGGCTAGACATTGAATCAGATGGAGCTTGAGACCAAGTGCTTTCCTCCGAGCAGCGACAACACTAGAGGAGGTGGTGGCTGGCTTCACGTGCATCATACCAAGCATTTGGTTGTCTTCACCGTCCATGTGTTGGGTCATACACGCTTCGAAATTGGCATGGAAAATTAGGATTAAAAAAATCTGATCATTCTATCAAACTCCACAATCAGGTCATATTCATTCCTTTCCACCAGCATTTTCTGTGGTTACTGATATCAGATTGGTGCCATCTCTATGCACATTTGCAAGGATAAACTATAAGAGATACATGCATTTTGTTTTCAGATGGTCATGTATGAAAGGGAGTAAATCATGAATAATCTTGTTGTCACAGGCTTTGTCAGCCATCTTGGCTCTTCCATGTGTGTGACTGTGGTGCCATTCTGGAGCAGAAAGCCCAAGGACAGCATTCACCATCTGTCACCAGGGCTCTGGGGCTATAAAACAGGGGAATAGGAAACTGCAAACATGCCTGACTCTCCTCAGGGCACGCTATGTCCTCTTGCACCTGAGTACAGAAACGAGGACTCCACTGTTGTGTTAGGAACTGAAATGCACTCACATGTCCTTAGAGGGATTGGAGCACTTTTGCAAGCATGGATTTTGTGGCTTGGGTGACTCAACTGAATGCAAACAAAATGTCTCAAATGGAGCATTATGGTGGATAAACTCATCCAACCCAGAACAGTGCGGAATAGTAGTATATACACAATCTTAGGCACGTAAAAGTATTCACAGTGTAAGTAAATTATAACTTGGGTAAAGTTAAGGTAATAGATACTGTAAACACCACTACTTTGGATGGTTATGATAAAAATGGTTAACAGGTAGGATCATGCACATTTTATTAAATGCACTCCCTCTACTCTCCAACATGAGTCATAAAAACACAAAACAATTCATTTAATTCACAAAGTTTATTTTTAAAAATTGTCTTAAGGCTGATTAATCAATAACTACTACTAGTGCATCTCGGAAAATTAGAATATTGTGGAAAAAGTTTATTTGTGATTATAATTTCATAGACAAATTGTATATCAAACCCTTTTTTTAACTGTTGATCGGGATGGCTTATAGCTCAGAATACAGAAGCTCACATTATTACAATATTTAAATTCAGGTATGACTATATTATGAATCAGAAGTAAAAAAATAAGGAATATAAAATATATGAATGTTTAACTGTATGAAATAACTTATGAAAACAAAATCCATAGAATGCAGCACATAAAGTGCTGATAAACTAAACAATGAAGCAACAGATTTTAGGGTGCAATCCCAAGACCCTTACCGTCCCTGCAGTGTCCAGGATTTCCAGCATACATTGCTGGCCGTCCACCTCCACTTGCTGCAGGAAGCAAAAGAGAAAAAACAAGCAAATGAATAAATAAATCATACAAGCAGTTGAACGGAACACTAAAATTACAAGATGCTTTCTCTTCTCCAATGCTGCCTCTAATGATCCTGCCCATGGAGAATCCCAGAACCGCCAGCTAACACCCTGCTGGCTCAGAATTGACATCATCATCAAGCTGGCTATGATAGCTGCTAATTTAAAGAAAGCCTGCAGGGGGTCGCTTTGCTGTTTCACCCCCTGCATCCTGTGTGAGCTGGACCCTGAATGGGATGACAGTGTGAAAGGGAACTGAATGGGCTTCTGGGCTTTGGGATATTATACCTCCAGCATACAAAAGTCCAGAACTTTCCATAATAACATACTTTACACCACTAGGTGGAAGTGTTTTATTTTCAGGCTGCAGATCAGGTAGCTTGGCAGACAAACATTTTTGCAGGCACCCTCTTGTGAAATTTCTTTTCTATAAACCTCCTGAAAGAAATTCTGTCTTTGGAGTGGGGGTTTCCATATTCTCTTTTCTTGGAATAATGACAATACTACACTGGCCTGCGTCCAGTGCTGTAAGGCACTCTCTGTCAACACCGGTAAACCTCGCCCACAGGAAGTGCCTCAGGAGCGTCACTGTGAAGCAGAGAGGAAGAGGGGTGGTGACCCACATGGGACTTCCTGTTAGAGTTTGACAGAAGCCTCATTTTAATCTTTGGTTGTCTCAGGGCCATGCGTTGCTGTTGGTCATTAATAAACAGGAACGGCAGCGGACACGACAGGCAGCAGATTTATGCATGCCCACGGTCTTTCCTTCCATTACTGACCTGTCTCATTACCCACCCACTCAGGTAAATCACTGCATCAGCTCAGAGAACAGTCCATCGAACTGCAGCTCAGTGCCCGCACAAGCACAATGTTTGATCACACAGAGGTCAGCGGGCTTGTGACATGCACAGTCATTGTAAAATACTCAAAATTTTACAGTTTCCAAAGTGTCTGATCGTCAGGGGTTTTTCATCTTTATTGCCAATTGAACCTTTATATTCAAATATTCTTGTTTTTAATCATCATTTTGTTTCCCTCACTTAACACAGACCACAGGGACAAACTAACAAGTAATCTACAAAGATCAATAAACATGTGATTCTTCCCCTGAACTCAATTTTTCTCATGGATTTGTGGAGGCTTGGTATATATTTTTAAACTAAATACTGCAAATCTGAATGACTTGAAGACCTCTCTCTGACCCGTTTTTTGTTCTGTTTCTTTTTTTAAATAAATTGGGTTCATTTGTTAGTTTATGATCTTTATGGACAAATATTTTATATAAATAATTAATATTAAAAAAATGATAATTATAAATATAATTGTTTTTGTCCTTTGTTTGGTTTATCTGTGATGTGATGAAATTAAGTGGATGGGATACACATTGGCTCTGTCTATACAGTAGTGTTGGTCGGTGCACCATGAGTAGGCCAAGGAAGGCCAGAGCTCCAAAAAGGTTCATGTTTTAGCTTTAAATATATTGAAGACTAAATGAGTGTTCCCTGATACTCCTTAAACACACCTCTATTAGGCCTTTGCACAGCCCTGTACTGCTGGTCTCTATAATTTTCATTCTTTGTATAATTTAGTCCAACTAGTCAACTAATTGATGACACTGTAAACAGTTTTCTTTAATTATCAATGTTACTGACAACAAGGATTAGTCATTGCAGCAGCAGTTCTATATTATGACAGCTTCAAGTCTTTTCAGGGTACTATGTAGAACCCTTTGAAGAGTGAAGATTTCAGGAGTTATCAGCTGTACTGTATATATTAGTGTTGAAGTTTAACAAGTTAATAACCAGACTGTTATTTGAACAGCTTACTGTGAGTTTCAATCACTGAACTCTCAGAAGATAGAGTGCTTACCTTTCTGTAGGAGTCTTCTATTGTAGGGTCATACTTCTCCACGAAGATCCCTTGAACAAACTGAACAGTCTGGAGGCAAAAGCAGAGGGAGACAATGTCAAATTGTGTTATAAGACAGTATTCTACCTTTATTTACAAGGCACACACTTCTCCCCATTATTCCTTATTTTAGTATTAAAGGACCATATGCACACGTCTTTGATCCAACATGGAATAGACCCAGTTTGTTCAAGAGTTTCTGAAATGATCTCACCATGAAGCAGCATGGAGCTCAAAACCATTTTCACAAAGCTGCTAAAATACTGCAACAGGCTTAATTATGTCTTCCAAGTGGAACTCACTTGCAGAGAAAACTGGTGTATAAAAGTGACAGTCGGTGGCCAAGAACATACCAGAGTGTTCGTTTAGTTGGATGCTGAAGTTCCCAAGCAATTAAGTGGTGCTCTGATCACAAACATTTCTGTGGTGACAAGGGGCTGAAAAAGCAGGGAAAGAAAGTGCCTCACTATCAGCCAGGAACAAGCTGTTTAAATATAAACTGGAAATGCACCCACATCCAAGTTACCCTGACACACTTCTGAAGGAGTTCTAGAGCAATAGTTGCAGAATGAAATCCAAACCACCATCCAATTAGTGATTATGTTTTACATGCGTGATTCAGATAGCCAAACTAAAACCACACAGTAGAGAAAACTCGGATTTAAAAAAATGTCATAGTAAAAAGAAATATAATTGATGATAATTAAGAGGCAGGCACACACAGCCACTTGGATTCACATATTTCAGTGTTTCCATAGAAACATAAAGATTGAGGAAATAGATTGGCTAGGAGACCTTTGATCACCCTCTCCAAGTCTCACAATGGCCCCAAGAAGACTTTGGCAGAGATGACTTTAATCGCGGCCCCCACATATGAGAGTGCGCACACACACACACACACACACAGCTTTACACTCTACACAAGAAAATGCAATTAAGATGCTAAGTATTAGTGGGAGTTAGAAAATGCACAGAGATATGAGTTGTGCACTGAGAGAGAGAGACAAGTCATGTGACTGCAGATGTGAAACAACTCCATAATGATCCATAACATCAATCCCATAGTCTCTCACTCTCAAACTGAAATTATGACTCAGACAGAAGTCATTTTTTGCAGTTCTGATCTTGTATGATGAGCTTTTCTTGTCAGCCAGTTTAGATCTGCTGTAAATCCTACCCACCTCTCGAAGAGCACAAGCAAGGGTCATTCCTATAAGAGCCAGAAACCCAAGCATCTCAATCTCATGGCACTTTTTTCTCAATATGGGTACTAATCCAAATCCAGAACTTGGTCAAGTAACTATGCCCTTGATGGTTGGCCCTCTCTCTGATGTGCGAGTATTGGTTTAGTGTGAGCAAAATAATTTAGTTTAAACACTAAACACACATCCATCATCACCCACTAGTCTCGATTAACACAGCCATGCTTTTTTCTTCCATTCAAACTCAGACTGGAAGAGGGACAGAATGCAGTTTTAGCTCAAAAGGAATTAAAAATATTTGGTTTGTCATCCCTGCAGGCCAATTAGGAACCCTCGTTTAAACTCAGCACTACTCATAGGCCACACAGAAACCTGTATTAAACAGTGAGGTCAGTGGCCTGAACTGTTTCTAGTTCCACTAGTATTTAGTGGCCAAAAACTATATGGACTTTACTGGTGTATTCATACCAGACTGTAATGGCATGCATTATTCAGTCCACACACTCAAGTACAAATTTATATATATATATATATATATATATATATATCCCATCCACACACAGTGATACACATTTACGCACTAGTGAATTAACACACCAGGGGACAGTGAGCACACGTGCTCGGAGAGGTAGGCGGCCCTATCCTCAGAGCCTGGGGAGCAACTGGGAAGTTCAGTGCCTTGCTCAAGGGCACTTCAGTCATATCCTGCCAGTTCGGGGATTCGAACATTAATATATATATATGAATGACAATTTCATGAATGCCCTCATACTGAAGGAGGGAATAAGAAACAAACATTAAAAATAAAATTGCTGAAGCACTGCATGAGCTCGCAGCATGCTGCAGTTCCTCAATCAACTGCTAGATAGCAATACAGACCTCATTCCCAGCTACAGAAACCCACTAAAGCCAGCCTAAAAATCCACCATTAACTGGATATCCATCTCATCTGCAGAGCATGTAAACATCACTGACAACACTGATGTCCAGAGTGCAGGAATTCAGACTCTTATAGTGAGTACAATAGCACTTTAAATGTGATTCATTTCATAAAGCAATACAAGTGATCAAGAGACAATTCACTCAACATTACAAAAGCCCTGCACAATGATGCACTACCAAGATGATGGTTAACGCGGCATCCAGCCCAGCCTTCGATCGGTTCAGTATTGACCCCAAAAACACTAATCAGCAGAGTTACATTATTTACCAAGTCTCAAACTTTACACTTAAGGTTAGTGGTGTACCACATACTCCTTTTCAATGTGTCCTGCACTGTGATCCTACAGTGTACAGAGAGACAGATGAATGTGTCAGCAGGCAGCGACTCCAAATCTGGCTCTGCACCTTACTGTACTGTAGCTTTATACACACACCTACTCTTTCACCACCTACGTAGCCAAGACTAACAGACATAAAGGACACACAGACACACACACACACACACACACACACACATATATATAGACACAGGCTTAATAGAACGTGCCATATGTGCAGAGCAAGCAGGTAAAGGTATTGGATATTCATGATAATATCCCTGCAGAAGAGTGTGTGTGTGTGTGTGTGTGTGTGTACATGGTCCAGCAAGCATAGCTCTGCTCTCAGTGATAAGATCCTCTTTGCAGTGTGGAAAAATATCCCCTCCTAAAAGGTGGACAAAATGACAATAATATACCATCACAATAAGAACAGGTTCACAGCATGAAACAGCATTTAAATCAGGTTATGAAAAAATGTTCAGAGCTAATAACTGAAGATGGCTGACTGTCGCATAGGAACATCTGACATTAATGAAGCTCAGGCTCAAATCTCTTTGAATGACATACCAAAATACTGAAGCTCAAATTAATGTTTCAAAATCTTCTTGGACAAAAAATGTGATTTTCTGTCTACGGCACTAAGTTATCAACAAACAGCAAGCTGGATGACTCTTTGTTGAAGGGCTGTATTTTATTCAAAACCACCAAGCTGATTGGCCCCTTTTGTTCAAGGGTGGGGCATTATCGGTAAATAGACTGCCTGATGCAAAACGTTCAGCCATTGGAGGTTTCAGTTTCATCTTCCCCAGCATCAACCAACCAATACCCAGAAGATATTCTTCACAAAACAAGGAAACAAAAAGACATTAGGTGGAAGATTTTTATTTTGGAGAAGTGGGAAGAGAAACTTCTCTCTTCTTCCTCTGTTTTTTACCTGATCTGTAAGCAATGTGGATCCACTTGCTAGTCAGAGCTGCCAGAAGTTACATATCAGACAAACTAAAACATGCAGATCAAAGCTTATCTACATGATATTAAATCCACAACATATTCAGGAAAAGGCACTATGTTGTCATTTACCATGTTAACAGAAGTAGATGATCTCCATATTCCTCCACCTCCACAGGCTGTGTAAAAGCATCACAGATCCAAATAACAGCCATAGCTTTGTTGTTTACTTTTGAGAGCAGGCTGCTGAACATCAGATACCGCAGGGTGTATTAATGCATTGTACAATCCATTATACAGCAGTGCTTTTGATAGACAAGTTCTGGAACAGAATTTGGGTCAGATGGGAATAACGCACATTGAGAAAGTACTCCAGCTAACCCCTTTTTTCCAGTTCACCACAAGAGAGCAACATTCTCATCACCACAGTAGAGTGATCTGGAAGTGGATCACCACGACACACACACACACACACACACACACACACACACACACACACACACACACACACACACACACACACACACACACACACACACACACACACACACACACACACACACACTTCAACGAGCTGCACTCGTAGCTGTGATCTTATCCAAGCTAGTGCTTGCTTATGTCATATACACAGTCGAGCATGAAACTTGAATCATATATGTCTCAAAATGTCAAACCTCCCCACCAAGTTTCATTTCTGTTGATTGACCTTCAAAGTACAACAATTTTTTGTCGATGAGTGTAAACAGCTAAGTGTATACATATATGAGCATGAAAAAATGTATGAGTTATTTTTTTATTGTGTTAAATACTATTTATATTGTGGCAGTTGCACATCATTTTCATTTTTACAGAATCACAAAACTAGAGTTCTACACTCTTAAGCTCTATTAAAGACATCAACAAGTGGTTTTCTTTTTATGTGAAGAACCCATTTGTAGGGTACAGAAGTTATTATGGCTTTATATGGAACCGCTGTCTTAAATTTCATAGTATAAGCCTTTAGTACAGAAATACAGCAATACATTTATTTGATTATTTTATTATTGTGATTCTAAAAAATCCAAATCAAATGTGCAGGGAGAAGTGGGCACTAGTGGGTCTATCAAAAGTGTGATATTCTGGGAGACAAACGTATTTCACTAAAGGATATAATGCATAATGTAAGGAAAGACCATGTACGTCAACTCCCCTAATGTGTCACAGAAACCCAGACAGATAGTCCTCAAATCCTGTTTATGAAAGCATTATGCTTCAACAATAAAGTAGCCTAATATATCATTGAGCTACACTCTGACACACTCCTTCTTGCGCACGCGTGCGTACACACACACACACACACACACACACACACACACACACACACACACACACACACACACACACACACACACACACACACACACACACAAAATCTAACAGCTACAAGCTCAATTAATCAAAGTGTTGCAATGACTCTTATAATCCTGCACCAATTCTCAAATCACAGTATGAATTTTTAATTAACATTTTCATTTATAGACTAGTAGCAGCAGTGTTTCATTTTTGTTCTGACTGCGTAAAAATAGGATATTTTAGGATTTTCAGGAAAACTGGTGTATTACAAAAAAGCCTCAATAAATTGCGTTATGTAAAGTATTGCAATATATACACTCATTGTCAAAAAACTAGCTGCACCCAGAAATAATCATCTGATTGACTGTAGTGAAACTAGGCGAGTAGGGTTGGCATTGTTAGACAGACATGAGAACAATTCAAGAGTGAAAGAGTGTTAAACAGTGTGAAAACAACACAGGGAAAAAAGTGTTGAACTGTTGCAATCCAGCAAGGTAATGGGATATGTGTTTCACACGCACCTTGTTTTGTTCTTAAACTTGCCCCATCTGCAACGGGTCCAACATATTAAAAAATGGGCTGGGTTTTTTTCCTGCCTTTTTTTATATATATGATGAGGAAAGCAAAATGACTGTATTCAGTTGCTGCAAAATCTGCTAATGAAACTAAAGCTGATAGGAGGAAAAGTTCAATTGTTAAAATCTTTAAACAATGGGGCCGCTTTAGATATTGTATTGTCCACCAACACAGCACTGCTCTTAAAACAATGTGTATTGCACAGAACCACCACTTTTGTTTCCACAAAAGACCTTAGGGGTAAAGGTTCTGTGACTGGGAAGAAACTTGGTCAAGAACCTTGAACTGCCTTCCTTAAAACATCAAAATCAGTTATTTCAAATGTACATCACTTTGATGTATAGAATAAAAAGTGGTTCTTTTATGGCACTGATCAACTAATGCTTTGTAGCAACTATATATTTTAAGAGTGGGAGAACTCTATATGGGTAATGGACTTATAACGGACATTTTAGCCACTACTACAAACTATTACTCCAGCTGCAGATGAACTGGAGGCTGCAATGTCACAGTACAAAGGACTTCTTTATCACTGTCCCATTCTAAAGTTGCTAATGTCCATGCAAGTCCATTACACCTCAAAGGATCATTTATATGCCTAAATAACTCTTTGCCTGATTCTTTGGTTTGGTGGAAAACCTCTTTAGATGGCACTAAACACCAAACAGAGTTCCTTTGCTCAGTTGCTCAATTTTCATTTAGACCTCTTGTTGACACTGCGATTTTCTTTTATTAAGTTGTTAATGTTTAACATTTTGGATTTATGTATGCTCCCACCTTAAACTGCACACTCTCAACCTGCTCCCACTTGCTCCCCACTGACAATGCCAGAGAAACACAGAGGAGTCAATGTTTGCAGATGCCTCTGTCTCTCAGGCTGCCTGTGCTGCTGTAGTCGGGGAAACCTGTTGAGTATGAGCACATAGACAGGCAACACAGTCCCAGGCCCCTGCTGATCTCTCCCCCACTAACCCAGGGTAATCACTCACTGATACCACAGCCCCTCCTTCTCACCACCATATGGCTGCCACAACCAGTTTTTTGATGTGCTGAAGGGAGCCAAAAATTGCCCAAATTCTAATCACAGCATTTTAACTGGTTCTCCAACCCTGTGCTCCAACATCATTTACAATGGTGCATCCCTAATGCACACTAATAATTGCTGCATATTGCAAAGCAATGATCGGATGCATGGTTTCCCATAGAAATAAACGGGTTGCAAATGTTGTGGCACCATTCTTATGCCACAGGGGTAGGCAATCCCAGTTGTGCACTGCCAGATTCCTGCACAGTTTACTTTTCCTGCTCAAGCACACCTCACTCAATTGATTAGTTAATTGCCATGTTTAGTAGGTCTTTTCAAGCAATCAATCAATAAACTGCAGAAATCTGACACTGCAGCGCTTACCAACCAACCAGAATACCACTGCCTGGCAACCACCTGGGATACCATAGCAACTAATCTCAATCTCTATTTATATATATATATATATATATATATATATATATATATATATATATATATATATATATATATATATATATATATAAGTTTGGACACACTTTCTCATTCAATGCGTTTTCTGTATTTTCATGACAATTTACATTGTAGATTCTCACTGAAGGCATCAAACTATGAATGAACACATGTGGATTTATGCACTTAACAAAACCATGGTGAAATAACTGAAAACATTCTTCAAAATAACCACCCGATTACTGATTTGCACACTCTTGGCAGAGAGAGAGAGAGAGAGAGAGAGAGAGAGAGAGAGAGAGAGAGAGAGAGAGAGAGAGAGTGTGTGTGTATTCTGTATGCAATTAGGACACAACCAACGTCATGTAGGGACTTGCTTGGAGGCTGTGCAACATATCACTGTCACACAAAAACTATTCACAATGTGAATGTGGCAGTTATGAATTGACCAATACAGATGTTCCAACATGATGTAAAGTTTTAATTTTGGAGATAAGTTTTTTTTTTTGATGATATACAAATTTTCAGTGATGATATACAATGTTGGTATAGTGGATAAAACCTGCCTACTTGGCCTCTAATAGGATCAATTTACACAAATGTTAATGTAAAGAAAAATAATGTACATACTGCAGTGTGCTGTTCTCTAATAAAAAACATGTAGGACTGTTGGCAGGTTGCCATGTTATGCTGTCAAACATCACTGAACCGTGCAAGGTCACATGAAAATAATCCACTCCAGAGGTAAAAGTCCCCCCACCCCCCATGTCATGGCCCCACCAAATCACTCCATAGTGGATTATTTTCATACACAGCCCATCATGATATATTCTTTATTTTCTGTGTGAAGAGTGTCTGCTCAAACTTCAGATGCTGTGGTTGGCTATTATTTAACTCCCTACAGTGTTCTAAATATCAACCCTGTAAACCACATGACTCAAGGGAGTAAAAGTCATCAATCTATTGCAAAGTGTTCTTCTGGAGATGGTGATCCAACTGCAGTGACATTGGAATGTATGAATATTATTCAAGTCAACATACACAACCATTTTCCTGGCCGAAACTATCTTTACACGAGTAATTTCCTTCACTGTATTCCATTATATTAATATTGAGTTTCTTTAGTCTAATTTATGTATATTCCAAAAAGAATTCAAAATTGTTTACAAATGAATATGTTACAAATGAACTAAAAAAAGAAAGTAAACTAGAAAGTAAATACATGAAACCAAGCAAGAAAAATAAAATAAAACTGAAGTTAATGAAATAAAGGCTTTATATATATATATATATATATATATATATATATATATATATATATATATATATATATATATATATATATATATATATATAAACAGTAATATGCAGGAGGGATCAAAGTCATGGTATGCATGTGCTGGGTGACCATCCCTGCCCAGGAGTTTTTCTGTCAGTTCAGGCTTTTCTGTCAATCAGTCTTTAAGTACTTGTGTCACATGCACCACATCTTCAAAAAGGATTCGACGCCTTCTGAGCAACTATAATATCAGCTGTTAACGGTTCTAATAAACAGAAAAGTACTATTAGAACTACTATGAATATTTAGATATTGGAGCAGCAATTCCACTCTTTATCTGCTTACACACTCCAGGTCAAACCAAAGAATCATTAAACTGAAGAGATCGGGCAAGTCAAAGGAGAACATAAGAGTCTGTCCTTAAACTAGGATAAACACTGCCTTGGCGTCTGAAAGGTTGTGAAAGCTCCCTGAACTGAAAGGATTTAAAAGTGATGCTAAGTTTGCCAAGTAGGATTTTCCAGCCTGTGACTGTTGCAGATTGTTACCTGTAATGTAGCTAATGTACCTCCATTACAGTGTAGTGAATATTTGTATTACCTGTATAACAAATTAGCTTCTGTTTGGAAAAAAAAAAAAAAAAAAATGTCTCTTTCATACAAATTCTCTTTTTCATACAAATTCAAGCTCTACCCTTGCTATCATTTTGTAAACACAACATAATCAAAGACCTAAAAAGAGAGTTGAAAAGAGATGGCAACACAATGCATAGATTAAAAGTAATAGAGGTCTTTAAATCCTCAAACATAGCAAAATCTTACAATGGATGCCAATTTAAGAAGATTTATTCCAGGTCACTGACATATTGTACATGTCAGATGGACTACAGTCTGTAATTACAGAATTACAAAGTGTTCCTGTATAGTAGAAGGAGTTTACTGGTTTACTGAAATGGACGAAGCGCATGGTCATGTTATGAATCTTTGTATGCGTCACTTATAGTTTATCCCAATGCATTCATACTAAAGCAGAAATCATTTACATGAGTCATTAATGGACCTCACGAGTAACTGTAACTCTTACTGAAAGCAATTGCCCCTAGTACACATACACACACACACACACACCTCATATTAAATACACCGTAATCTAATATGAAATATTTGCAGAAGCATCCTTTCTGCCTTATAACAAAAACACATCAAAATGTAATAAAATACGTATTACAAATGATCAACCTGTGAAATTATACTGTAATTAATGTATAACATTAATGGTAAAAACAATATAACATTAAATGGTACAAAATTATTTATTATATAATCAAGCACATTATTACAATATAAGGTTGCATTATATTTTACTACATGGACAATAAAAAGTTATTGTTCAGATGAGAAGATTCGTTTCACTTAACTTTAAATAATAATAATGAATTACTACTTGATTTTTCAATTACAAACAATCAGCAGTGACAGTCCAACATCAAATCCAATTCATGAGATCAGAAATGTACATTCACCTCCACAGTGTAAATGTGACCACACATTGACCCTCTGACCACCAGACGTGTTGGCTGCTGTTCACATGCTGGGGCTACATTAATTCCACAGCCTTACACTGAGGGCAGCGAAAGCACTGTGCTGCATGCAGGCAGACTGCACCATTACTGTGTTATGAGACACCAGGCTGACCCGACAGCGCAGTGATTTGATTGTACAGACCTCCCTCAGCCTCTGAGCACAAACCAGGCAAGGAGCTTAATGCAAGTGCATTTACTCGCCACAGCCTTTTCACGTAGACCTTTCTTTCCACAGTGCTCCAATTAGAGCTAATGGACAATAAAATTCTGTCCAGTGCACCGAGAGAGAGCTCAGCCATGGTTAAAGAGAGGGGAAAAGGGAGCGAGAGGGGCGGGTCATTCTCACACCCCGAGCCAATGGCTTGTCTGTCGGGACCCGAGGTGAGTGGGTCGAGGCATTGTGGCGCTTCTCCAGAGGGTCAGCTATTTGAGTTCAGTGGGGTGGAAAAAAGTAGGGTAACATACTGGGAGAGGACATGCTATGCTAGCAAATCTAACAGGCCAATGATGAGCGAACAGGTTAAAGAGGACACCGATTAAACACACGCCCCCTTGTGTTAACCAGGGATGAACATGGTTATTGACAATATGACAGATCGAACAATACCACTTTTTTCTTTCTCAAAATCAATGCTGAAACCTAGTACTGGCAAAAATTCATCCTGGTCACATATTTAAAAACATTCATAGCTAATCAACAATAAGGACATTTATAAAAAAAAAAAAAAAAAAAAAAAAAGTATATAATCATTTTCCCTGAAAAAAACAAATCTCCAAAATGACCATTTTGAATGGAACTCAATGTAAAAAGATTTTATTCCAAGTAAATTTGGACCATTTCTATTGGTCCTTTCATAATAAATTATATGCATATCTAGTATCATGTCCACCTGAAGGCAAGGTCATTGG